>CM038717.1:44391030-44428828 GCA_021613375.1 Megaleporinus macrocephalus
TTTCTTTCTCATTCCTCCTATTTCTATCTGCTGCTTTCACTCTTTCCTTTTTCTTGCTCTTTGTCTTTCTCCCCACTCTTCTCGCTCTATCTTGTTGTTCTTCTCCTCTCTTCTATCTGTTTCTTCTTTCTCTCTCTTCTAGTCTTTCTTTTGCTCTTCTTTATCTCATTCTTCCTACTGCTTCTTTTCACTACTCTCTCTCTCCACTTTGATTCTCCCTCTCACTCTTTTTCTTTCCCCCTTCTTACCTCGCTTCCTTTCTCCTCTTCTCTTTCTCCTTACCCCCCTTTCTTCGTTTCTCCCTCCCTTCCTCTCTCTCTTTCTCTCCCCCTCTCTCCCTCCACTTCGTCTCTCTCTCTCTCTCTCTCCGCAGGTCTGGGAGAGCTGTTGATCACCTGCTTTGTCTGGAGTGAGTCACCTTGCAAATATATGAATAGTAAATGCAGGGAATGTAATCTGCTGCCTGACTCGCTACATCCTTCCATTTGCATAGCTGCCAGCCCCTGTTGTTAACTACTGCATCTCGGGCCCTTTGCGCCCAGAATCCGCAATGGCATGCATATATTTTTCACCCTCCCTCGCTCCACTCTTTCTCCACCTCACTCCTCACCCATCAGATGTCAGGGTGTTGTGTTTCCCCCCACCCTTTTTTCCCCTTCTTTCTTTTCTTCCTTTCTTTTTTTTCCATCAGGGATGTAGCCACGGTTTGACGGGGGGGAGCAGGTGGAAAACTGAACAAATGACACATCTCTCTCTCTCTCTCGCTTTCTCTCTGTCTGTCTTGCCAGAGCATGCCACCCCTGGCCCCTCCCTCCATCCCTCCATCCCTCCTTTCCCTATGTCTTGCACCCCTCCTCTTTCTCCTTCTCTCCTTCCATCCCATTCTGCCCCCTTTCCCCCCCAACCCCTCAGCGCCCCATGTCCAGACCCTCCGGCACATTGCTATTCAAATCCTTGAAGCTCTTCCACGCTTTTCACAACCATACCCCCCACCCCCCCCAAAAAAAAAAGAAAAAAAAAAACAAAAGAAAAGAGGAAAAGCAACCCTAGACCAAAAGACAGAGGGTTAATGTCCTCTCCTCCTTTTTCAGAGCGATAGAAGCAGAGGAAGGTGGTCTGTATGTCATGTCTTTTTCTTGTAGACAGATTATTTTCTGCTGTAATCTGTCTCGTACCTTTAAATTCAGCTGGGTTTAATCTCCTCACTGTCTCCCAGCTACTACCGTGAATTCGTTTGATTCATGTTCAGTGGCTTTGGCTCTAATTTAAGGAAGCGTGCGGTGTGAAAATGTCATGATGCACCAATAAAAATGCTTCAAAATTACTTATAAAAGGTATTTTACTTACTTTTAACTCTATTAAGCACAATAATAAGCATTGCTCTCTTTCAAACTATTCCATTTGTAGGTCACCTGATTTTCTTATCAATGAAGCTGAAAGATTGGACATCCCTGCCGAACTCCTTGCAGGTCCATTGCTGGTCACCCAGCATGGTTTATGTCTACAAGTGCAGTGCAGCTTGTAATCCCTTTAGAATTCTCTACATTTCTATAGAAATATGACCTAAAACGTCAACAGATTTTAAAACAAGTCTTAAAAGTAGATAAAGAGAATGTTGGTGGGGTTCCTCTATTGCTCGCTTGTTTGCTTCAGGTTCTTTCACATCATTTCTATAGGATTAAAGTCTGGACTTTGACTTAGTCATTCCAAAACATTAACTTGATCCTTCTTTAATGGTCCTTGCTAGAACTATTTGTGTGCTCAGGGTTTTCGTCCTACTGCATGACCCACGTTCACCCGAAATTCACTTCACAGACCGATGTCATAATATTTTCCTTTACAAAAATGGTTCAGAATTTAGAATTTATTGTTCCATCAATGATGCCCAAACTATCATACTACCACCACCATGTTTCACATATATGACTGGTTCTCATGCTGAAATGCTGTCAATCCCCAAGATCCGTTGAGCCTTACCTGTGAAAGGTGATTCCCTGTGATCTGTTCAGTCTTACCTGTGAAAGGTGATTCTTTGAGAACTGTTGAGTCTTACCTGTGGAAAGCTATTCCCAAAAATCTGGTCAATCTTACCTGTGGAAAGTGGTCCCTGTGATCTGTTCAGTCTTACCTGTAAAAGGTGACTCCCTGAGATCTGTTCAGTTTTACCTGTGAAAGGTGATTCCCTGAGATCTGTTCAGTTTTACCTGTGCAAGGTGATTTCCTGTGATCTGTTCAGTTTTACCTGTGAAAGGTGATTCCCTGTGATCTGTTCAGTCTTACCTGTGAAAGGTGATTCCCTGTGATCTGTTCAGTCTTACCTGAGAAAGGTGATTCCCTGTGATCTGTTCAGTCTTACCTGTAAAAGGTGATTTCCTGTGATCTGTTCAGTCTTACCTGTGAAAGGTGATTCCCTGAGATCTGTTCAGTCTTACCTGAGAAAGGTGATTCCCTGTGATCTGTTCAGTCTTACCTGTGAAAGGTGATTCCCTGTGATCTGTTCAGTCTTACCTGTGAAAGGTGATTCCCTGTGATCTGTTCAGTCTTACCTGTGAAAGGTGATTCCCTGTGATCTGTTCAGTCTTACCTGTGAAAGGTGATTCCCTGTGATCTGTTCAGTCTTACCTGTGAAAAGTGACTCCCTGAGATCTCGTTCAGTCTTACCTGTGAAAAGTGACTCCCTGAGATCTCGTTCAGTCTTACCTGTGAAAGGTGATTCCCTGTGATCTGTTCAGTCTTACCTGTGAAAGGTGATTCCCTGTGATCTGTTCAGTCTTACCTGTGAAAGGTGACTCCCTGTGATCTGTTCAGTCTTACCTGTGAAAAGTGACTCCCTGAGATCTCGTTCAGTCTTACCTGTGAAAGGTGATTCCCTGTGATCTGTTCAGTCTTACCTGTAAAAGGTGATTCCCTGAGATCTGTTCAGTCTTACCTGTGAAAGGTGATTCCCTGTGATCTGTTCAGTCTTACCTGTGAAAGGTGATTCCCTGTGATCTGTTCAGTCTTACCTGTGAAAGGTGATTCCCTGTGATCTGTTCAGTCTTACCTGTGAAAGGTGATTCCCTGTGATCTGTTCAGTCTTACCCTGTGAAAGGTGACTCCCTGTGATCTGTTCAGTCTTACCTGTGAAAAGTGACTCCCTGAGATCTCGTTCAGTCTTACCTGTGAAAGGTGATTCCCTGTGATCTGTTCAGTCTTACCTGTAAAAGGTGATTCCCTGAGATCTGTTCAGTCTTACCTGTGAAAGGTGATTCCCTGTGATCTGTTCAGTCTTACCTGTGAAAGGTGATTCCCTGTGATCTGTTCAGTCTTACCTGTGAAAGGTGATTCCCTGTGATCTGTTCAGTCTTACCTGTGAAAGGTGATTCCCTGTGATCTGTTCAGTCTTACCTGTGAAAAGTGATTCCCTGTGATCTGTTCATTCTTACCTGTGAAAGGTGATTCCCTGTGATCTGTTCAGTCTTACCTGTGAAAGGTGATTCCCTGTGATCTGTTCAGTCTTACCTGTGAAAAGTGATTCCCTGTGATCTGTTCATTATTACCTGTGAAAGGTGATTCCCTGTGATCTGTTCAGTCTTACCTGTAAAAGGTGATTCCCTGAGATCTGTTCAGTCTTACCTGTGAAAAGTGATTCCCTGTGATCTGTTCAGTCTTACCTGTGAAAGGTGATTCCCTGTGATCTGTTCAGTCTTACCTGTGAAAAGTGATTCCCTGTGATCTGTTCAGTCTTACCTGTGAAAAGTGATTCCCTGTGATCTGTTCATTCTTACCTGTGAAAGGTGATTCCCTGTGATCTGTTCATTCTTACCTGTGAAAAGTGATTCCCTGTGATCTGTTCATTCTTACCTGTGAAAGGTGATTCCCTGAGATCTGTTCATTCTTACCTGTGAAAGGTGATTCCCTGTGATCTGTTCAGTCTTACCTGTGAAAGGTGATTCCCTGAGATCTCGTTCGGCTTGCAGGATGGTTTGGCATTTAGAACTTTGGTAACAATTTGGATGTCCCTTTTCTTCTTTGTCCCGGAGACATTACCTCTTTTATTTCCATAAACAATCTAAAAGGTGGACTAGTCCAACCATAATACATGATTCCACTGAGCGTGAGTTCATTTCGGATGAGGTCAGCAGTGTTTCTGTATATTGTTTATAAATAACTGACCAATGTTCACAGTTCAGGCTTAACCCTACGTTTGTGGACACAGTGCTGGCCGCTCTGTATTGACGACAGTGTGTTAAAGGACTCCTGAGCCCATGTGGTTGCTCAATGAGGATTGTCGTTCTTAAACAGTTGAAATATTTACTGATGTATTTGTAGAAACGTTGCTAATCGTAAGTAACATCATGTATCATCCTAAAACACAGACGGTTCCTCGAGTGTTCTTTAGAAAGACAGTGGTTCTGTATAGGACCAGCCCTGTTGGCTGCAGAGGTGATGAGATGTTTATAGGCGTCAGGTTGATGTTTGTAGTGCTTCATATGGAAGCAGCACTGCTCTGTCTGGAGTTCTTCTGAAAGAACAGAACGACAGTGAGACAGCATGAGTGGAGGATGAGAGGAGCTAAGGGAGAGAGGGCTGATTAGAATGAGAGAGGATTTCTGGCCCAGAGGACGAGAGGGACACAACGTCGATGAGTGAGAGTGTGAGCAAGACAGACGAGAAGAGCTAAAAAGAGAGATAGAGAAGAAAGGAGAGACAGGATGAGATAGACAGTGTATGGAAAAGAAAGAGAAAGAGAGAGAAATACAGAGGAGGGCAAGAGAAATAAAGGTTGAGTGAGAAAGAGAAAGAAAAAAGAGAGATTGGAGAGAGACAGAGAAACGGAAGAGAAAAAAAGGAAGAAAGAGTGCAAAAAAGAGTGAGATAGATAGATAGATAGTAATTCAGTTATAGATAGATAGATAGATAGATAGATAGATAGATAGATAGATAGATAGATAGATAGATAGATAGATAGATAGACTGGGTGAAAGAGAGTGGAGAAATAGAGGACAAAAGTAAGAATGATAGAGAGAGAACGAAAGAGAGAAAAAGAAAAAGTGAATGAGATTAAGAAACAGTGAGTGAAACACTGAGCGCTGTAGAGAGAGAGAAAGAGAAACAAGATGAAAAAAGAAAGAGAGCAAGATGGAGTAATTGAGTTATAGAGACAGTAAGAGAGAGTGGGAAAGTGAGTGAGAGACAGAAAGAAAGAAAGAGAGAGAGAGAGAGAAATACACTGAGTGACTGAAATGTTGAGCACTAGAGAGAGTGTGAAATAGAGAGCGAGGAGAGAGAGAGGTAAAGAGAGCTACTGAGAGAAACTGAAGAGAGAGAACAAGCAAGAAAGAGAGATGGAGAGAACTAGAGACACTAAGAAAAAGAAAAAAGAGAGAGACGGAGAGGAGGAGGAGAACGAGTGTGAGCGAGTAAGATGAAGAGAGAGTGAGTGAGTGAGCTGGTCAGAGGTAGAATGAAAGCGAGTGAGAGAGAGAGAGAGAGAGAGAGAGAGAGAGAGGTAGAGCGGGGAGGCATCATTGTAAAAAAGAGCATGTTATTATTGACAGCGTCCCCTGCGACTGTGTCCGCGGTGGAGCCGTCTCACATGCGGCCATGAGCTATCATTATCTCCTCCTCTGCGTCTGATGAATCGGTGGCAGCGCGGCGGCGGGAGCAGGCTGTATTTAATGGGCTCTCCCGTCCATGGCCTGCTCTCGGAAGCCTCTTACAAACCCATTTAAGCGCGAGTCTGTAGATTTCATAGCTCCCTGGGCGCTGTGGTCTGTTTCAATAAGCTGAGGTCCAAGGCTGCATCTGTGCTCCAGGGGCAGACATGGTTTCTAACTCCAAATCCCAGAATGCACCACAGGGCGTCCTGTGTGTGGGACGAGCTAAAGGGGTTTTCACTGGGGGAGAGAATCACGAGAGGCCACACAATAGACAGCACTTGAAATAGGTTGTAGAGAGAGCATCTATTAGAGAGATTGTACTGTCCTGCAAAAAGTGTCCTGTAGAGAGATTTTACTGTCCTATGGAGAGACCACACTGTCCTGTAGAGAGAACCTCCTGTCCTGTAGTGACCATTTGCCCTGAAGAGAGATTGTACTGTCCTGTAAAGAGTGTCCTGCAGAGAGACCATACTGTCCTGTAGAGAGACCAGTCTTTGTCCTGTAGAGACACTGTACTGTCCTGCACAGATATTTTACTGTCCTGTGGAGAGACCATACTGTCCTGTAGAGAGAACCTCCTGTCCTGTAGTGACCATCCTGTTCTGTAGAGAGGCTGTACTGTCATGTAGAGAAATTTTACTGTCCTATAGTGAGACTGCACTGTCCTGTAGAGAGACCATATTGTCCTGGAGAGACTGTATTGTCCTGTAGATAGAGTGCACTGTTCTACGAAGAGACTGTACTGCCCAGTAGAGAGACAGCACAGTCCTGCAGAGAGACTGTAGTGTCCTGTAGATAGACTGTACTGACATGAAGACACCTGTAGAGGCCAGCGTGTCCTGTAAAGAGACCATGCTGTCCTGCAAAGGGATTGTACTTTCCTGCAGAGAGACTGTACTGTCATGTACAGAAATTTTACTGTCCTGTAGAGAGATGGCACTGTCCTGCAGAGGGACCACACTGTCCTGTAGAGAGAACCTCCTGTCCTGTAATGACCATCCTGTCCTGTAGAGAGACCACACTGCCCTGCAGAGAGATTGCATTTTCCTGCAGAGAGACTGCAGTGTTCTGTAGAGAGACTGTACTGTCATGAGAGAATTTTTACTGTCCTGTAGAAAGATTGCACTGTCCTGCAGAGAGAACATGCTGTCCTGTAGAGAGATTGCACTCTCCTGCAGAGAGAAGATGCTGTCCTGTAGAGAGACTGTACTGTCTTGTGGAGAGACTCTACTGTCCTGTAGATAGAGTGCACTGCCCTACAAAGAAACTGTACTGCCCAGTAGAAGGACAGCACAGTCCTGCAGAGAGACTGTACTGTCCTCTAGACAGACAGTACTGATAAGACGACACCTGTTGAGAACATCCTGTTCTGTAGAGAGACCATGCTGTCCTGCAGAGAGACTGTACTGTCATGTAGAGAAATTTTACTGTTCTGTAGGGAGACTGCACTGTCCCACAGAGAGACCATCCTGTCCTGTAGAGAGGCCGTACTGCCCAGTAGAGAGACAGCACAGTCCTGCAGACAGACTGTACTGCCAGGTAGATCGACTGTACTGACATGAAGACACCTGTAGAGGCCATCCTGTCCTGTAGAGAGACCATGCTGTCCTGCAAAGGGATTGTACTTTCCTGCACAGAGACTATTCTGTTCCGTAGAGAGACTGTACTGTCATGTAGAGAAATTTTACTGTCCTGTAGGGAGACTGCACTGGCCTGCAGAGGGACCATACTGTCCTCTAGAGAGACCGTATTGTCCTGTAGATAGAGTGCACTGTCCTACAGAGAGACTGTATTGCCCAGTAGAGAGACTGCACTGCCCTGTAGATCGACTGTACTGGCCTGTAGCTAGAGTGCACTGTCCTGCACAGAGACTGTACTACCAGTACAAAGAGGCAGCACAGTCCTGCAGAGAGACTGTATTGTCCTGTAGATAGAACCTCCTGTTGTTTATACATTGTACTGTCCTGTAGAGAGACCATACTGACTGTCTTCTCCACTGCAGTGCTACTCCATCCAAGCTAACTAACTTTGATCTCTTGAAGGCGGGTCGGTACCCAGGAGCCCGTCGGTACCAACTCCTTTACACTGCCTTCTCGAACACAGGACACACCTGTCGAACAGTTACACTCAGCTCAAAGGATTGCTGAAGTTTGCCACTCCTCCAAGCTGCCACACAGGTAGAAGTCGATCACCACCCGAGCATCCTCCCTGCTGCTTATTAACTATCCTCCTACCAGGCCTGGTTCCCGGTCCTGGTCGTTGGGAGGTGATCCCACTTCTGACACCAGTGTGACGTCTTGGACAAAGCACTTGAACAAACGTCCAGTGCTGGCTGATAATATCAATTTATTTAGGTGTCTCACAATATTATCAAAACACTGGTTGATGAAACATTTCATGGCTGTCCATAGACATGCTCGTCAGGAGGTCTGGCCCAGAGAGACTAGGTGAGATTAGGCTTAGCTAAGCACTAATTCACACTGCCACTTTTTAGGCAAGACTCAGCCTGGGTAGTGTACGTATCCACTCCAACAGAATTTTTTGCTTGTAGCAACAATAACGGGTGCAGTTTTACTGGTGGGAACGATTGCAAGGAAGCATCCCATGATGCCGATATATATATATATATATATATATATATATATATATATATATATATATATATATATATATATATATATATATATAAACTTGACAAACATGTAAAGATTACTAAATTAAATATATTTAAATGTACATGTACAGGATTAGTTAACGCTATACTATGTAAGATTTGGGGATTTGGAGACCTCTCCAAAATGTGTAACTGCACACAACATGTGGAAGAACATTCTGCAGTGTGGGTTGTACTGTGGCCTTCTTCCCTTATTCAAAGAGAACTCAGTCAAAACTTGGTGAAGGATGAGTCTTCTGAGGATTGTTTTGTAGTTATCATCACATCTTCATCAGTTAAATCTTGATTTTGAGATTATTTGAGACACTAAAACACTAAACGCCAGACCTTCATTTTGAGTCTCACCATCTGACAGTAACACATAACGACGTAAGACATGGTTTAAACGTCTTGGCGCCTCTAACTTTTACGCTTTATACACTCATAAAATAAAATATCTCACAGTGAGAATATTTCTTTGGTACCTACATACTCAGATTATTACAGATATCTGTATAACAGAATCTGCACTTTCCATACATTTTCATTGAGCAACAGCGAGAAGCTGAGTGAGAAATAATAAATGAAGAAAGAATTATTCTGGGGCATCTATGCTTTGAAATGTATATGGGCTAATGTTGAAATTTCACAGTGGGAAGTTTTTGTATACCATGGCGTGAAGCAAGCAGTTTCCTCGCACTCATCTAAGGCCAACTGGTCGATGCCTTGATGGGAAATTCTTATTTCAGTAAACAAGTAGCCTCTATGACATGCCATCTCATTTCTGGAAGACATTACTGGGCCAGTCAAACGTCTGAAGAACCAATTTAAGGCAGATTGAATCCTCGGGCCGATGTAGGTCATTCTCCACAGCAGCTTCGGGGCCACTGGAAGTTAGGCCACCGCAGGGAGTATGGGACAAGATGGACGAATAACCATTTAGGAAAAAGGAGGCCACGTCTGAGCGCTCAGAAGGCGTTTGTCCCTCCATTTCACCGCCAGCGCTGCTCATCTCCTCCACTTGAATCTGCCTGTTGCATACCAATGAAGCTAGATCTAGGATCATATCACATAAACAGCTTTCAGAACACAACAGATCTCAGATCTCCATAACGGTTTCTTTATTGAAAGAACATGCTTGCTGCGTAGACGCCTACACCAAGCCTAAAGTAAAATATGTATTTTTACATTCCGCTTTTGATGGAAACTAGGGGACAGGGTGGACGTAACATGAGATGTGTGGAAAATAGTGCCAGTAAAGACCAAAGCCAAAAATTCTGCTAATGCTTATTTTTTAATTTAATAAGTGTAACATTCAACAGTTCAACCAACGTACTCAGGTGGACTTCAGACGGTGCCAAAGGAAAGAAAGAAATAAAACAACTTGCCTACCTGTCCCACATCTCTTCCCTGACAAGAAAAATACACGAGTGGCACTCGCCCCTTACCTAGTGTGTATATACAGATACTCAACTAACCGAAATGTAGGGTGTTTCTACTTGCCTGTCCACGCTGAGTTGGTAAAAACTGGAAGAACAGCCTCAGCTGAATCATTCATAATGGCTAGAGTAGTGTAGTAGCAAGCTTTAGCAAAACTAGAGCAGTGTAGTAACAGGTAGCATTCATAATAGCTAGAGCAGTGTAGCAGCAAGCTTTAGCAAAACTAGAGCAGGGTAGTAACAGGTAGCATTCATAATAGCTAGAGTAGTGTAGTAGCAAGCATGAGCAAAACTAGAGCCGTGTAATAACAGGTAGCATTTATAATGGCTAAAGCAGTGTAGTAGCAAGCATGAGCAAAACTAGAGCCGTGTAATAATAGGTAGCATTTATAATAGCTAGAGCAGTGTAGTAGCAAGCATGAGCAAAACTAGAGCAGTGTAGTAACAGGTAGCATTTATAATAGCTAGAGCAGTGTAGTAGCAAGCTTTAGCAAAACTAGAGCAGTGTAGTAACAGGTAGCATTCATAATGGCTAGAGCAGTGTAGTAGCAAGCTTTAGGAAAACTAGAAGCAGCAATAGCAAAGCGATAGCAGTGTAGTGGCATTAGCAAAGCGATAGCAGTGTAGTGGCATTAGCAAAGCGATAGCAGTGTAGCGGCATTAGCAAAGCGATAGCAGTGTAGTGGCATTAGCAAAGCGATAGCAGTGTAGCGGCATTAGCAAAGCGATAGCAGTGTAGCAGCATTAGCTAAGTGATAGCAGTGTAGCAGCAAATGCTCCAAAGTAGCTTGGAATAAAATCTGGTTTCCTTTGACTCTCATTACAAGTTAGGACTGTTTTTGTTCTCTTCTATTTTGGAGACGCTAAGGTTAGCCAACAGAGGACATCCAGGACATCTAGATTAGGACTTCCACTTTCCTCTCCAGCAGCCTGGGGATGCTTTCAACAAGGACATCGGATGCACTTCAGGATGAAGCTACGAATATTCATTTTTGGTGACTGTCGGAGCTCTGAACCCCAAAAAAACAGCATTAAGGGCAGCACTACTTCACATTACCAGCTGTTTATTTAAAAATGCTAAGGGTTCAGTATCAAATTCCTTTACTCTGCAAAAGCACCCCCAGTGGTGGAAACCAGCACCAATGTTACCTCTTGGTTTGCCTCTATTTATATTAATTCGTCTGTTTGCTGCTGAATGTGGTTTCTTGCCAAGAGCGATATTTACAATATAACACAATACACACACGTCTTCAACATAACAGAACACCTGTTATTCCTTTACATTGTGTTGATGAATTTAATTTAATTTGCAACGTCTTAAACTAAAAATCTTACACATCTAACTTTTAAAGTAAGTTCATATAAGATTTAGGAACTGCATATGTTAATGCATTATTACTTTACTGTATTATATTACAGCCAAATATGAGCCTTTATGATCAGTTTGAACAAATAAGAGAAACCAATATGACAAGATATTCAACTAAGAATTATTTTAAATTACCGAGAGCTAAAACTAACCACATGTGCAGAACAGTGATTTACAGAGCTATTAAAGAGTAGAACTCCTTACCTGAATCACTGTTTAACACTGATAATAAAATACGGTTTAAAAAGCTACTATAAAAACACTACCTAACTGATTTCTGATCATAAAACTAAATAAATAAAAGTTAAAAGTAGATTAGGGAAATTTGATTCAAGGGAAATAGGGAGGTTATTGAGATTATAATGACACTTTTTTTTACTTTGTACTTACTTGTTTTTTCTTACTATCTATTTTTATTTCTTTCTTTGGTATTTATTTGAAAGACACATAGAGTATTTACTTCTGTTTCTTTTTGTTGTATATGTATAATGTATTTGTGTGTTTTATGTCTGATGGACCCCAGGGAAAACATCTGCTATCTTTATAGGAGCTAATGGGAATCCAAATAAAATAAACAATAAACAATATCGTCACTGTCCAGTGAAAAACATGTATCTCAAATTTTGTCGATTTTGAGTTTTCTACATCATTTCATGATGAATGGATCAATAAAAGTGCTCCAAAATAGCTCGGGGAATTCTGGTTCCATTGACTTACATTGAAAGTAAAGTAAGTTTTTGGTCTCTCCTCTAAAATTACAATTTTGGAAATACTTGTTTTTCATTGGACAGCAATGATATTATACTTTTTTTTAGTGTGTCAAACCAAACAAGGAGTGTTTGTACATCTGTATACTGGTGTCTGCGTTATGAATAGGTGGTCTTGTATAAATAAGGTGATGATAATGATAATGAAGCTACAGCTTTGTCCTGGTTGGCTAGAATAGAGAAGTTGTAATATTCCGGCACACTCACCGACATACTCGGCTAATTGAATCCATTGATTTTTCACCTCCTTCTGTTTGAAAAATCAGGCCAAGATCCCGCAGCCACAGGCAGAAGATGATTTGTAATTTTTCTGACACTTTCATACACAAACGCGAGAACTGTCTGAGGCAGAAACATGTTATTAAACATGCTCTCTCCTTGTTGAGGCTCAGAAATTGGACCCTTTTCAATCTCTGATTATTTCAGAAGTTTTGCAATGATCTATTATGTACATGACTCAGAAACCTTTAACCCTCTTTCCGAACAAGATTACAAACCCTCTACGTACCCCTCTATCCCAACTAGAATCGGTACACCCTAACCTCCTATTTCAACAAGAACCAGGATACCCTACCCCTATCCCAAAACGAAACAGGACACTCTAGCCCAATATCTCAACAAGAACCAGGATACCTTACCCCCTATCCCAACTAGAATAGGTACACCCTAGTCTCTTATTTCAACAAGAACCAGGACACCCTACCCCCTATCCCAGCAAAAATCTGGACACACTACCCCCTATCCAAGCAAGAATCGGGACACACTACCCCCAATCCAAGCAAGAATCTGGACACACTACCCCCTATCCCAGAAAGAATCTGGACACCCTACCCCGCTATCTTAACAAGAATCTGGACACACTACCCCCTATCCCAGAAAGAATCTGGGCACCCTACCCCCTATACAAGCAAGAATCTGGACACACTACCCCCAATCCAAGCAAGAATCTGGACACACTACCCCCCTATCCCAGAAAGAATCTGGACACCCTACCCCGCTATCTTAACAAGAATCTGGACACACTACCCCCCATCCCAGAAAGAATCTGGGCACCCTACCCCCTATACAAGCAAGAATCTGGACACACTACCCCCAATCCAAGAAAGAATCTGGACACACTACCCCCTATCCCAGAAAGAATCTGGGCACCCTACCCCCTATACAAGCAAGAATCGGGACACACTACCCCCAATTCAAGCAAGAATCTGGACACACTACCCCCTATCCCAGAAAGAATCTGGACACCCTACCCCGCTATCTTAACAAGAATCTGGACACACTACCCCCTATCCCAGAAAGAATCTGGGCACCCTACCCCCTATACAAGCAAGAATCTGGACACACTACCCCCAATCCAAGCAAGAATCTGGACACACTACCCCCTATCCCAAAAAGAATCTGGACACCCTACCCCGCTATCTTAACAAGAATCTGGACACACTACCCCCCTATCCCAGAAAGAATCTGGGCACCCTACCCCCTATACAAGCAAGAATCTGGACACACTACCCCCAATCCAAGAAAGAATCTGGACACACTACCCCCTATCCCAGAAAGAATCTGGGCACCCTACTCCCTATACAAGCAAGAATCGGGACACACTACCCCCAATCCAAGCAAGAATCTGGACACACTACCCCCTATCCCAGAAAGAATCTGGACACCCTACCCCCGCTATCTTAACAAGAATCTGGACACACTACCCCCCTATCCCAGAAAGAATCTGGGCACCCTACCCCCTATACAAGCAAGAATCTGGACACACTACCCCCAATCCAAGCAAGAATCTGGACACACTACCCCCTATCCCAAAAAGAATCTGGACACCCTACCCCGCTATCTTAACAAGAATCTGGACACACTACCCCCTATCCCAGAAAGAATCTGGGCACCCTACCCCCTATACAAGCAAGAATCTGGACACACTACCCCCAATCCAAGAAAGAATCTGGACACACTACCCCCTATCCCAGAAAGAATCTGGGCACCCTACTCCCTATACAAGCAAGAATCGGGACACACTACCCCCAATCCAAGCAAGAATCTGGACACACTACCCCCTATCCCAGAAAGAATCTGGACACCCTACCCCGCTATCTTAACAAGAATCTGGGCACCCTACCCCCTATACAAGCAAGAATCTGGAAACACTACCCCCAATCCAAGAAAGAATCTGGACACACTACCCCCTATCTCAACAAGAATCTAGACACCCTACCAGCAATCCAAGCAAGAATCTGGACACACTACCCCCTATCTCAACAAGAATCAGGACACGCTACCCCCTTTCCCAGCAATAATCAGGACACCCTACCCCGCTATCACAACAAGAATCTGGACACCCTACCCCCATCCCAATGAGAGTCAAGATACCCTACCCCTTTCCCAACAAGAATTGAGACACCTTACACCCCCCTTCCCCATCAAGAATCTGGACACCCGACCCTCTATCCCAAAAAGAATCAGGACACCCTACCCCATGCCAAAAAGAATCTAGACACCCTACGCCCCTATCCCAGCAAGAATCTGGACACCCTACCCTCTATCCCAAAAAGAATCAGGACACCCTACCCCATGCCAAAAAGAATCTAGACACCCTACGCCCCTATCCCAGCAAGAATCTGGACACCCTACCCTGCTATCCCAACAAGAATCTGGATAAGAGTCGAGACAATCTATCCCCCTATCCCAGCAAGAACCGGGGAACCCTACGCCCATTCCAACAAGAATCAGAACACCTTTCCCCCATCCCAACAAGAATCAGGACACCTTAACCTAGTATCCCAACAAGAAAGCGTGACACCCTATCCCAGGAAGAACCAGGACACCCTACCCCAGATCAAACAGAATCAGCACACTCTACCCCAGTATATATAAACAAGAATCATGACACCTTACCCCCCTAACCCAACAAGAATCAGGAAACTTCACCCCTGTATAGCAACAAGAATCATAACACCCTACCCACTATCCCAACAAGAATCATAACACCCTACCCACTATCCCAACAAGAATCATAACACCCTACCCACTATCCCAACAAGAATCAGAATACTCTACCCCAGTATACTAACGAGAATCATAACACCCTACCCACTATCCCAACAAGAATCATAACACCCTACCCACTATCCCAACAAGAATCATAACACCCTACCCACTATCCCAACAAGAATCATAACAACCTACCCACTATCCCAACAAGAATCATAACACCCTACCCACTATCCCAACAAGAATCAGGATACTCTACCCCAGTATACCAACGAGAATCATGACACCTTACCCTCCTATCCCAACAAGAATCAGGAAACTTCACCCCTGTATAGCAACAAGAATCATGACACCTTACCCACCTATCCCAACAAGAATCATGACACCTTACCCACCTATCCCAACAAGAATCATAACACCCTACCCACTATCCCAACAAGAATCAGGATACTCTACCCCAGTATACCAACGAGAATCCTCACACCCTACACCTCTATCACAACAAGAATGAGAACACCCTACACCTCTATCACAACAAGAATGAGAACACCTTACCCCTCTATCACAACAAGAATGAAAACATCTTACCTCTCTATTACAACTAGAATCAGGACATTGTGGCTCTCTGATTCATAAGAGAAACATGCACAGGCCTTCTGGAAGTTTTAAATACATTGCCGACGAAATACAAGCAGCAGCCTGATCAGTGGAATAGAAAGAGTCATTGTGAACCAGACACAAGGTAAATTTCGGTGTTTAATCTAGAAGCATTCTGGTTAATGTGTCTTGCTGTTGTCTTTTATCTATAAACATGCAGAAAATTCAGGCTCCAAGATGGCAACTGCTACTTTAGCCATGTTATCATACTTTGGTCCATGTTTATAGACAACAGTAAGTCATAAAGTGTCAGAAACAACATAATCAAGTCTATTAGACATACAGCACATCTCCACACAGTTTGAGGCAAGTATAAAATGATTGAGGCAAGCAGTGAGTGCCATGCTAATTTGTGTTTTAAATAGACTTCCATTACTTGTTAGCTACATTAGCCTTGTAGCTCCAGGGCTAAAACTAAAGAAGCACATTTTAGACACTAAACATGTCGTGGCTGATTGAGTATATTTTCACTAAGAGGGAAAACAAGAAACATAAGATTTTCAGGCAAATCTAGTTTAAATTAGTTTACTGTCTGTTAAAGAACAGTTGAGTTCAAGTGTACTTTCAGCAGGTGTCTGGTTCCTGCATGCTGATACTGGGTTTGGATTAGTCTGTGCTAGTTGCTCATGAGTAATCAGAGAGGAGCAGCATTAATCCTGTATTAACACACTTAATTGTACAAACATGAGCACGCGATTGCAGCGTGTACATACACATACACTGATACATACACATACATATATATACATGTAAACAAATATACAAGACATCATAAACACCAACTAAACACCTATACAATACAGTTCTAGTTCTAGTGAAGTGGCCAGTGAGGGGAAGCAAAAGGTGGGTGTTTCTAATAAAGTAGCCTGTTTGTGGAAGAACAAGGTTGGTGTTTCTAATAAAGTGGCCAGTGAGTGGAAGCACAAGGTGGGTGTTTCTAATAAAGTAGCCTGTTTGTGGAAGAACAAGGTTGGTGTTTCTAATAAAGTAGCCTGTTTGTGGAAGAACAAGGTTGGTGTTTCTAATAAAGTGGCCAGTTAGTGGAAGCACAAGGTGGGTGTTTCTAGTAAAGTAGCCTGTTTGTGGAAGAACAAGGTTGGTGTTTCTAGTAAAGTGGCCAGTTAGTGTAAGCACAAGCCTGGTGTTTCTTATAAAGTGGCCAGTTAGTGGAAGTACAAGGTGGGTGTTTCTAATAAAGTGGCCAGTGAGTGAGAGTACATGGTGTGTGTTTCTAATAACGTGGCCAGTTAGTAGAATTACAAGGTGTGTGTTTGTAATTAAGTGGCCAGTTAGTGGAAGTGCAAGGCAGGTGTTTCTAATAAAGAGGCCAGTTAGTGTAAGTACAAGGTGGGTATTTCTATTTATGTGGCCAGTTAGTGTTCGTACAAGTTCGTAGTGTTCTAATAAAGTGGCCAGTTTGTGGAAGTACAAGGTTGATGTTTCTAATTAAGTGGCCAGTGAGTGAAAGTACATGGTGTGTGTTTCTAATAAAGTGGCCAGTTAGTAGAATTACAAGGTGTGTGTTTGTAATGAAGTGGCCAGTTAGTGGAAGTGCAAGGTGGGTATTTCTACTAAAGTGGCCAGTGTGGGGAAGCACAAGGTGGGTGTTTCTAATAAAGTGGCCAGTTATTGGAAGTACAAGGCGGGTGTTTCTAATAAAGTGTCCAGTTAGTGGAAGTACAAGGCGGGTGTTTCTAATAAAGAGGCCAGTTAGTGGAAGTACAAGGTGGGTATTTCCATTAAAGTGGCCAGTTAGTGTTCGTACAAGGTTGGTGTTTCTAATAAAGTGGCCAGTTAGTGTTTGTACAAGGCGGGTGTTTCTAATAAAGTGGCCAGTGAGTGAAAGTACATGGTTTGTGTTTCTTATAAAGAGGCCCAGAGGTTAGTATAAGAATAGGGCACATGTTTCCAATAAAATGGCCGGTTAGTGTAAGTAATGTGTAGATGTTTCTAATGAAGTAGTGAGTTGAAAGGTTGTTGGAAAACATTGAAACAACGTACGGATCTTTTAAAACGTGATCCACCGCAGCAGTCTGATCATTTTCGTCTCGTTTATTAGGCAGCTGTTTGGAAAGTGACACAACTGGAGCGCACGAGCGAACTGGAATGTCAAACATCTTTTCATCAACTGCAATTTGTTTTGCACAGTATATCAGAGAGAGAAGCTTTATATTCATGAGGAAATGAGTCAGAAATGTAACAAAATTAGATCTCGCTGGTGTTTATAAAGTCAGAAATGCCACTAGTGATGCCTCGCTTAGAGGAGTCGCTGTAATGGATGCTCACGGCACGGTTTGTAGGACTCTAGCGTTTTGCATGTGCTTCATGAATACCTGGTAATTGCTATGTAGTGTTAGAGACAGTGTGCGTCAGCCTTGGCGGTTTGGGCTGTCTGTGGCGCGGCGTGCAGGCCGGGCCTTATGGCGAGAAATAATGGCTTATAAACAGAACTGGCAGGCCAATCCCTCACAGAAGGAGGCTGGTGTCAGTTAGTGACAGCAGTGTCTGATTGAAATATCATAGCCAAATGAGGTGTGTAAGTGCTATGCAAATCAGCGGCGTCCTTTTTTCCGCAGCCCGATCCTTCACCGCCGTGAGAAACGTCTGCTGAGGTGAAGGTGCCGGCGTCTCAGCGTGCTGGTAAACAACAGCCGCATTTACATTTACCAGCAGACGGACGTCTGACGGAGAGATCTACACACTTTCTGCAGAATATGGGCAAAAACAGTAGCTCTGATGTGACCAGCGTGTCCTCGGGGGGACGAGCTCCCCGCTCACATCCCCCATAGTTCAGCAAAATCTCTCCTTCTCCCCGTTTGACTGCAGTCGATCAACCAAGACATGAAGTTTACTTCTTTAGACTTAGCACTGAAGCTACAAGGCTGTAGTAGCTAATGAGTAGTAGAAGTCTTATTCACTTTACTGCATCCAGGGAACTGACCAGTGTGATGGTCAGACAGTGGGCGGAGTTAGATCAGTTCTTCTTGCTTGGTGATTGTTAGAAGCCGCACCCAGAGAGTATGCAGCAGAACACAGTACAGTTAAAGCTTTGTGGGCGGGGCATCAGTCTTGTGTTTGGTGACCTTGTATTTCCACTAACAGCCCACTTTATTAGAAATACCAACCTTTACTTCCACAAACTGGCCACTTTATTAGAAACCTTTACTTCCAATAACTGGCCACTTTATTAGAAACATCGACCTTATACTTCTACTAGATGGCCACTTCATTAGAAACACCAACCTTGTATTTCCACTAACTGGCCACTTTATTAGAAACACCAACCTTGTATTTCCACTAACTGGCCACTTTGTTAGAAATACCAACCTTTACTTCCATAAACTGGCCACTTTATTAGAAACACCCACCTTGTGCTTCCTCTAACTGGCCACTTTATTAGAAACACTCACCTTGTACTTCCACTAACTGGCCACTTTATTAAAAACACCCTCCTTGTACTTCCACTAACTGGCCACTTTATTAGAAACACCCTCCTTGTATTTCCACTAACTGGCCACTTTATTAGAAACACCCTCCTTGTATTTCCACTAACTGGCCACTTTATTAGAAACACCCACCTTGTACTTTCACTAAGTGGCCACTTTATTAGAAACACCCACCTTGTATGTCCACTAACTGGCCACTTTATTAGAAACACTTACCTTATGCTTCCACTAACTGGTCACTTTATTAAAAACACCAACCTTGTGCTTACACTAACTGGCCACTTTATTAGAAACACCAACCTTGTGCTTACACTAACTGGCCACTTTACTAGAAACACCCATCTTGTACTTCCACTAACTGGCCACTTTATTAGAAATACCAACCTTTACTTCCACAATCTGGCCACTTTATTAGAAACACCCGCCTCATGCTCCCTCTAACTGGCCATTTTATTAGAAACACCTACTAGGAGAAACCCGATGTATACCAGAAACAGCAGGCTTCTGGGCTTCTTTGGCCAGACATGTGGTGTTGAGGGTCCAGGTGAGGTTGTCGGAGCGCTTGACTCTCTCCACAGTGACCGCTGATGACCGGTGGGTTTCCTCTGGAAGTCAACAACCATCTCCTGACTGATTATCACTGAGAGATTGATCGCCGTCTCTGCAGCAGCCGCTCCACCTCCTCCCCGTTCGCTGACTCGCCGTCACTCATAAGAGCCACCACTGCAGCATCACCAACAAACTACACAACAACAACAACAACAACAACAACAACAATAACAACAACACATTCTGGACATCCAGGACGATGAACAGCGAGGAAGTTGGTCCCCTCTTTGAGACAAGAGCTCAACCCAGTGAGCTTACTCTCCGACCCCCGGCTCGTCTTCCACATTTACGGCACACGGCGGTGAAGACAAACAGCGTTTTCACAGGACGTGAAAGGCTTCTTTGAGCCGCGCTCGTCGAAAACACATCAAACAGCTGCAGGTAAGAAGTAATAGTTTTCATTGAAAGGACTCCGTTTGGAAATTGCATTCAAATTACACAGCGGGAATCTTTTTTCTTTCTTTTTTTTTGTTCCTGATGTAATTTATTTTTGATTTCTGTCCTGAAGTGTTTTTCAGTCTTTTTTTTCCGTACGTCCTCTTTTTATTTTTTATTTATTTATTTATTTTTTGATTCGGTCATTGCATTGAAAGAAACAACATCGGTTTCTAAAGAGCCCACCGAACGCAAGCTGAGGTTTCCTGAATGGCCGGATCGATATCCAGTGTCTAATCTTTTCATTGGTTCGACTCAGGAACGAGCTTTAGAGGTTCTTTAGAAAAGGAACCGTCTCTGATCCTCGACTACCGCCGCACGCCAATCTCACAGGTCAGCGTCGCGTTCGGCGAGCTCTGCTATCCCGACCTATTTCTCCGAAATAAATCTATAATTGTTTTATTCCCATCGCTCGCATTTTGCCGTGCTGGCTGGAGCCTACTTTTATTTTGCCTTTCTTCTGTGTGTGTGTGTGTTGGCGTGTGTGTGTGTGTGTGTAAGCCTTTATTTTCCCTCGCAGATGAAAGAGAACGGCCTATTGCTATTGATTCTCCACACGCCCGCTTTGAAAGTTGCGGCCAGGCGGAGCAGAAGCGGACGGACAGAGTGTGAATGTACTCGTTCGTAAACATGTTGCTCATTAATCTCAGAACTTGGTGGTAACGCCACACATTCAACTCTTTAAGTAGCCGGTGTGTGCCGGTGACACCGTGGACTCTTCTCTGGCGACTTGAACAAGAGCCAATCAAAACCCACCCGCAAATGATATATTATATTCTATAATATTAAAAGCAGTACATATAATAAGATTGTATCTACACACACTGTCCACTGTATCAGCTCCACTGAGCATACAGGAGCTCCACATACAGACTGTAGTTCATCTGATTCTCTGTATACTTTATTACTCTGTTCTTTAATGATCCGGACCCCTGGTGGTGCTATGTTAGTGTATGTTGTGCTGGTGTGAGGGGATCAGACGCAACACCTCAGTGTCACTGCTGGACTGAGAATCGTCCACCAACCAGCAACAACATCCAGACAGCAGTGTCCTGTGGGCGCTGTCCTGTGAGCACTGGTGAAGGACACAAAGAGAACACAAAGGTGAGCTACTGTCTCTGACTTTACATCTACAAGGTGGACCAGCAAGTAGTAGGAGTGTCTAATAGAGTGGACACAGTGTTTAAACACTCCAGCAGCATCTCAGTGGGGTTCCTGAAGCTTCGGGAAAGCTTCTGTCGAATATAGCCAATAGGTTTCCCTCTCCACACCATCACACTACCACCACCATGTTTCACTGTATGTAATGTCAGACCGCCTCTACAGTAGTGCTGCTTTCTGCTGGCACCCTTAAGGCTCATTTATAGTTAACGTTAATTACGGATAGGCATGCAGCTTTCTGTCCGTACTCTGCCTTCATTTCGGAAAGCTTACGGATGGGATGGAGCAATACCGCTGCAGACCGTGGGGGCAGTGCAAGACGCGACAACGTCCATACGAACACGAGAAAGAAGAAACGGCGGGACTTTTTGGGTTGTGTGAGATGGTTATAAATTGTAAGCATGATGCAGCTTCGCCACGGCACAGAGACAAACAATTGTTTTTTTTAAAGTAAATAAAGATGTGTTGCTCAGCAACCCTGTCAATGAAGCTGACGCAGAGAAGTCTGAGGGCAATTATCGTTATATTGCTTTGAACATACGCAGACATTTCCACAAATGAGCTTTTATGGGACTTTAGTGGTATGTTATTGTTATTAACAGCCTATGGGCTGGAGGTTAGGGAAGCCTTGTGACCAGACGGTCGCCTGTTCGATCTGCTGAAGTGACAGGATGCGTCTGAAGTGCCCTTGAGTAAGACACCTATGTCCACCATTTAGCAGCGTCCTTTAACACAAGCCCACCACTGTAAGCGTCCCACTATTCATTAAAAGCTCCATTCAGACTTTATTTTAGATATCTTATTGTGAGACTGACCTGCGTTTTTATCATGTATCCTGACACTTGACCACCTTGTGGTGGCTCTTTAGGGGTCCTGACGTAGGGCTACCTCTGTTTGTACTCACTGCTCAGCCTAAAACTCGTACTCCCAGTCGGTGATGCTCCTGGAACTTCCAGAAGACCGTGGTAACACGTCCTATTGGAAAGCGTGATTGACTGATTCCTAATTATCTTGGTTGCTAATCTGGCACGTTAGGACTTCAGTCCAGCACCTGGACAGGACACATACACTCAGTCAGGTTTTGAAATTTTATGATTACTGTTAATGATATTTATTTAGAAAATTCTGAAAAGTTATTGCCTCTATGTGTAAAATATAGACGTATAAAACACCTTTGTACTTCATTTTACCAACTGTTTACGTTTCAGTTTGAAGGATGTGGATCATTGTCCTGCTGGAACATCTAACCATGACGTTGTCAATCACACAGATGCAACACAGACCAAATAAATTAAATCTCTGTGTAAATAAGCTCCCCCTCATACTGTTTAGTGAGCTATTCTAGTTACTCAGAGCTGCTAGTATCTAATGTTACCTGTACCAGCTCCTCTCTTTCATCTGGACATCAAACACAAAGTAGATTAAAGGTGTCTCTGTGAAACTTTCAGTTTAAGATGATCTGCTTCAACCAGCACACAGTGATCCACTCACACAGCATGGCTGCTACTTCCAGTCACTGTTGGAGGTTGTGGTGCTAATAAAGGTGGAGCTGCTCGTCTCTTCAGTCTCTTCAGTGTTGAACGCTGAGCTGAAGCTGAAGCTGAAGCTGCTCCGAGTGTTGGAGAAACTGTCCAGAGTGAAACGTACAGACTGCAGAGTTAAAGTTGTTCAGGATTCTGTTAAAGATGTGGAAGTTGCTTGTTTTGGGAATTCTCCGTTCCACCTTAAATAGAGCTGCTGTTACATTCTGGTTTCTGTACGAGCTGCAGTATTTAAGGTGGAACATTAGATGAAGAATGTGGAGAATAGGACCTTCAAGCTGGTTTAAAGATGAACATGTAGCTCAGACAGTTGGGTTGTTTGTTGGGAAGGAATGAAAAGTGGCGACGTTCCCTTCACAGCCTGGAACGCTGGATTTCTCCACATAGTCACCAGTTTGGTTGCTGTTGTGGTTGCATATAACGTAACAGTGTAGGAAAAGCAGGACTTGTATTAGAAGAACAGAGTTTGAGGTTCAGGGTATGTACAGTTCTGAGTACTGAACTCTCAGTATTACACTATAGAACACGGTATATACAGGTTTACAGTCTATGGCACTATGGTAAGGTTGTAAGCCTATCTGGTGATCTTCCTTACAGAAGCATGCGGTGGTTATAATGCAGTACTGTCTAGATGCACTTCTGTATTTGTTAGTTCTCTATACTGTCCCTGGTGGGTCTCAGTTTGGTTGTTGTGATATGTCATCACTTAGACTGGGCTTATTTCCCATGATGTGTTACATTAGTAGAGTTTTCTATAGTCTTTTATTCATAAGCCTGTTTGTACATGTTCACAGGGAGTGATGCATCTGCAGGTTAGGCTGCAGTCGAGCTGTGAGCTGGGAATCGATGAACTGCTGCAGCAGGTAAAGCACTGGGCCTGCCAGGGGAGACACTTGAGTGAATGAGGAGCAGTACGGAATGTTTCCCCCACTGATGGAGTGTGTGTGTGTGTGTGTGTGTACTTGAAGTTTCCAGTAGAAGAACACAAAAAGGATCAAAAGGAAAATACAATGAGATGTAAAGCTATCAGGGCACGTATACACAATACTACCAAAAGTATTCGCACATCTGTCTTCACACGCATATGAACTTGAGTGATGTCCCATTCTTAATCCATAGGGTTTAACATAATGTCGGCCCAACCTTTGCAGCTATAACAGCTTCAGCTCTTCTGAAAAGGTCCTCCACACGGTTTAGGAGAGTGTTTATGGGAATGTTTGATTGTTCTTCCAGAAGACCATTAGTGAGGTCAGACACTGATGTTGGACGAGAAGGTCTGGCTCACAGTCTCCGCTCTAATTCATCCCAAAGGTGTTCTATCAGGTTGAGGTCAGGACTCTGTGCAGGCCAGTCAAGTTCCTCCACACCAAACTCGCTCCTCCATGTCTTTATGGAGCTGCTTTGTGCACTGGCAGTCATGTTGGAACAGGAAGGGTCCGTCCCCAAACTGTCCCCACAAAGTTGGGAGCATGAAATTGTCCAGAGTCTCTTGGTCTGCTGAAGCATTAAGTTCCTCTTACTGGAAATGAATGTCTGAGCCCAACTCCTGATAAACAACCCCACACCATAATCCCCCCTCCACCAAACTTTACACTTGACACAATGCAGTCAGACAAGTACCAGTGTCCTGGCAACCGCCAAACTTGTCCATCGGATTGCCAGATGGAGAAGCGTGATTGATCACTCCAGAGAACACAACTCCACTGCTCTAGAGTCCATTGGCAGTGCGCTTTACACCACTGCATCCGACGCTTTGCATAGTGTTTGCTGATGTAGCCTAACTGCTGCCCCATTTAAGGTGGAACAGGATCATTTCAGCAAAAGCTAAGTTTGAAGAACCATTGGTGAACGATTTGATGAACTGCTTCACCATTTAAGGTGAATTAGGAATGTTTGAACAAGAAGCTATACAGGTAGACTGAGGCACCACAATGTAATGGGTGCACCATTTAAGATGGAACTATGAAATTTAAGCAAGGAGCTGAAGAAACAGGATCAGACTTCATGGAAAGCTGAAGGTGGGTTAAGGCTGTTTCACAGAACCAATAGGTCAGCATTGCTTTGTCTAGTTTGCCAAGGTTTGTGATAGCAACTGGTTAGCATCACAGCAGTGGTTGTAGCAACAGCTTCAGCAACAGCTCTAATGTTCTATGATGGCGTTTATCCATTTGCAAAGTGTTTTATGGCCACAAACATCTAAGTAACCAAGTTAGTGAGCTAGTCTGGTGTCGCTCATCTTGGCAAGTCGTGTCCATGAGTTTGAGGGGCGAAGGTTCTGAAGGGAGGGTTCTATTTTGCTGTTGAGCTCAAAAAAAAGTGTGTTACTCCATAATATACTTTATGTTTGTTGTATTTCCACAAAATATATCAAAGTAAAAGCACTTTAAATACACTGCTGATGTACATCACTCTCACGGACACTATATTGTGAATATGTTTTCTTGTTTTTTTAATCTGAAAATTGCCCGTTACCTCGTGTGACCATTTCATGAGGAACGGTTGAATAGAACCAGCAACAACAAACTGTTTACCTGTAAATAAAAGAGCTCTACATATCCCTGATATTAGCCTCAGCTTATATTCATGGCATGTTCTAATAATATACGGGACTCACTGATGCATGTGAGATGCGCTTGCTTAGTCTCCGCTTCATGCGGCTCACAGAGGAGGTAATTTTACCCAAAAGTGCTGAATCAAGCTGCTGAGTCGACGCCTGGCCTCAGCGCTCAATCCATCACCACTGCTGCACACACATCCTCACACCTACTGACAGAACACGGCCTCACACTGCTGCTTTAGCATTAGCTGCTAAACGCTAAAGTACAATCGCTTAAACTATTCAGATCAGAAAGAGGGCTTTAAAACACTGCACCATTATTTAACCGCCATAGACTGTAAACCAGTATATACAGTTTTATATAGTGTAACACTGAGAGTTCAGTACTCAGAACTGTACATACCCTGAACCTCAAACTCTGTTCTTTAAATATAAGAATGAAACAGGCCGAGCCTAAAATCCTACACTGTTACGTAACAGACTTGTTAATATTTACACCGCCAACATTTACATACAACGTCAACAACCAGCAACCAGAACATTTACACACAACCACAACAACCACCAGCAACCAGAACATTTACACACAACCACAACACCAACCAGAACATTTACACACAACCACAACAACCAGCAACCAGAACATTTACA
This sequence comes from Megaleporinus macrocephalus, assembly GCA_021613375.1. Lineage (NCBI taxonomy): Eukaryota > Metazoa > Chordata > Actinopteri > Characiformes > Anostomidae > Megaleporinus > Megaleporinus macrocephalus. The sequence continues at coordinate 44,416,952 of CM038717.1, forward strand.
CACAACCACAACACCAACCAGCAACCAGAACATTTACACACAACCACAACACCAACCAGAACATTTACACACAACCACAACACCAACCAGAACATTTACACACAACAACAACAAACAACCAGCAACCAGAACATTTACACACAACCACCAGCAACCAGAACATTTACACACAACCACAACACCAACCAGAACATTTACACACAACCACAACAACCAGCAACCAGAACATTTACACACAACAACAAACAACCAGCAACCAGATCATTTACACACAACCACAACACCAACCAGCAACCAGAACATTTACACACAACCACAACATCAACCAGCAACCAGAACATTTACACACAACCACAACAACCAGCAACCAGAACATTTACACACAACCACATCAACCAGCAACCAGAACATTTACACACAACCACAACACCAACCAGCAACCAGAACATTTACACACAACCACAAGACCAACCAGCAACCAGAACATTTACACACAACAACCAGCAACCAGAACATTTACACACAACCACAACACCAACCAGCAACCAGAACATTTACACGCAACCACAACACCAACCAGAACATTTACACACAACCACAACAACAACCAGCAACCAGAACATTTACACACAACCACAACAACCAGCAACCAGAACATTTACACACAACCACAACACCAACCAGCAACCAGAACATTTACACACAACCACAACAACCAGCAACCAGAACATTTACACACAACCACAACACCAACCAGCAACCAGAACATTTACACACAACCACAACACCAACCAGCAACCAGAACATTTACACACAACCACAACACCAACCAGCAACCAGAACATTTACACACAACCACAACACCAAGCAGCAACCCGAACATTTACTCACAACCACAACACCAACCAGCAACCAGAACATTTACACACAACCACACCAACCAGCAACCAGAACATTTACACACAACCACAACATCAACCAGCAACCAGAACATTTACACACAACCACAACAACCAGCAACCAGAACATTTACACACAACCACATCAACCGGCAACCAGAACATTTACACACAACCACAACACCAACCAGCAACCAGAACATTTACACACAACCACAAGACCAACCAGCAACCAGAACATTTACACACAACAACCAGCAACCAGAACATTTACACACAACCACAACACCAACCAGCAACCAGAACATTCACACACAACCACAACACCAACCAGAACATTTACACACAACCACAACACCAACCAGCAACCAGAACATTTACACACAACCACAACACCAACCAGAACATTTATACACAACCACAACACCAACCAGCAACCAGAACATTCACACACAACCACAACACCAACCAGCAACCAGAACATTTACACACAACCACAACACCAACCAGCAACCAGAACATTTACACACAACCACAACACCAAACAGCAACCAGAACATTTACACACAACCACAATACCAACCAGCAACCAGAACATTCACACACAACCACAACACCAACCAGCAACCAGAACATTTACACACAACCACAACAACAACCAGAACATTTACACACAACCACAACACCAACCAGCAACCAGAACATTTACACACAACCACAACACCAACCAGAACATTTACACACAACCACAACACCAACCAGCAACCAGAACATGTACACACAACCACAACACCAACCAGAACATTTACACACAACCACAACACCAACCAGCAACCAGAACATTTACACACAACCACAACAACAACCAGCAACCAGAACATTTACACACAACCACAACACCAACCAGCAACCAGAACATTTACACACAACCACAACAACAACCAAACTGGTGGACTATGTGGAGAAATCCAGCGTTCCAGGCTGTGAAGGGATCGTTGCCACTTTTCATTCCTTCCCAACAAACAACCCAACTGTCAGAGCTACATGTTCATCTTTAAACCAGCCTGAAGTTCCTGAAGACCAGATTCTTAATGTACTGTTCTGCCTTGTTATGAATATTTCTTACATACTATGATGTCTGTTAAAAGCTTGTTTATACAGATGGGCACACTGAACGTTACAGAGGTACGAGAAGTTTATGGTTCAGTGAATCCCATCATTCATGGCAGGAACCCCCATAAAAGCTGCCCCAAGCCCAAGAGATTATGACTTGGCCAGATGGATCACATGGGCCAGATGGAACATGGAGGCAGGCCTATAAGACCGTGCAGTTGTCGAAACCATGTTAGACCATGTTTAGAGCTCCTCAAAGGATGTATGTACTGCAGTATCCTCAAGAATAAAGCTTATATACTGGACTCATCTCCCTCTTCATTTTGATGGCAAGAAAAGAAATTCCCAAAACAAGCAGCTTCAATATCTTTAACAGGATCCTGAACAACTTTAACTCTGCAGTCTGTACGTTTCACTCCGGACACTTTCTCCAACACTCGGAGCAGCTTCAGCTTCAGCTCAGCGTTCAACACTGAAGTGACTGAAGAGACGAGCAGCTCCACCTTTATTAGCACCACAACCTCCAACAGTGACTGGAAGTAGCAGCCATGCTGTGTGAGTGGATCACTGTGTGCTGGTTGAAGCAGATCATCTTAAACTGAAAGTTTCACAGAGACACCTTTAATCTACTTTGTGTTTGATGTCCAGATGAAAGAGAGGAGCTGGTACAGGTAACGTTAGATACTAGCAGCTCTGAGTAACTAGAATAGCTCACTAAACAGTATGAGGGGGAGTTTATTTACACAGAGGGTCAGTTTATTTAGTCTGTTTCTGCATGTTGCGTCTGTGTGATCATTACAGAGTCTCACTGTACCAGCCAATCAGAGCAGAGCTCAGCAGATTATTCACAAGCTCAGTTTCATTGTAGGACCAAATCATAGAGTGTACATGGGTGTGAAGCTGTATCAGGGTGACCAAAGACACACATACCTTCTACGTACAAGATCAGGGAACACTCTAACCTCAGTGTAAACCTATGAGCCGAATGTAAGAGAAGAACAATCGCGCCAAAAGATCTGGAGAGGTTCTGGAAAGAGTTCAATTCAGTTTTATTATTGTCTCTCAAAGAGAAAAGTGGTTTGCAGGCAGTCACTTAACAACCATGGTTAGTATGGTGGTGTAGTGGTTAGTACGGTGGTGTAGTGGTTAGTACGGTGGTGTAGTGGTTAGTAAGGTGGTGTAGTGGTTAGTATGGTGGTGTAGTGGTTAGTATGGTGGTGTAGTGGTTAGTACAATGGTGTAGTGGTTAGTACAATGGTGTAGTGTTTAGTACGGTGGTGTAGTGGTTAGTACGGTGGTGTAGTGGTTAGTATGGTGGTGTATTGGTTAGTATGGTGGTGTAGTGGTTAGTATGGTGGTGTAGTGGTTAGTATGGTGGTGTAGTAGTTAGTACGGTTGTGTAGCGGTTAGTATGGTGGTGTAGTAGTTAGTATGGTGGTGTAGTGGTTAGTATGGTGGTGTAGTGGTTAGTATGGTGGTGTAGTAGTTAGTATGGTGGTGTAGTGGTTAGTATGGTGGTGCTGTTTGCTGATACTCACTGTATTCAGCTGTGTGGTGTCTCTTAAATGCCGTATCAGATTAATAGTGTTAAATGTCTTTGGTTCCCTCATGAGACAAATTTTACAAAATGTCCTGGATGAGTCTGCGTCACATACGGTAAACACTGCCAGACAGACGATGTTTTCTATCAGCGCATGCTGTGAACGCCATAAACTGTTCTCATGAGGCTGCTGCTTCGGTCAGTCTGTGGAAAATGAACGGGTATGTGTTTCCACCTAGTGGTTCAGATAGGAATTGCAGGGAGTTGGCCGGAGGGCTACTCTTCCTGGATGAAACACTAGCTGGAAATACAGAAATTAGGCTCAGTTGTTTAACGCCGTTGATCGGCTCTCGGGATCGGCTAAACTGGAGAAATATCGGCCGATCACTGATCACATATTCTGATTAAAAACCAACCGATACTGATACATAGCCGATCGATCCTCCCATCTCTATATACTACAAATACAGTCACACTAATGTTATTACCAGTGTGTAATTGATGATAGTGAATGATAGTAAATCTACTGTTACAACTACGAGCTACTAAGCTTTGCTACTCTAATCCATCTGTAACAGTGGCTACGTCACTAGTAGTTACATGGTTGTTACATGTGTAACTTCAACCCTAATATAAAGGGGAACCAGTACTATTCTCATGTTTACCCAGTAAGATGACGCAGAGTGTTTAGTTTCATCAGATTTTACAGAACTGCAGTCAGTTCTAGCCTGGGCTGGAATCAGAAGGACGAGTTTCCGTAGATGTTTTATTATTATTTTCTTTAATATGAAGCCCCGAGGAATTGGTTTCGTGGCCTTGCGCCGACGCTGTCCCTCTAGCCTTGGAGGTGCTCTTTTATTTTTTGCGCTCGGACTCATTAATATTTATGAGCTGAAACAAAAACGCTCCCCGCTCTCTCTCCGAGCCCGTCTCCGAAGCTTCAGCGACGGCGCGTAAAGGCCGACCTCATACTCGCCAAGCGGCATCCTTAAACTCTTGAACTCTCCAGAAACGAAGAAGAGGTGCAACAACCTGAGAAGCTAATCAGTCAGCATGCGCTACTGAAGTTTCCTGCTTTACTCCAAACATAATGATGCTAATGTTGCTAACCAGTACAGGAAGCTATTTAGCATTAACCAATCAGTGTTATGCATAAATGGTCAGCCCTGCAAACACAGTTAGGCTGTGACAACCTATTGTTTTAATGCCCACAACGTTGAAATGCAATTCCTTAGAAAGTTGAGACAACATTGTTGGACAATGTTGTGACAACGTAGTGGCAACTTTGTCAGTACATTATAACCACCTCCTAGAATCCTTTGTACGTTCCATTATATCTGCATAGAACAGTACTGTAGTTATAATACCTTAAACAAGGACTGATTAAGGATAGTCTGGGCCCCTGGGCAACCCCCCCCCCCCCCCCCAACACACACACACACGCCCCTCATGATCAAGGGTAATGGAATGCCCTGCTCTTCTCTAGGGCCCCCTGGTAGGGGCTCTCATAGCCAGGGCCCTCTAAAATTATGCCCCGCTCTTTCCTAGGACCCCTAATAGCCAGAAGTCAAAGTCAGAGCAATGCCACAACGCCTCGTCCATTTTCATAAGGGGCCCAAAAGCATGGCTAGGGCCCCCAAAAGCATAACTAGGGTCCAAAAGCATGGCTAGGGCCCCCAAAAGCATGGCTTAGGCCCCAAGAGGCCCTGAGGTCAAAATCCCTAAAAGTCAGAGGATCTTTAAAATGGAGGGACCTTGGAAATAAAAATATATTGTATCATAAATAGGCATCAACAGTACAGTGAGTGTAAGGTGCAGTTAAAATCAGACCAGTTAAAACCAGTTCAGATAGGAGAGGTTGGAGAGGTAGTGCGTGAGGTGTTCAGAAGCCTGATGGCCTGTAAGTAGAACCTGTTTGTCAGTCTTGTGGTCCTGGACTTCACACTCCTGTAACGTCTGCCTGAAGGTAAGAGTGTGAAGAGTGTGTGCTGGGGGTGTGTACTGTCCCTGATTATGTTGTGGGCCCTCCTGGTGACCCTGGTGTGGTAGATGTTCTGTAGTGAGGGGAAGGCTGCTCCTGAGATGGACTGTGCAGTTTTGATCAGAGAGCCTTTCTGTCCTGAGCAGTAGAGTTTCCATACCAGACGATGATGGAGCTGGTAAGAACACTCTCAATCATGCTCCTGTGGAAGGTGCTGAGAATTTTGGCTGGCATACCAAATGTTCTCAGCCTTCTCAGAAAGTACAGTCGCTGCTGGGACTTCCTGATGATGATCTGAGTGTTGTGGGACCAGCTGAGATCCTCACTGATGTGAATGCCAAGGAATTTGAAGGTTTTCACCCTCTCCACCTCAGTCTCCCCTATGTACAGGGGTGTGTGTAGCTCTCGCTTCCTCCTTGGATCAACAATCATTTCCTTGGTCTTGTCCGTATTCAAGGAAAGATTGTTGTCATGACACCAGGCCACCAGCTCAGCCACCTCCTTCCTGTACGCTGTCTCTTCCCCACCAGTGATCAGTCCAATGACTTTAGTATCTTCAGCAAATGTGATGATGCTGGTGTTGTTCTGGGAGGCCATGCAGTTGTATGTGAAGAGACAGAAGGGGGCTCAGCACACAGCCTTGAGGGACCCCTGTGCTCACTGTGACTCTGACTGACTGGGGTCTGTCTGTTAGAAAGTTCAGCACCCAGTTGCAGAGGGCTGGTGTCAGTTCGAGGGTGAGGAGCTTTTCTGAAAGTCTGAGTGGGATGAACGTGTTGAATGCTGAACTGTAATCAATAAAGAGCATTCTGACATATGTGTCCTTGCCCTCCAGGTGTGTGAGGGTTCCAGGTGTGTGAGGGCCCCAGGTGTGTGAGGGCTCCAGCTGTGTGAGAGCTTTGTGAAGAGCAGCGTTGATCGCGTCGTCTGTGGACCGGTTCCGACGGTACGCGAACTGTAAAGGATCTAGGAATGGTCTTCTGGATGTGAGTCTTGACTATCCTCTCGAAGCACTTCATTATGATTGAAGTGAGTGCAACAGGGCGATAGTCATTTAGGCATCTCACATTACTTTTCTTCGGGAGGGGCACGATGGTGGTGGTCTTGAAACAGGATGGCACAAAAGCTTGTGTGAGTGACAGATTGAATATGTCTACAAACACATCAGCCAGTTCTGATGAGCAAACCCTGAGCGCTCGCCCGGGGATGTTGTCTAGGCCTGCTGCTCTGTGTGGGTTGATTCTCATCAGGTTCCTGCACACATCCATTGGTGTTACAATGAGTGATGGGTTCTGTATGCTCTCCTTGGCCGCAATGTCCTTCAGTTGGTCAAGGTTGAGGACATCGAAGCGAGCATAGAACTCATTCAGCTCATCAGACAATGCAGAATGGCTGGTTGTGAGTGCCCTGCTTGTTTGTTGATGGTTGGTGATGTGGGGCAGTCCTCGCCACATGCGCCGAGAGTCCGCTGTCGTGTAGTAGCTCTCCAGCTTCAGCCTGTACTGTCTCTTAGCTTCTCTGATAGATCTACGCAGGTCGTATCTAGACCTTTTGTAGTCATCAGCGTTGCTAGAGAGAAATGCAGTCTGGCGAGCACGTAGCATGGACCGAACTTCACCATTTATCCATGGTTTTTGGTTGGGGTGCTTTATACAGTGCTTTGAAGGGACAATGGTTTCAATGCAGCTGCTGATGTAGCCATGACCGTAAACCAACGTTATATAGAAGTTAGTAGTTTAGACGTCGTAAAACCACAACGTAAAACTAAAGCGCCACCTTTTGACAATGTTGTAGCAACGTTGTAAGAAAGTAATTAACATCGTGACAACGTTATGTGCTTCCTGGGACGCACTGGCTATTTTAAAAACATTACTGATGTACATCGCTGTCATTGGAAGTGTTGTGAATATGCTTTGAATATGCCTCAAACCTCATAAATATACTTTAAAATATACTTTCTGATACTGGTTTTAGCTCTGCTAACCTACTTTTATCAATGTTTGTAGATGACAGTGTTATACAGTATCAGAAACCACATACATAAACAAGTCTAGGAGGTTCCTTACATGTTTTTTTCATCATACTGATGATGATCTGATGATAATAGTAGGTAATTCACTGACATCCTCAGAAGACACAACCTTCACCAAGTTCTCTTTTAATTCTCTTTCAATTAGCAGATTCATCCGCTCGGGGTGGGGCGCCAAAGCACAACCCATAGAGTTACACATTTCCACCACAACGTACACCAATCAGTCAAAACATTAAACACCACCTCATTGTATCTACACTCACTGTCCACTGTATCAGCTCCACTGACCATATAGGAGCTACACTTACAGACTGTAGTTCATCTGATTCTCTATATTGTTTATTACTCTGAAAATCTGATGAAATTAATTGATTTTTTTTAAATGCATCATGGATGCTAAATATTTTTATCTTTATTCAACCAATCATTATTAAAGCCTTAGAAACTTCACTGAATAAGTGTTTGAGACGAGGTTGCGGTTGAATCTGAGAGTGTGTGCGTTGGCCTAATTTGTTCGTTTTCATTATTATTTTATTATCATTATTATTTTTTTTTTCTGAAATTATATGTAGAAACACATTTCTTTATGTAGCCACCATTGGGTAAAAATTTTATAAATAAGTATTGTACTATTTTACTATTCAGTAAAGTATTCAGTGCTATTCTGTGAAATAGTCACTAGATGAACTGATGAGCTGTTAGTGTCAGGAAACATCCTGGACAGCTCACTGGTCACTACTGAAAACAAAGGTTTGTATATTATCTTCTATGCTCAGATGTTTTTGGATTTTATAACAGCGTCATCACAAATGGTTCTCTTGCCACTATATGGATGTTGTTTGTCCAGAATGTCATTCTGTTTTCTGTTAAGGTCTTCAGGCTTTTGAGTGGTGGGTTCAAGATTCCTCTAATTGTTTCCATCCATCTTGTTGCTGGACAGTTTCTTTTACATTCAGCTCTTCCCAGCATGATGTTCCTCTCCAATGAACTGGTTTTTCTCAGAATGTGTCCAGAATCAGATCTTCAGTGTGGTTATCTGGGCTTCCAGGGATTAGGTCAGGAATCTCTTTTATAAAGGCCTGTCCAGCTTTCATCACAGGACAAGGCCACAGCCTAGACAGTTCTGGTCTCTGTCTGTAGAGACACATTGTATTTATTGTATATCTTGGTAGTTATCACACTGTTTTGTCTGTACTGTGTATAATGTATTATTTTGCAACATATGGTCCTGGAGGAATGTTTTTTCCTTATACTTGTACACTCTGTTACCAAAAGTATTTGCTCCCCCATCGAAATCATTGGATTCAGATGTTCCTATCACTTCATGGCCACAGGTGTATAAAACCAAGTACCTAGTCCTGCAGACTGCTTCTACACACATTAGTAAAGAATGGGTCGCTCTCAGGAGCTCAGTGAACTCCAGCGTGGTACCGTGATAGGACGCCCACCTGTGCAACAGGTCCAGTGGTGAAGTTTCCTCACTACTAAATATTCCACAGTGGACTGTCAGTGGTGTTAGAACAAAGTGGAAGTGATTGGGAATGACAGCAACTCAACCACCAAGTGGTAGAACATGTACAATGACCACCAATATGACTAAACTTCATGCAGACTTTAGATCAACTCAAGAACAGAGCGTAGAGAGCTTCAAGGAATGGGTTTCCATGGCAGAGCAGCTGCATCCAAGGCTTACATCACCAAGGACAATGCAGAGCGTTGGATGAAGTGGTGTAAAGCACACCGCCACTGGACTCTAGAGCAGTGGAGACGTGTTATCTAGAGTGACCAATCACGCTTCTGATGGACGAGTCTGGGTTTGGCGGTTGCCAGGAGAATGGTACTTGTCTGACTGGACAAGTGGAGGGGGGATTATGGTGAGGGGGTTGTTTTTCAGGAGGTGTGCTCGGCCCCTCAGTTCCAGTGAAAGGAACTCTTAATGCTTCAGCAGACCAAGAGACTCTAGACAATTTCATGCTTCCAACTTTGTGGGGACAGTTTGGGGACGGCCCCTTCCTGTTCCAACACGACTGCCCACCAGTGCACAAAGCAGCACCATAAAGACATGGAGGAGCGAGTTTGGTGGGGAAGAACTTGACTGGCCTGCACAGAGTCCTGACCTCAACCTGATAGAACACCTTTGGGATGAATTAGAGTGGAGACTGTGAGCCAGACCTTCTCGTCCAACATCATCAGTGTCTGACCTCAAAAATGGGACTTCTGGAAGAACAGTCAAACATTCCCATAAACACTCACTTTATGGATTAAGAATGGGACGTCACTCAAGTTTATATGTGGACAAGCAAATACTTTTGGCAATATATTGTATATAGCTGAATTGATAATAAAGCCTCCAGAACTCTTAACCCTGAAGATCTTTTGAACCAGTTTGGCTCTAGTAAAGACCCAGACAGACACTTGACTGACTACATTTCAGAAAAGCTAATTTAAAGCATTAGATTTTATATTTCGATGATAACATACATGCTGGCACTGAATTTCAATAGAAGATAAGATCCTGTACTAACCACTGTCATCACTATCATGGAGGGATTCTACAGCCAAAATATATCTGCCCATTTTTTTTGGTGGCCATAGCGTCCAGTAGCTGACCACCGTTCTGGTCAGGATCTCAGGTTCTTGAGCTCCTGCTCCTCTCCAGGCCCCGGTACTGCCCCACCAGCCTCCGCAGTGGGACCATCTGAGCGTCTGACGTCTGTTTGTCTGTTTTTAGCCGCGCCGGAGGAGTTAGCTGGCAGCTTGCAGGACGGAAGCGGCTGGGCATTCCCGCTGCAGCCTGCCCTGGCCCTTCGAATTAATCAGATTTACCGCACCGCCCATATGTCGCGGCAGCGTGAGCCGGACTCCACAGGGCCCGGCTCTGCAACCCTGATCCAGGATCAGCTTTCACCTGCCTAAACCATAAGAGGAGATACAGCAGAACTGATCCGGGGTCAGATTGTACTACCGACCTACCCAGCACAGTCAAACCCGAGGCCTATTGTCGCTGCCCCTCACGACTCCACCAATCAGCCCCACGCTGAGGGTGTACCAGTGTGTTTGTTTTTGTACCTTTTCAGGACAAACAATATCCTGCCTGTGTGTTACATGACCAAAACAATGCTCCTGATATTGTGAAGCACTATGTAATCAACCATGTTAATTATACTGTATATATCATTGCTGTCCAAAATACATGGATCTCAAAAATAATAACTTTACAGGAGAGGACAGAAACCTTCATTACTTTCAATGCAAGTTATCTTGGAGGATTTCTATTGGTCCATTCATCTGAAAACTTTCACAGGATATAAAGAACTGCAAATCATATAGGGGTGATTCTTCAATTGCGGGGTGATTCTTCAAAAATCGTAACTTTTCTTAATCTCGATATGCAGAAACAGCAGAAATTCTAGGAGTGGTCACACCACTTTGCCACATCCTTAAAAAGAAGGAATACACTGGTGAGTTTAGCAACAGCAGAAGCCCTGGAAGACCACAAAAGACAATAAGACAACACTCAAAACAGAAAGGCCTGATTAGAACTTTGCTAGAAAACATCTAAAAAAGCTGCCCAGGTCTGGAAAAAGACTCTCTGAACAGATGAAACCACACCTTCCAGAAGTCTGGGAAGAGAACAGCATGGAAAAAGAAAGAAAGAGTTCATGATCTGAAGGAGAACACATTATCTGTGAAACATGGTGGCGGCAGTGTGGCAAGTATGGATGCTGATAGTACCAGGTCACTGCTGTTTATTGATGATGTGACTCTTGATGGACGTAGCAGGGTGGACTCTGAAGTGTACAACGCTCTACTTTCTTTTTCAAATGCTGCAAAACTGGTAAGATGGTGCTTCACAGTACATAAAGACTGTTCACTGTCATTGTTCACCTGACCTTAACCCAACTGATCTACTCTTCACGTTCCTTTACAACCCAGCTCATCTCAACCTCCTCGTCTGTCCTCGTCTGTCTAAGGCCTTAGTGAAGTCTGTGAAGCAAAGAACAGAAAGGGGAACCAAAACCAGTGTATGTATTTTAACTTAAGCTACTGTCCGGAAAACCCATCTGAGAAGTTTGACATCATGCTATACCACAACCTCAAAGCAGCATCCTCTTGAATGTTCTCACCCAGTTCGATAAAAGGAGTCCAAAATGTCAAACTCTCCTTCCGGAAGTTTAGATGTTTTTGATACTTGTTTTTGCACACAGAGGAATTCAACCTGTCCATGCAGGGAAACACACACTAGTGAACACACACACTAGGGGGCAGTAAATACACTTGCCCGTAGCAGTGGGCAGCCCTATCCACAGTA
>CM038718.1:0-21719 GCA_021613375.1 Megaleporinus macrocephalus
GGGAAAGAGGACACGTTCTGGAGGAAGAGGACACGTTCTGGAGGAAGAGGACACGTCCTGGAGGAAGAGGACAGGTCCTGGAGGAAGAGGACACGTCCTGGAGGAAGAGGACACGTCCTGGAGGAACGTAGTTACCCTACATTTCTTTCAAAACAATGTGGGCAGCGTCTTGTGGGTAGTGTCCGGTGACCACTTACATGTATAAGGTTGCCCAGCGAGCTAGGAGTGTCTAATAGAGTGGACAGCGAGGGGACACAGTGTTTAAACACTCCAGCAGCACTGCTGTGTCTGATCCACTCACACCAGCACAACACTGTCAGTGGACAGTGAGTGGAGGTCCTGTATAGTCAGTGGAGCTGATACAGTGGACAGTGAGTGGAGGTCCTGTATGGTCAGTGGACAGTGAGTGGAGGTCCTGTATGGTCAGTGGAGCTGATACACTGGACAGTGAGTGGAGGTCCTGTATGGTCAGTGGAGCTGATACAGTGGACAGAGTGGAGGTCCTGTATGGTCAGTGGAGCTGATACAGTGGACAGTGAGTGGAGGTCCTGTATGGTCAGTGGAGCTGATACACTGGACAGTGAGTGGAGGTCCTGTATGGTCAGTGGAGCTGATACACTGGACAGTGAGTGGAGGTCCTGTATGGTCAGTGGAGCTGATACAGTGGACAGTGAGTGGAGGTCCTGTATGGTCAGTGGAGCTGATACAGTGGACAGTGAGTGGAGGTCCTGTATGGTCAGTGGAGCTGATACAGTGGACAGTGAGTGGAGGTCCTGTATGGTCAGTGGAGCTGATACAGTGGACAGTGAGTGGAGGTCCTGTATGGTCAGTATTTGTTAAATATTTGTTTATGTGTGTTATTAAATCTATTGGTGGTAAATATTTGTTTATGTGTGTTATTAAATTTATTGGTGGTAAATATTTGTTTATTTGTGTGTTATTAAATTTATTGTTGGTAAATATTTGTTTATTTGTTTGTGTGTTATTAAATCTATTGTTGGTAAATATTTGTTTATTTGTGTTATTAAATCTATTGTTGGTAAATATTTGTTTATTTGTGTGTTATTAAATCTATTGTTGGTAAATATTTGTTTATTTGTGTGTTATTAAATTTATTGTTGGTAAATATTTGTTTATTTGTTTGTGTGTTATTAAATCTATTGTTGGTAAATATTTGTTTATTTGTGTGTTAATAAATTTATTGTTGGTAAATATTTGTTTGTTATTTGTGTGTTATTAAATCTATTGTTGGTAAATATTTGTTTATTTGTTTGTTATTAAATTTATTGTTGGTAAATATTTGTTTATGTGTGTGTTATTAAATCTATTGTTGGTAAATATTTGTTTATTTCTGTTATTAAATCTATTGTTGGTAAATATTTGTTTATTTGTGTGTTATTAAATCTATTGTTGGTAAATATTTGTTCATGTGTGTTATTAAATCTATTGTTGGTAAATATTTGTTTATTTGTGTTATTAAATCTATTGTTGGTAAATATTTGTTTATTTGTGTGTTATTAAATCTATTGTTGGTAAATATTTGTTTATTTGTGTTATTAAATCTATTGTTGGTAAATATTTGTTTATGTGTGTGTTATTAAATCTATTGTTGGTAAATATTTGTTTATGTGTGTGTTATTAAATCTATTGTTGGTAAATATTTGTTTATGTGTGTGTTATTAAATCTATTGTTGGTAAATATTTGTTTATGTGTGTGTTATTAAATCTATTGTTGGTAAATATTTGTTTATTTGTGTGTTATTAAATCTATTGTTGGTAAATATTTGTTTATTTGTGTGTTATTAAATCTATTGTTGGTAAATATTTGTTTATGTGTGTGTTATTAAATCTATTGTTGGTAAATATTTGTTTATTTGTGTGTTATTAAATCTATTGTTGGTAAATATTTGTTTATTTGTGTTATTAAATCTATTGTTGGTAAATATTTGTTTATTTGTTTGTGTGTTATTGCTCTGTTTGGTGTTTCAGTAGTTTAAATGTTAAGTATCTCTAAACCTGTAACAGCTTCTGATGATCCATCTGTAAACACCACCCGTAACAGACGGAGCTGTCAGTCTATAAATAAATAATTATTTAAACACACCATAACCGAACCACAGCTGTGAAACATCACACACACACACACACACACACACACACACACAGCAGGTTATAATGTGTGTGTGGGAGGCAGGACTGAAATTTACACACTTTGTAGGTCATCAGAGGTCACCTGAAGCCAGCCTGTCTGTAATCTGTTCCGCTTCTGTTTCAGCATCAGCGCCTTTAAATCTGATTTCCTCCTCACACTATTGTGTGTGTGTGTGTGTGTGTGTTTGTTTTGTTGACACTTCAACCAAAACTCACTTTCCATTAGTGCTGACTGCTCAACACTTCCAGCTTATCTTAAACCTGAACATGAATAACCCAAACCAAAACAATCCAAACCACAACAATCCAAACCAGACCAATCATAACTAACACAACCCCAAACCAGACCAATCAAAACCAACACAAACCAAACCAGACCAATCATAACCAACACAACCCCAAACTAGACCAATCAAAACCAACACAAACCCAAACCAAACCAATCAAAACCAACACAAACCTAAACCAAACCAATCAAAACCAACACAAACCCAAACCAAACCATTCAAAACCAACACAAACCAAACCAGACTAATCATAAGCAACACAAACCCAAACCAAAACCAACACAAACCTAAACCAAAACAATCAAAACCAACACAAACCTAAACCAAACCAATCAAAACCAACACAAACCCAAACCAAACCAATCAAAACCAACACAACCCCAAACCAGACCAATCATAACCAACACAAACCCAAACCAGGCCAATCATAACTAACACAAACCCAAACCAGACCAATCATAACCAACACAACCCCAAACCAGACCAATCATAACCAACACAACCCCAAACCAGACCAATCATAACCAACACAACCCCAAACCAGACCAATCATAACCAACACAAACCAAACCAGGCCAATCATAACCAACACAACCCCAAACCAGACCAATCATAACCAACACAAACCAAACCAGACCAATCATAACTAACACAACCCCAAACCAGACCAATCACAACCAACACAACCCCAAACCAGACCAATCATAACCAACACAACCCCAAACCAGACCAATCATAACTAACACAAACCAAACCAGACCAATCATAACTAACACAAACCAAACCAGACCAATCATAACCAACACAACCCCAAACCAGACCAATCATAACTAACACAACCCCAAACCAGACCAATCATAACTAACACAACCCCAAACCAGACCAATCATAACTAACACAACCCCAAACCAGACCAATCAAAACCAACACAAACCAAACCAGACCAATCATAACTAACACAACCCCAAACCAGACCAATCATAACCAACACAAACCAAACCAGACCAATCATAACCAACACAACCCCAAACCAGACCAATCATAACTAACACAACCCCAAACCAGACCAATCATAACCAACACAACCCCAAACCAGACCAATCATAACCAACACAACCCCAAACCAGACCAATCATAACCAACACAACCCCAAACCAGACCAATCATAACCAACACAACCCCAAACCAGACCAATCATAACCAACACAAACCAAACCAGGCCAATCATAACCAACACAACCCCAAACCAGACCAATCATAACCAACACAAACCAAACCAGACCAATCATAACTAACACAACCCCAAACCAGACCAATCACAACCAACACAACCCCAAACCAGACCAATCATAACCAACACAACCCCAAACCAGACCAATCATAACTAACACAAACCAAACCAGACCAATCATAACTAACACAAACCAAACCAGACCAATCATAACCAACACAACCCCAAACCAGACCAATCATAACTAACACAAACCCAAACCAGACCAATCATAACTAACACAAACCAAACCAGACCAATCATAACTAACACAAACCAAACCAGACCAATCATAACCAACACAACCCCAAACCAGACCAATCATAACCAACACAAACCAAACCAGACCAATCATAACCAACACAACCCCAAACCAGACCAATCATAACCAACACAACCCCAAACCAGACCAATCATAACCAACACAACCCCAAACCAGACCAATCATAACTAACACAACCCCAAACCAGACCAATCATAACCAACACAAACCCAAACCAGACCAATCATAACCAACACAACCCCAAACCAGACCAATCATAACCAACACAACCCCAAACCAGACCAATCATAACTAACACAAACCAAACCAGACCAATCATAACCAACACAAACCAAACCAGACCAATCATAACCAACACAACCCCAAACCAGACCAATCATAACCAACACAACCCCAAACCAGACCAATCATAACTAACACAAACCCAAACCAGACCAATCATAACCAACACAACCCCAAACCAGACCAATCATAACCAACACAACCCCAAACCAGACCAATCATAACCAACACAACCCCAAACCAGACCAATCATAACCAACACAACCCCAAACCAGACCAATCATAACCAACACAAACCAAACCAGACCAATCATAACTAACACAACCCCAAACCAGACCAATCATAACCAACACAACCCCAAACCAGACCAATCATAACCAACACAACCCCAAACCAGACCAATCATAACCAACACAACCCCAAACCAGACCAATCATAACCAACACAAACCAAACCAGACCAATCATAACTAACACAAACCAAACCAGACCAATCATAACCAACACAACCCCAAACCAGACCAATCATAACCAACACAACCCCAAACCAGACCAATCATAACCAACACAACCCCAAACCAGACCAATCATAACCAACACAAACCAAACCAGACCAATCATAACCAACACAACCCCAAACCAGACCAATCATAACTAACACAACCCCAAACCAGACCAATCATAACCAACACAACCCCAAACCAGACCAATCATAACCAACACAAACCAAACCAGACCAATCATAACCAACACAAACCAAACCAGACCAATCATAACTAACACAAACCAAACCAGACCAATCATAACCAACACAACCCCAAACCAGACCAATCATAACCAACACAAACCAAACCAGACCAATCATAACTAACACAAACCAAACCAGACCAATCATAACCAACACAAACCAAACCAGACCAATCATAACTAACACAACCCCAAACCAGACCAATCATAACTAACACAAACCAAACCAGACCAATCATAACCAACACAACCCCAAACCAGACCAATCATAACCAACACAACCCCAAACCAGACCAATCATAACTAACACAATCCCAAACCAGACCAATCATAACTAACACAAACCAAACCAGACCAATCATAACCAACACAACCCCAAACCAGACCAATCATAACCAACACAACCCCAAACCAGACCAATCATAACTAACACAAACCCAAACCAGACCAATCATAACTAACACAACCCCAAACCAGACCAATCATAACCAACACAACCCCAAACCAGACCAATCATAACCAACACAAACCAAACCAGACCAATCATAACTAACACAAACCAAACCAGACCAATCATAACCAACACAACCCCAAACCAGACCAATCATAACTAACACAAACCAAACCAGACCAATCATAACCAACACAACCCCAAACCAGACCAATCATAACTAACACAACCCCAAACCAGACCAATCATAACTAACACAAACCAAACCAGACCAATCATAACCAACACAAACCAAACCAGACCAATCAAAACTAACACAACCCCAAACCAGACCAATCATAACCAACACAACCCCAAACCAGACCAATCATAACCAACACAACCCCAAACCAGACCAATCATAACCAACACAACCCCAAACCAGACCAATCATAACCAACACAACCCCAAACCAAACCAATCATAACCAACACAACCCCAAACCAGACCAATCATAACTAACACAACCCCAAACCAGACCAATCATAACTAACACAACCCCAAACCAGACCAATCATAACTAACACAACCCCAAACCAGACCAATCATAACCAACACAACCCCAAACCAGACCAATCATAACCAACACAACCCCAAACCAGACCAATCATAACCAACACAACCCCAAACCAGACCAATCATAACCAACACAACCCCAAACCAGACCAATCATAACCAACACAACCCCAAACCAAACCAATCATAACCAACACAAACCAAACCAGACCAATCAAAACTAACACAAACCAAACCAGACCAATCATAACCAACACAACCCCAAACCAGACCAATCATAACCAACACAAACCAAACCAGACCAATCAAAACTAACACAAACCAAACCAGACCAATCATAACCAACACAACCCCAAACCAAACCAATCAAAACCAACACAACCCCAAACCAGACCAATCATAACCAACACAACCCCAAACCAGACCAATCATAACCAACACAAACCAAACCAGACCAATCAAAACTAACACAAACCCAAACCAGACCAATCATAACCAACACAATCGTTCTTCAATAGTCAGAGCCCCCACCGTGGTGGTCCAGGCTCAAATACAGATGAAGTGGCTTTATGTGTGTTTATTCACAGAACCCGTGTTGGAGGAACCCGTGTTGGAGGAACCCGTGTTGGAGGAACCCGTGTTGGAGGAACCCGTGTTGTTCCTGTAAACCCAACCTCTGAGCTGCTCCAGCTGTGGTCCAGTGGATGTGAGTGAGTGTCAGTAACACTGCGGTGGCTGAATGACACAACACCTCTGTTCTTCAGCATCACCACCGTCACTGCTACAGCTAGCCCACCTGCCACTGCCAGGACCACCTGTGCAGCACTCCAGCCATCATGCATGTGAATGATTGTACACAGCCTGCAGTCGCTGGTGAGCGTGCCTGTAACAGGAAGTCAGAGTTTTAGAAAACAAGGTCTCAGCAGCACAAAGGAACGCAGTTCCAGAAGAAGATCATTTGAACATCTGAATAAACAACCTGCTCCATCAGCTCCTCCATCTTTAATCAGCTTTCAGGATCGTTACAGAGGAGCAGACAGGATGTTTTCATTTGTCCATACATGATGAGCTACTCCTCTAATGTACAGATCTGATCTTCCAGCGTCTCTGTCTCTCTCTCGCTGTTCTCCATCAGACCTACTCCTTCAGTTTCTTTTCCATCACTAACCTCCATTCAATCTGCTTCTTCAGCTTCTTCTCCATCACTAACCTCCATCAGATCTACTCCTTCAGCTTCTTCGCCATCACTAACCTCCATCAGATCTACTCCTTCAGTTTCTTTTCCATCGGTAACCTCCATTCAATCTGCTCCTTCAGCTTCTTCTCCATCACTAACCTCCATCAGATCTACTCCTTCAGCTTCTTCTCCATCACTAACCTCCATCAGATCTACTCCTTCAGCTTCTTCTCCATCACTAACCTCCATCAGATCTGCTCCTTCAGCTTCTTCTCCATCACTAACCTCCATCAGATCTACTCCTTCAGCTTCTTCTCCATCACTAACCTCCATCAGATCTACTCCTTCAGTTTCTTTTCCATCGGTAACCTCCATTCAATCTGCTCCTTCAGCTTCTTCTCCATCACTAACCTCCATCAGATCTACTCCTTCAGCTTCTTCTCCATCACTAACCTCCATCAGATCTACTCCTTCAGCTTCTTCTCCATCACTAACCTCCATCAGATCTGCTCCTTCAGCTTCTTCTCCATCACTAACCTCCATCAGATCTACTCCTTCAGCTTCTTCTCCATCACTAACCTCCATCAGATCTACTCCTTCAGTTTCTTTTCCATCGGTAACCTCCATTCAATCTGCTCCTTCAGCTTCTTCTCCATCACTAACCTCCATCAGATCTACTCCTTCAGCTTCTTCTCCATCACTAACCTCCATCAGATCTACTCCTTCAGCTTCTTCTCCATCACTAACCTCCATCAGATCTGCTCCTTCAGCTTCTTCTCCATCACTAACCTCCATCAGATCTAGTCCTTCAGCTTCTTCTCCATCACTAACCTCCATCAGATCTACTCCTTCAGCTTCTTCTCCATCACTAACCTCCATCAGATCTACTCCTTCAGCTTCTTCTCCATCACTAACCTCCATCAGATCTGCTCCTTCAGCTTCTTCTCCATCACTAACCTCCATCAGATCTACTCCTTCAGCTTCTTCTCCATCACTAACCTCCATCAGATCTACTCCTTCAGCTTCTTCTCCATCACTAACCTCCATCAGATCTACTCCTTCAGCTTCTTCTCCATCACTAACCTCCATCAGATCTGCTCCTTCAGCTTGTTCTGTTGAAGTGTTCAGTAAGTATTATGTGTGCAGTATGTTCTCCTGGGTAAAAGCTGATATATATCGGTTTATCTGAGCTCGACTCTCTGGGCTGTTTAAATATCTTGTGTATGCGTGTGGTTTAACTGGGTTGGTCCGTTTGGAACGACTGCCTCAGCATGTGCACTCTCCTGACCCAAAGATCTGAAGACAGCCTAGTGTGTAGTCCTCTCGGCAATCCCATAATACTGTTCTCCGGTCGAGAGCTCTGTTATGATGAACTCGACAGGAGCGGTCACTTCTGCCCGTTTACAAATGGAAGTGATTTCTGTTTTGACCGAGTGCAGGGCAGAAACCAACGCTACAGGCCGACCACTTGGAATGATCAGCATGGTCTAATGATATCACATGGATTGGATCCTGTATTTAACAGGGTGCCAGAGAAGATGCTGGAGATCACACTGTGTGAGTACAAGTAAGTTCCAAAGAAAGTCATGAACGTGATCTCCAGCATCTTCACTGGCTCCCTGTTAAATACAGGATCCAATTTAAGATTCTTACTTATGAGGCTGTAAACAATCATGCACATCCTTATCTGTCCAGCCTCCTACTTCTCTACAGACCATCTCAGTCTCTTAGGTCTTCTACTGTCCGGCTTCTTAACTTCCCATCATCTAAACTCTGGGGCTTTGGGAATCGGGCGTTCTCCAGACTTGCTCCTCCACTGTGGAGCTCTCGCCCAACTGTGGTCAAACAATCTTCCTCTCCTTCCATATTTACATCTAATCTTAAGACTCAGGTCTTATCTCCTGCCTATGGCCTTCCCTCTGTTTACTTCACTCTATACTCTACCACGTTCTCCTAACTGTTGGATCGTTACTCTTTGTGTGTTCCATGTTTTTATTTTCTATGTCCTAATTATTGTAAGTGTCTTGGGGTTTTAGAAAGCACTACAGTATATAAGAATAAAGTATTATTATTATTATTATTATTATTATTATTATTATTACTGTGGTCCATTTCAATTGAAAAAAATGATATCCAACAGAAGAAAGGCACCTCTGAAGGCAGAATGGATGATGGTGCTTATATGTTTATACCTCTGCAGTCTGTTGATTGAGTATGACAGTGAAATGTTGAAGATAGCTGATCTTTTAGGAGTTAAGTGAAGATTCCTACTTCTGGTAATGCCTACAAAACGTAATGCTGGTATGGCTCCTCCCAGTGCATCCAGCTATATATACAAATACAACTCAGCTCACTCTCCACAGACTCAGCAGCTCATCTTCTCCTGAACGATCTTCAAGGACTCAAGCTCCATCGGACACCATGAATAAAATTACTGTCTATGAGAAGCCGAACTTTGAGGGCGTCAGCAGAGAGTTCACCTCCAGTGTTTCCAACTTAATGGATGAGAGCTTCAATGACTGCATCTCCTCTGTGAAGGTGGTGGGGAATCCATGGGTGCTACACAGTGATCCCAATTTCAGCGGTTACCAGTACGTCTTTGAAGAAGGAGAATATCCCACCGTGGACTGGCAAAACAGCACTTCCTCCTTAGAGCTGGTCACCGAGAACCTGGAAGATCCTCAGATCACACTGTACGAAGAGCCAAACTACAAAGGGAAGAGCATCGTCCTCACCTGCGAGACCAACTTGTATTACAGTTCTTTCAACGATTCTGCATCCTCTCACAAAGTCCAGAGAGGCGCGTGGGTGCTCTACCAGTATGCCGATAGAGGTGGGGTTCAGATGTTGGCCAGAGCTTCTCGTGACATGCCCGACTACGGATGGTTCAGTGACCGGCTGACCAGCCTGCGTCCTCTTAAGCCGGGGAAGCCCACCATAACGACCAGAGTGCTCTGGGATCAGAAGGAAGAAGAAGCCAAATCTGTCATCCTCGACTCCATACGTGGTGTCAACAACCTACCACGTGAACAGCCCTTCAGCACGGAGCTCAGTCGGGAGTACGAGGGGTCCGTCACTGAAAGTTTCAGCTTCAGCAACGCTACGCAGATCGGCATCGAGACATCATTCACTTTACATTTGATGGAAGCTAAATTTGAGAACAAGCTCTCTCTTAGCAACACCTTCACTGTGGAGAAGGGGAAGAGCAACACCAGGACCGAGAAGAAGAGTGTCAGAATCTTGCTGCCCACCACCATCCCTCCACACAAGGAGATCACTGTGAACATAGTGAGGAAGGAGGTGGAGGTGAAGGTCCCAGTGGAGCTGACCATCACTACGGGTCACCATAAGAAGATAGAGCTTGGGACCTACATGTGTTCTGATGGAAGCTCTATCACCGTTGAGTTCCAGGAAGAACCTCTGATCAATAAGTAGATCAAGACATTCACGAGATCAGTATTTAGCTGAGCCTGTTGAGCAAATCGATTCAGTTCACTCACTTTCTGAGATGCTGTGTGTTTAGAATGTTCTACTTTAATCACATTTTAAAGCATTCTTTCTATCTTTAATATCATTACTGCTACACGTACTGCTACACGTACTGCTACACGTACTGCTACACGTACTGCTACACATCACTGCTACACATTACTGCTACACGTACTGCTACACATTACTGCTACACATTACTGCTACACATCACTGCTACACATTACTGCTACACATTACTGCTACACGTACTGCTACACATTACTGCTACACATTACTGCTACACGTACTGCTACACATTACTGCTACACATTACTGCTACACGTACTGCTACACATTACTGCTACACGTACTGCTACACGTACTGCTACACATTACTGCTACACGTACTGCTACACATTACTGCTACACATTACTGCTACACATTACTGCTACACGTACTGCTACACATTACTGCTACACATTACTGCTACACATCACTGCTACACATTACTGCTACACATCACTGCTACACATCACTGCTACACGTACTGCTACACATTACTGCTACACATTACTGCTACACATCACTGCTACACATCACTGCTACACATTACTGCTACACATTACTGCTACACATTACTGCTACACGTACTGCTACACATTACTGCTACACATTACTGCTACACGTACTGCTACACGTACTGCTACACATTACTGCTACACGTACTGCTACACGTACTGCTACACATTACTGCTACACATTACTGCTACACGTACTGCTACACGTACTGCTACACATTACTGCTACACGTACTGCTACACATTACTGCTACACGTACTGCTACACATTACTGCTACACGTTACTGCTACACGTACTGCTACACGTACTGCTACACGTACTGCTACTGCTCCTGTGTGTACTCCTCCTGAATCAGTATAGTCGTGATAGTTATTATTTCTGATTCTCTGTTTGTTATATTCTGAGTACTGAGAGGTTTGCAGTAGACCTAAAGCTTCCAGGCTACAAACACGGCCATATTTGATTGTTGTTTGTATGTCTGATTATCTGAATTCGCACTGTTGCAGTTTTAACGGTGACTTTAAAAATCTGAATAAACATCTTCCTGAAATGCGTCAGCGTGTTGAATGTGGAGGAGTGGACGGGGGTGCTGTGGTGACGCAGGTGTGGATCAGGTTGTAATGAAGTGAGAGTGACTGCAGTTCAAGACTCGGGTCAGGACAAAGAAAACACCGAGCAGATCTGACAGGTAATCAGAACGTATAAAGATACGTCCATCTGTAAACTGGCCTTATTACTGTGGTCAGATGTGAATAGCTGTGTTTGATGTAAACAGGTAAACAACAGTCAGATTCAGGTAACATAACCTGTTTGATCTTGTAGACATCTTTAGATTTCACCTTGTAGTTGGTGTCCATGATGGCATGAGCCTTATCCATAGCAGAACCTGATTTTGAGTCTTTACACCAAGCCTGTGTCTAGTGTGAGCTGATGAAGATCTTCCTGCTTCATCTCACCATAAAACCCAGTTCAACCCCAACGTTCCAGTGACGTTCCAGTGACGTTCCAGTGACGTTCCAGTGACGTTGAGCAGCTGTTGAAGTGTAATTTTAGAAAATGAAGATTCCACACCCTGAAAAACTGTTGGAACGTAACAAGACCAGGGCAGCACTGCCTTCTCCTTCTTTGGGTGTTTTCATGAGCTCTTAACTATGTACACATGCTGCCACCTGCTGCTGCCACGCTGTATTGCACCAGGAGGGTCAAACTGGGATCCACAGCTCTGCGTTCAGATCAGCATTTTCCATATTTAAGACTCCAGACTGAGATCATGTAGACCTCGATATCAGGGTGATGAGTCTGCAGAGCTGTGGCCCACAAATAATTAAAGAATCAATACAGAATGGAACTATTTTCTTTCTCTCTGTAATCACATTAACTCCACCTGAAAAAGTATGTAGCTGTGTGTTTATCAATAAATTATCCAGTTTTATCTATAAACTAAAGCTGAGCGAAATAAGGACTTAATACAGACTTTAAAAACAAACTTACATACAAGTGTAAGCAAAGCCGGTGCAGCTCAAACCTGGAGATTAACTTTTAATGAGTTATTATTATTATACACATTAGTACATACGTTACATACAGACTTTACAGAACATACAGTTCTTAGCAACTACTTCACTAACTGGTGACTGTAAACGTTCTCTTATCTTAATCCAAATACATTCTCTGATAACTACAGAATAAAGACCCATATCTACAGAATAAAGACCCGTATCTACAGAATAAAGACCCGTATCTACAGAATAAAGACCCATATCTACAGAATAAAGACCCGTATCTACAGAATAAAGACCCATATCTACAGAATAAAGACCCATAACTACTGAATAAAGACCCATAACTACAGAATAAAGACCCGGAACTACAGAATAAAGACCCATAACTACTGAATAAAGACCCATAACTACAGAATAAAGACCCGGAACTACAGAATAAAGACCCATATCTACAGAATAAAGACCCGGAACTACAGAATAAAGACCCATAACTACAGAATAAAGACCATATCTACAGAATAAAGACCCATATCTACAGAATAAAGACCCATAACTACAGAATAAAGACCCATATCTACAGAATAAAGACCCATAACTACAGAATAAATACCCATATCTACAGAATAAAGACCCATATCTACAGAAAAAATACCCATAACTACAGAATAAAGACCCATATCTACAGAAAAAATACCCATATCTACAGAATAAAGACCCATATCTACAGAAAAAATACCCATATCTACAGAAAAAATACCCATATCTACAGAATAAAGACCCGTATCTACAGAATAAAGACCCATATCTACAGAATAAAGACCCGGAACTACAGAATAAAGACCCATAACTACAGAATAAAGACCCGTATCTACAGAATAAAGACCCATAACTACAGAATAAAGACCCATAACTACAGAATAAAGACCCGGAACTACAGAATAAAGACCCATAACTACAGAATAAAGACCCGTATCTACAGAATAAAGACCCGTATCTACAGAATAAAGACCCATAGCTACAGAATAAAGACCCATAACTACAGAATAAAGACCCATAACTACAGAATAAAGACCCGGAACTACAGAATAAAGACCCCATCTACAGAATAAAGACCCAAAACTACAGAATATAGACCCATATCTACAGAATAAAAACCAAAATCTACAGAATAAAGACCCAAAACTACAGAATAAAGACCCATAACTACAGAATAAAGACCCATAGCCACAGAATAAAGACCCAGAACTACAGAATAAAGACCCATAACTACAGAATAAAGACCCGTATCTACAGAATAAAGACCCATAACTACAGAATAAAGACCCGTATCTACAGAATAAAGACCCATAACTACAGAATAAAGATCCGTATCTACAGAATAAAGACCCATAACTACAGAATAAAGACCTGTATCTACAGAATAAAGACCCATAACTACAGAATAAAGACCCATAGCTACAGAATAAAGACCATAACTACAGAATAAAGACCCATAACTACAGAATAAAGACCCATATCTACAGAATACAGACCCATAACTACAGAATAAAGACCCATAACTACAGAATAAAGACCCATATCTACAGAATACAGACCCATAACTACAGAATAAAGACCCATAACTACAGAATAAAGACCCATAGCTACAGAATAAAGACCCATAACTACAGAATAAAGACCCATAACTACAGAATAAAGACCCGGAACTACAGAATAAAGACCCATATCTACAGAATAAAGACCCAGAACTACAGAATAAATAGCCATATCTACAGAATAAAGACCCATATCTACAGAATAAAGACCCGGAACTACAGAATAAAGACCCATATCTACAGAACAAAGACCCGGAACTACAGAATAAAAACCAGGAACTACAGAATAAAGACCCATAACTACAGAATAAAGACCCGGAACTACAGAATAAATACCCATATCTACAGAATAAAGACCCGTAACTACAGAATAAATACCCATATCTACAGAATAAAGACCCGTATCTACAGAATAAAGACCCGGAACTACAGAATAAAGACCCGTATCTACAGAATAAAGACCCATAACTACAGAATAAAGACCCGGAACTACAGAATAAAGACCCATATCTACAGAATAAAGACCCGTATCTACAGAATAAAGACCCGTATCTACAGAATAAAGACCCGGAACTACAGAATAAAGACCCATATCTACAGAATAAAGACCCATATCTACAGAATAAAGACCCGGAACTACAGAATAAAGACCCATATCTACAGAATAAAGACCCGTATCTACAGAATAAAGACCCAGAACTACAGAATAAAGACCCAGAACTACAGAATAAAGACCCATAACTACAGAATAAAGACCCAGAACTACAGAATAAAGACCCATAACTACAGAATAAAGACCCAGAACTACAGAATAAAGACCCATAACTACAGAATAAAGACCCATAACTACAGAATAAAGACTCGTATCTACAGAATAAAGACCCGGAACTACAGAATAAAGACCCATAACTACAGAATAAAGACCCATATCTACAGAATAAAGCACCGTATCTACAGAATAAAGACCCAGAACTACAGAATAAAGACCCATAACTACAGAATAAAGACCCATAACTACAGAATAAAGACCCAGAACTACAGAATAAAGACCCATAACTACAGAATAAAGACCCATAACTACAGAATAAAGACTCGTATCTACAGAATAAAGACCCGGAACTACAGAATAAAGACCCATAACTACAGAATAAAGACCCGTATCTACAGAATAAAGACCCGGAACTACAGAATAAAGACCCATATCTACAGAATAAAGACCCATAACTACAGAATAAAGACCCATAACTACAGAATAAAGACTCGTATCTACAGAATAAAGACCCGGAACTACAGAATAAAGACCCATAACTACAGAATAAAGACCCGTATCTACAGAATAAAGACCCGGAACTACAGAATAAAGACCCATATCTACAGAATAAAGACCCATAACTACAGAATAAAGACCCATAACTACAGAATAAAGACCCGTATCTACAGAATAAAGACCCGGAACTACAGAATAAAGACCATAACTACAGAATAAAGACCCATAACTACAGAATTAAGACCTGTATCTTTGTCCTGAATGGACATTGGTGGTGATGTTGTGGACTCACTTGACACTGACTAGGTTCTGGTGGAGTTTTACACAGCTGTGTTCTGTAGATCTAGACCATTAAGAGGTAAAAGTGGTCAGTTGAAAGCAACAGCCCCCTCTTCTGGCCAAAACAACATACCACACAACTCAACTGCCTGTATGACCTGCTGCAGGTCTTTCCTAGAACTTTCCAGTGTGTTTTTAATTCACAGGGAAAACAGGGACACTTCTCAGGACAGCTCCAGAGATGGAGACTGTCTCCAGAACGTGGGGACATGTGGTCACCATAAAATAAACACTTCCCATACTGTCCTTTAACACTGCTGTAACTGATAAACAGAAATAGAAAACAGAATCAGACTGATGATCATCCTTATTTCTCAGAGATTATAATTATTTTGATGATTGTTAATTTTATTATTATGAAAAAAAAAAAACTGTATAGCTCAGATGAGGCAGTTCCAGCACAGCTACCATGACGACGGGGTAACTAGCTCCACCTTCGTCCTCAGAGGTGTTGTAGCGTGTCGGTGATTGATTAATGACTGATGTTTAAATTAGATTATGCTGATTGGATTATGGATTTGCAGTGTATGGAGTAAGAGGGCAGGATGGCAGTCGGTGGTCTGAATTTGGTCTCACATGTTCCTCATGGCATGAGGCTGATGAGACTCTACAAACCTTCCAGAACCAATTTTGATTGGCTGGCTTTGTGCTGATAGTCCAGCAGCCCAAATGAAACCCCATCTCCACTCTATCCTATATCAGCCAGGCATGACTAATTGATAATTACACAAATCAACCGCCTCACATGGGCGAGGTGTCTCTGCGTATGTGATACTGAATGAAGATGTTGGGGGAGGGGTCAGTAAAATTTCTCCACACCGTTTTATAAAACCAAACATACGCGCCTCAGTGTGAGGAACCGAAGGAAAGCTGCTGCGGGAGTCCTGATGTTCACGCTCCTGCTCTGGAGGACAAGTTGTCTTTCAAAACATGAAATCATGAAACGGTTGGAGATCCGTCTGGAAGTCATGGTGCTTAAATACTAGTGTCCAGCTCTCAGGACACATGTTAGCCATAGCATTAGCATTACGCAGCAGGAGAAAAGCTTTGGTGAGTCACATTCACACGTTAGCATTTATGGTTCAGTGACAGGCTAAACACCAAGCAGCTATTATGCTAACCGTTTTTTTAGCAGTAGCCATAAACTGCAGATCCTGTTTGTTTAAGGGTCTTTAGGGTCTTTAGTGAAACTTTAATAGCTTTTCTCAGCAATGCTGGTAAAATACATGTGTATGATGGGAATGTTCATAATTCTGAAAAGTAATCTGGATTTTTTGGCCTTTCGAGGTGACCAGGCTAATCAGTACCCGCGCTGTGGATGGGATGCAGACGGCTGGATGAAATTGGAATTATGGAAGATATGACTTTTTGTAGTTACACCCCATTCCCCAGTTCTGCTCCAGTCTCTGGTCTTGCTCGAGTCTCAGGTGATACATCTATTCAGGTTTGACTGTGGATCCTGTTCTAGTACCCAGCCCTACTCATGTCCCTGATCCTACTCTAGACTCCAGCCCTGTCCAGTCTCTGGTTCTGCTCCAATCCCAGTGGTACTCCAGTCACTGATCCTGCTTGTGTCCCTGATCCTACTCTAGTCTCCGGTCTTCTCTGGTCTCTGGTGCTTCGCCAATCCTAGTTGTACTCCGGGTTCAATCCTGTTCCAGTCAACTGTCCTGCTTGTGTCCCTGGTCATACTCCTGTCTCTGGTCCCCCCCCCCAGGACATGAGCCCACTCCAGACTCATAACTGTGCCCCTGATCTTATTCCAATCTTTAAACCCGCTCCAGGACATGATTCCCTGATCCTCTCCACACCTGCTCTTGTATCCAGTCCGGCTCTACTCCTAGCCCTGCTCCAGTCCCCGAGTCCCTACACTGAGCGTGCTCCTACTCCAAGCCCTAGTTCCAGTTCCTGATCTTGTTCCAATTGGTCCTGTTCTGCCCCCTGACCCTTTTCCTGTCAACAGTCCTGCTCTAGTTGTTTTGACACCAGTCCTTGATCGCCCGCTCCTGTTCTCAGTCCCACTGCCCCGCCCCGCCCGAGCCTTCTGTAGCCCCCGTCATTCTCCACTCTGCAGTTCTGCCACAGGCGCTGCTCCTGCTCCAGATCTTTCTCTCTCTTTTTAAAACCACCTCCTCGTCTTCATCTGGATTTTCTTCTCCCTTTGAACTTCAGGCATCTGGCACGTAGAC
The DNA here is from genome assembly GCA_021613375.1 of Megaleporinus macrocephalus. NCBI lineage: Eukaryota > Metazoa > Chordata > Actinopteri > Characiformes > Anostomidae > Megaleporinus > Megaleporinus macrocephalus. The sequence goes on from CM038718.1 coordinate 18,148, forward strand.
TGTGTTGTGGATAAATCCCAAGTCACTGGTTTCCTCCAGCCAGCAGGGGGCAGCAGCACAATCACATATGCTCTGAAATTGTTTCATCTCAGCCCAAAGTAAACAGCAGAGGCAGCTCGAGCTGAGCGGAGAGCAGCCATCCTCCGAAACTCCATCAGGTTCAAAGTGTTCCTCAATTAATCAGTCACGGCAGAACAGAGAACCGAGAGAACCCAGAAACACTAACAGAGAACCGAGAGAACCCAGAAACACTAACAGAGAGAGAGAGAACCCAGAAACACTAACAGAGAGAGAGAGAGAGAACCCAGAAACACTAACAGAGAGAGAGAGAACCCAGAAACACTAACAGAGAGAGAGAGAGAACCCAGAAACACTAACAGAGAGAGAGATAACCCAGAAACACTAACAGAGAGAGAGAACCCAGAAACACTAACAGAGAGAGAGAACCCAGAAACACTAACAGAGAGAGAGAGAACCCAGAAACACTAACAGAGAGAGAGAGAGAACCCAGAAACACTAACAGAGAGAGAGAGAACCCAGAAACACTAACAGAGAGAGAGAGAGAACCCAGAAACACTAACAGAGAGAGAGAGAACCCAGAAACACTAACAGAGAGAGAGAGAACCCAGAAACACTAACAGAGAGAGAGATAACCCAGAAACACTAACAGAGAGAGAGAGAGAGAACCCAGAAACACTAACAGAGAGAGAGAGAACCCAGAAACACTAACAGAGAGAGAGAGAGAACCCAGAAACACTAACAGAGAGAGAGAGAGAACCCAGAAACACTAACAGAGAGAGAGAACCCAGAAACACTAACAGAGAGAGAGAACCCAGAAACACTAACAGAGAGAGAGAGAGAGAACCCAGAAACACTAACAGAGAGAGAGAGAACCCAGAAACACTAACAGAGAGAGAGAGAACCCAGAAACACTAACAGAGAGAGAGAGAGAACCCAGAAACACAAACAGAGAGAGAGAGAGAACCCAGAAACACTAACAGAGAGAGAGAGAGAACCCAGAAACACTAACAGAGAGAGAGATAACCCAGAAACACTAACAGAGAGAGAGAGAGAACCCAGAAACACTAACCGAGAGAGAGAGAGAACCCAGAAACACTAACAGAGAGAGAGAGAACCCAGAAACACTAACAGAGAGAGAGAGAGAGAGAACCCAGAAACACTAACAGAGAGAGAGAGAGAACCCAGAAACACTAACAGAGAGAGAGATAACCCAGAAACACTAACAGAGAGAGAGAGAGAACCCAGAAACACTAACAGGGAGAGAGAGAGAGAGAGAACCCAGAAACACTAACAGAGAGAGAGAGAACCCAGAAACACTAACAGAGAGAGAGAGAGAGAACCCAGAAACACTAACAGAGAGAGAGAGAACCCAGAAACACTAACAGAGAGAGAGAACCCAGAAACACTAACAGAGAGAGAGAGAGAGAACCCAGAAACACTAACAGAGAGAGAGAGAACCCATAAACACTAACAGAGAGAGAGAGAGAGAACCCAGAAACACTAACAGAGAGAGAGAACCCAGAAACACTAACAGAGAGAGAGAACCCAGAAACACTAACAGAGAGAGAGAGAGAACCCAGAAACACTAACAGAGAGAGAGAGAGAACCCAGAAACACTAACAGAGAGAGAGATAACCCAGAAACACTAACAGAGAGAGAGAGAGAACCCAGAAACACTAACAGAGAGAGAGAGAGAGAACCCAGAAACACTAACAGAGAGAGAGAGAACCCAGAAACACTAACAGAGAGAGAGAGAGAGAGAGAACCCAGAAACACTAACAGAGAGAGAGAGAACCCAGAAACACTAACAGAGAGAGAGAACCCAGAAACACTAACAGAGAGAGAGAGAGAGAACCCAGAAACACTAACAGAGAGAGAGAGAACCCAGAAACACTAACAGAGAGAGAGAGAACCCAGAAACACTAACAGAGAGAGAGAGAACCCAGAAACACTAACAGAGAGAGAGAGAGAGAGAACCCAGAAACACTAACAGAGAGAGAGAGAACCCAGAAACACTAACAGAGAGAGAGAACCCAGAAACACTAACAGAGAGAGAGAGAACCCAGAAACACTAACAGAGAGAGAGAGAGAACCCAGAAACACTAACAGAGAGAGAGAACCCAGAAACACTAACAGAGAGAGAGAGAACCCAGAAACACTAACAGAGAGAGAGAGAGAGAGAGAACCCAGAAACACTAACAGAGAGAGAGAGAACCCAGAAACACTAACAGAGAGAGAGAACCCAGAAACACTAACAGAGAGAGAGAGAGAGAACCCAGAAACACTAACAGAGAGAGAGAGAACCCAGAAACACTAACAGAGAGAGAGAGAACCCAGAAACACTAACAGAGAGAGAGAGAACCCAGAAACACTAACAAGAGAGAGAGAGAGAGAGACCCCAGAAACACTAACAGAGAGAGAGAGAACCAGAAACACTAACAGAGAGAGAGAACCCCAGAAACACTAACAGAGAGAGAGAGAACCCAGAAACACTAACAGAGAGAGAGAGAGAACCCAGAAACACTAACAGAGAGAGAGAACCCAGAAACACTAACAGAGAGAGAGAGAGAACCCAGAAACACTAACAGAGAGAGAGAGAGAACCCAGAAACACTAACAGAGAGAGAGAGAACCCAGAAACACTAACAGAGAGAGAGAGAACCCAGAAACACTAACAGAGAGAGAGAGAACCCAGAAACACTAACAGAGAGAGAGAACCCAGAAACACTAACAGAGAGAGAGAGAGAACCCAGAAAACACTAACAGAGAGAGAGAGAACCCAGAAACCACTAACAGAGAGAGAGAGAACCCAGAAACACTAACAGAGAGAGAGAGAGAGAGAGAGAACCCAGAAACACTAACAGAGAGAGAGAGAACCCAGAAACACTAACAGAGAGAGAGAGAACCCAGAAACACTAACAGAGAGAGAGAGAGAACCCAGAAACACTAACAGAGAGAGAGAGAGAACCCAGAAACACTAACAAGAGAGAGAGAGAACCCAGAAACACTAACAGAGAGAGAGAGAACCCAAAATACTAACAGAGAGAGAGAGTAAGCCCAGAAACACTAACAGAGAGAGAGAGAACCCAGAAACACTAACAGAGAGAGAGAGAACCCAGAAACACTAACAGAGAGAGAGAGAGAGAGAACCCAGAAACACTAACAGAGAGAGAGAACCCAGAAACACTAACAAGAGAGAGAGAGAGAACCCAGAAACAGCAAACAGAGAGAGAGAGAGAACCCAGAAACACTAACAGAGAGAGAGAGAGAACCCAGAAACACTAACAGAGAGAGAGAGAACCCAGAAACACTAACAGAGAGAGAGAGAACCCAGAAACACTAACAGAGAGAGAGAGAGAGAGAGAGAGAGAGAGAGAGAGAGAGAGAGAGACAGAGAGAGAGAGAGAGAGAGAGAGAGAGAGAGAGAGAGAGAGAGAGAGAGAGAGAGAGAGAGAGAGAGAGAGAGAGAGAGAGAGAGAGAGAGAGAGAGATAGAGAGAGAGAGAGAGAGAGAGAGAGAGAGAGAGAGAGAGAGAGAGAGAGAGAGAAAGAG
>CM038718.1:47719-80583 GCA_021613375.1 Megaleporinus macrocephalus
TGTGTGTGTGTGTGTGTGTGACTGTGTGTGTGTGTGTGTGTGACTGTGTGTGTGTGTGTGTGTGTGTGTGTGTGTGTGTGTGTGACTGTGTGTGTGTGTGTGTGTGTGTGACTGTGTGTGTGTGTGTGTGTGTGTGCATGTGTGTGTGTGACTGTGTGTGTGTGTGTGTGTGTGTGTGTGTGTGTGTGTGACTCTGTGTGTGTGTGTGTGTGTGTGTGTGTGTGTGTGTCTGTAACTGTGTGTGTGTGTGTGAGACTGTGTGTGTGTGCAAGTGTGTGTGTGACTGTGTGTGTGTGTGTGTGTGTGACTGTGTGTGTGTGTGTGTGTGTGTGTGTGTGTGTGTGTGTGTGTGTGTGACTGTGTGTGTGTGTGTGTGTGTGTGTGACTGTGTGTGTGTGTGTGTGTGTGTGTGTGTGACTGTGTGACTGTGTTTGTGTGTGTGTGTGACTGTGTGTGTGTGTGTGTGTGACTGTGTGACTGTGTGTGTGTGTGTGTGTGTGACTGTGTGTGTGTGTGTGTGTGTGTGTGTGTGTGTGTGTGTGTGTGTGTGTGTGTGTGACTGTGTGACTGTGTGTGTGTGTGTGTGACTGTGTGACTGTGTTTGTGTGTGTGTGTGACTGTGTGTGTGTGACTGTGTGTGTGTGTGTGTGTGTGTGTGTGTGTGTGTGTGTGTGTGTGTGTGTGTTAGGCTGATGGGATGTTTTCTCCGTTGTCTCTGTGGGACGGTTCTAAACCCCACTCTTCTGCTCACGATCCAGACAGCAGCATCTGCAGCACCGCAAACACACTCACTCCAGGTACACACTCACTCACTCACTCACACACACACAGGGTAACAGTTACACACACACTTTGATTGTGTTATTGTTTACTGTGTTCTGCTGAGACTGGTCAGAGTTTTAAAGATTTAAAAAGTTGATTTATTTTTAACTGTACTGCTTTATTATAAGACAGTTATACATGGTGTTGTTTGTTTGTTTGTTTGTTTGTTTGTTTGTTTTATTGTTCCGTGTATCTCTCTGTCTCTCAGCTCCTCCTCAGGCCGTGGTTCTGCACCTGTCCAGAGAGAGGGAGCGGGGGGTGAGGACAGAGGAAGAGGTGAGAGTGGACAGAGGACGAGGAGAGAGTGACTCTGCTCTGTTAAATCACAGTCATGTGTTCAGTCCTCTGGAGCCGGTTCTGGACAACACCGCCCTCACAGGTACGTACCTGACCGTCTTAACCGAGCGCTCTACACCTGAGCTTCAAACCTCCAACTAAATATAAATATAAACATATACACTTACTGACCACCACCACCTCCCAACTGGAGAAGAGCTAATCTGAAGAAATCTGGAGAACTTCTGTTCATCACGAACTGTACACACTGCAGTGCTCCAGCCAGGGTGTGAAAGACCCCCCTCAGGGGGTCCCAGGTTGCCTCACTAATCCAGTGGCTGGGTGCAACTCACTCTTCAATGAGATCTTCTCTAGTTCAGTAGATCTTCCTGAGTCACAGACGCAGTCACAGTTGCTCAGCGATGAAGAAGCATCCGAGTGAACTAGTCTGCTGCAGCGCCCCCCTGAGGCAGAGCAGAGCAGGGCTGCAGCTGAACACAGACAGGAGCTCTGCTTGTAGTTGAAGCAGCTAAACAGTGACCGCTTCATGTCAAGTTCATTTTTCGGGACCCCCAGGGGTCAAAGAGGTTGATTAGGTGGTTCCCCCAGCCCCCTCCTGCCCCAAGACCCCCTGTATGTCTTGGTGGAAATCCAAATGAGATCAGTGTTATTTTCTATTGATATATAAAGATATTATGTTATGTGTGGTATATATTGTATATATAATAGTAGAATATAGATACATGCTAATATAATATATCACAGTGAATATGGAACAGCATGATCTTATATTTATCAAACATATTAATTAAATAAGTAATTAATTTATTTCTATATGATCCTGAAAGCTCTAATAAGAAGTGTTTGTTTATTTGTTTGTGTTTGCGTTTGCAGCTGTGGGAGGAAGTGAAGTGAGTGTCCTCTGGGACAGGCCTCTGGGAGGAGAGAGACAGAGGGAGAGAGGGAGAGGAGGAGAGAGGGAGGGAGGAGAAGTGATGGGATTAACCCTCAGAAGTCATGGAGAATCGTTCAGTCACCCCCTGAATCAGAACCAGGACTCGTTTACTGACTCAGACCGAGTCAGGAGTCAGTATGAACAGTGTGCGACCCGACAAGCCAATCAGAATCCGAGTCAGAGCGTCAGACTGAATCAGGTCCTCGCCTCCTCGGAGAGACTGACCAGTCAGAGCAGCAGCTCAGAGAAGTGGGCGGGGACAGACAGATCTGTAGACAAGTACAGCGGCGCAGGGATGAAAGCTCCGCCCATGAAAGAGCAGTCCCTGTCAATCAGAGACCGAGCTCCTCCCACTGGGACTAGCGTTTCCTCTGTGGGTGAGGAGCGACAGAGCGAGCTGCAGTATTACGTATCCAAGGTAACGTACACGCACCTCTCAGTCCTTCACCACCAGTCTGCTCCTCTTTCACCACCAGTCTGCTCCTCTTTCACCACCAGTCTGCTCCTCTCTCACCACCAGTCTGCTCCTCTCTCACCACCAGTCTGCTCCTTCTTCACCACCAGTCTGCTCCTCTCTCACCACCAGTCTGCTCCTCTCTCACCACCAGTCTGCTCCTTCTTCACCACCAGTCTGCTCCTTCTTCACCACCAGTCTGCTCCTCTCTCACCACCAGTCTGCTCCTCTCTCACCACCAGTCTGCTCCTCTCTCACCAACAGTCTGCTCCTCTCTCACTACCAGTCTGCTCCTCTCTCACCACCAGTCTGCTCCTCTCTCACCACCAGTCTGCTCCTCTCTCACCACCAGTCTGCTCCTCTCTCACTACCAGTCTGCTCCTCTCTCACCACCAGTCTGCTTCTCTTTCTCCACCAGTCTGCTCCTCTCTCACCACCAGTCTGCTCCTGTCTCACCACCAGTCTGCTCCTCTCTCACCGCCAGTCTGCTCCTCTCTCTCACCACCAGTCTGCTCCTCTCTCACCACCAGTCTGCTCCTCTTTCACCACCAGTCTGCTCCTCTTTCACCACCAGTCTGCTCCTCCTTCACCACCAGTCTGCTCCTCTTTCACCACCAGTCTGCTCCTCCTTCACCACCAGTCTGCTCCTCTCTCACCACCAGTCTGCTCCTCCTTCACCACCAGTCTGCTCCTCTCTCACTACCAGTCTGCTCCTCCTTCACCACCAGTCTGCTCCTCTCTCACTACCAGTCTGCTCCTCTCTCACTACCAGTCTGCTCCTCTCTCACTACCAGTCTGCTCCTCTCTCACCACCAGTCTGCTCCTCTCTCACCACCAGTCTGCTCCTCTCTCACCACCAGTCTGCTTCTCTTTCTCCACCAGTCTGCTCCTCTCTCACCACCAGTCTGCTCCTGTCTCACCACCAGTCTGCTCCTCTTTCACCACCAGTCTGCTCCTCTTTCACCACCAGTCTGCTCCTCCTTCACCACCAGTCTGCTCCTCTCTCACTACCAGTCTGCTCCTCTCTCACCACCAGTCTGCTCCTGTCTCACCACCAGTCTGCTCCTCTCTCACCACCATTCTGCTTCTCTTTCTCCACCAGTCTGCTCCTCTCTCACCACCAGTCTGCTCCTGTCTCACCACCAGTCTGCTCCTCTCTCACCACCAGTCTGCTCCTCTCTCACCACCAGTCTGCTCCTCTCTCACCACCAGTCTGCTTCTCTTTCTCCACCAGTCTGCTCCTCTCTCACCACCAGTCTGCTCCTGTCTCACCACCAGTCTGCTCCTCTCTCACCACCAGTCTGCTCCTCTCTCACCACCAGTCTGCTCCTCTTTCACCACCAGTCTGCTCCTCTTTCACCACCAGTCTGCTCCTCTCTCACCACCAGTCTGCTCCTCTCTCACCGCCAGTCTGCTCCTCTTTCACCGCCAGTCTGCTCCTCTCTCACCAACAGTCTGCTTCTCTTTCTCCACCAGTCTGCTCCTCTCTCACCACCAGTCTGCTCCTCTCTCACCACCAGTCTGCTCCTCTCTCACCACCAGTCTGCTTCTCTTTCTCCACCAGTCTGCTTCTCTTTCTCCACCAGTCTGCTCCTCTCTCACCACCAGTCTGCTCCTCTCTCACCACCAGTCTGCTCCTCTCTCACCACCAGTCTGCTCCTCTTTCTCCACCAGTCTGCTCCTCTCTCACCACCAGTCTGCTCCTCTCTCACCACCAGTCTGCTCCTGTCTCACCACCAGTCTGCTCCTCTCTCACCACCAGTCTGCTCCTCTTTCACCACCAGTCTGCTCCTCTCTCACCACCAGTCTGCTCCTCTCTCACCAACAGTCTGCTTCTCTTTCTCCACCAGTCTGCTCCTCTCTCACCACCAGTCTGCTCCTCTCTCACCACCAGTCTGCTTCTCTTTCTCCACCAGTCTGCTCCTCTCTCACCACCAGTCTGCTCCTCTCTCACCAACAGTCTGCTTCTCTTTCTCCACCAGTCTGCTCCTCTCTCACCACCAGTCTGCTCCTCTCTCACCACCAGTCTGCTCCTCTCTCACCACCAGTCTGCTTCTCTTTCTCCACCAGTCTGCTTCTCTCTCACCAACAGTCTGCTTCTCTTTCTCCACCAGTCTGCTCCTCTCTCACCACCAGTCTGCTCCTCTCTCACCACCAGTCTGCTTCTCTCTCACCAACAGTCTGCTTCTCTTTCTCCACCAGTCTGCTCCTCCTTCACCACCAGTCTGCTCCTCTCTCACTACCAGTCTGCTCCTGTCTCACCACCAGTCTGCTCCTCTCTCACCACCAGTCTGCTCCTCTCTCACCACCAGTCTGCTCCTCTCTCACCACCAGTCTGCTTCTCTTTCTCCACCAGTCTGCTCCTCTCTCACCACCAGTCTGCTCCTCTCTCACCACCAGTCTGCTCCTCTCTCACCGCCAGTCTGAGTTTGAGCTTGCGTCTGTGTGCTCTGGTGTGGAAGGAGGTCTGGGAGATGGAGGAGACTCGTGATATAGTTTCATTCTTTCTGTTTGTCTTTCCTCTCTCTCTGCTGCAGCTGCTGGAATGTTCTCCTGGTGATCTTCTGGAGGAGCAGCAAGCCGACCAGCGTCAGGCAGAAACTCAGTCATCTAAAAGCGGTGCGTGTTAAACCAGTACAGACAGGTTTCAGCCCGTCACCAGAGTCTGACAGGTGACCGACAGGTGACCGACAGGTGACCGACAGGTGACTGACAGGTGACTGTTTGATGAACACAGACGACCTCTGGCTGCTGGTCCACCACGTAAACAGCTCTGTGTGAGAATCTCCTGAACTGGTGTAGGAGGTTCTTCTGAGGAGGCAGGTGAGGAGAGGAGACCAGACCGAACCCGAGCGCTCGGTTCCAGCATACAGTCCGTATCGACACTCAGAGACTCCTACATACCCGCTTTACACAGTTCACCATCACTGGACGTAGCGCTGACCGGGCCAGTGACTGACCATCTGTGTCCAACAGACCCGCGTGATCAGACGTGATCAGACGTGATCAGACGTGATCAGACGTGATCAGACGTGACCTGGTGTGTTAACGTTAGATGTAACTATGTCCGTCCGGCGCTGGCTACTGTTCCAAACCCCTTGTTGACCCCAGATGTGTGTAGAGCAGACACACTGACCAAACGGTCCACTGACACATGACCTGCGTCTCCCCGCACGTCCACCTGTTCAGCCCTCAGCAGGTTAGCTTCACCTGCTCGCTGCAAGGACTGATTCCTCCTCTAATATACGTACCTGTGTGCAGGTGTTTGGGACGCTCAGGTTGTGTTCCTCTAATATACGTACCTGTGTACAGGTGTTTGGACGCTCAGGTTGTTCCTCCTCTAATATATGTACCTGTGTACAGGTGTTTGGACGCTCAGGTTGTGTTCCTCCTCTAATATACGTACCTGTGTGCAGGTGTTTGGACGCTCAGGTTGTGTTCCTCCTCTAATATACGTACCTGTGTGCAGGTGTTTGGACGCTCAGGTTGTGTTCCTCCTCTAATATACGTACCTGTGTGCAGGTGTTTGGACGCTCAGGTTGTGTTCCTCTAATATACGTACCTGTGTGCAGGTGTTTGGACGCTCAGGTTGTTCCTCCTCTAATATACGTACCTGTGTGCAGGTGTTTGGACGCTCAGGTTGTGTTCCTCTAATATACGTACCTGTGTGCAGGTGTTTGGACGCTCAGGTTGTTCCTCCTCTAATATACGTACCTGTGTGCAGGTGTTTGGGACGCTCAGGTTGTGTTCCTCCTCTAATATACGTACCTGTGTGCAGGTGTTTGGACGCTCAGGTTGTGTTCCTCCTCTAATATACGTACCTGTGTGCAGGTGTTTGGACGCTCAGGTTGTGTTCCTCTAATATACGTACCTGTGTGCAGGTGTTTGGACGCTCAGGTTGTTCCTCCTCTAATATACGTACCTGTGTGCAGGTGTTTGGGACGCTCAGGTTGTGTTCCTCCTCTAATATACGTACCTGTGTGCAGGTGTTTGGACGCTCAGGTTGTGTTCCTCCTCTAATATACGTACCTATGTACAGGTGTTTGGGACGCTCAGGTTGTGTTCCTCCTCTAATATACGTACCTGTGTACAGGTGTTTGGACGCTCAGGTTGTTCCTCCTCTAATATACGTACCTGTGTGCAGGTGTTTGGACGCTCAGGTTGTTCCTCCTCTAATATACGTACCTGTGTGCAGGTGTTTGGGACGCTCAGGTTGTTCCTCCTCTAATATACGTACCTGTGTGCAGGTGTTTGGGACGCTCAGGTTGTGTTCCTCTAATATACGTACCTGTGTGCAGGTGTTTGGGACGCGCTCAGGTTGTGTTCCTCTAATATACGTACCTGTGTGCAGGTGTTTGGGACGCTCAGGTTGTGTTCCTCCTCTAATATACGTACCTGTGTGCAGGTGTTTGGACGCTCAGGTTGTGTTCCTCCTCTAATATACGTACCTGTGTACAGGTGTTTGGGACGCTCAGGTTGTGTTCCTCTAATATACGTACCTGTGTGCAGGTGTTTGGACGCTCAGGTTGTGTTCCTCCTCTAATATACGTACCTGTGTGCAGGTGTTTGGACGCTCAGGTTGTGTTCCTCCTCTAATATACGTACCTGTGTGCAGGTGTTTGGACGCTCAGGTTGTGTTCCTCTAATATACGTACCTGTGTACAGGTGTTTGGGACGCTCAGGTTGTTCCTCCTCTAATATACGTACCTGTGTGCAGGTGTTTGGACGCTCAGGTTGTTCCTCCTCTAATATACGTACCTGTGTGCAGGTGTTTGGGACGCTCAGGTTGTGTTCCTCCTCTAATATACGTACCTGTGTGCAGGTGTTTGGACGCTCAGGTTGTGTTCCTCTAATATACGTACCTGTGTACAGGTGTTTGGGACGCTCAAGTTGTTCCTCCTCTAATATACGTACCTGTGTGCAGGTGTTTGGACGCTCAGGTTGTTCCTCCTCTAATATACGTACCTGTGTGCAGGTGTTTGGGACGCTCAGGTTGTTCCTCCTCTAATATACGTACCTGTGTGCAGGTGTTTGGACGCTCAGGTTGTGTTCCTCTAATATACGTACCTGTGTGCAGGTGTTTGGACGCTCAGGTTGTGTTCCTCCTCTAATATACGTACCTGTGTGCAGGTGTTTGGACGCTCAGGTTGTGTTCCTCCTCTAATATACGTACCTGTGTGCAGGTGTTTGGGACGCTCAGGTTGTTCCTCCTCTAATATACGTACCTGTGTGCAGGTGTTTGGGACGCTCAGGTTGTTCCTCCTCTAATATACGTACCTGTGTGCAGGTGTGAACTCTCAGTGGGAGAGTTTCTGTTCTGGGCCGAGAGCGCCGGTGAATTCTCTCCTCGCTCACCCGCCGGATCCCCCAAAACCCCTAAACCCCCCCTCCTCCACCTCCTCCACACACACCCCCGCCCTGCAGGGACAGGCTGACCCACAGCTGGAACAGCTGGCTGGACTCCTCCGCCTGGCGTTACCTCAGACCAGCACCAGCCAGCAGCTCCAGCAGCTCCTCAGCAGCCTCACCAGGTCCGTCTCACACATTCATATTCACCAGAATATCACCATGTAAATATGATCCCCCCGGGTGTGTTCACTAGTGTGTGTGCGTGTGTGTGTACGTGTGTGTGTGTGTGTGTGTGTGTGTGTGTGTGTGTGTGTGTGTGTGTGTGTGTGTGTTTCACTGCCCCCTAGTGTGTGTGTTTACTAAATTTCTCTCAGTGAATAAAGTGAGCGTGGTGTTACAGCGCCCCCTGCAGCACTGACTGGGCTGATTATCTGATTGTTGTGTTTTTCTGTGTTAGGCCGGAGGACCCCTGCACTGACCCGGTCAGAACCAGTCTGGACCGCAAACTAGCCCCGAACGAAAAGAGGGAGGTGAGTCACCGACAATCTCAGACTCCTGTACAGACTGTTCATACATCAGTCTGTTTTCTGGCCAGAGGGGGGCAGTAGAGAGACCTCTCTCTCTCTCTCTCTCTCTCTCTCTCTCTCTCTCTCTCTCTCTCTCTCTCTCTCTCTCTCTCTCTCTCTGTATCTCTCTCTCTCTCTCTCTCTCTGTATCTCTCTCTCTCTCTCTCTCTCTGTATCTCTCTCTCTCTCTCTCTCTCTCTCTCTCTCTGTATCTCTCTGTCTCTCTCTCTGTATCTCTCTCTCTCTGTATCTCTCTCTCTCTGTATCTCTCTCTCTCTCTCTCTCTCTGTATCTCTCTCTCTCTGTATCTCTCTCTCTCTCTCTCTCTCTCTGTATCTCTCTCTCTCTCTCTCTCTCTGTATCTCTCTCTCTCTCTCTCTCTGTATCTCTCTCTCTCTCTCTCTCTCTCTGTATCTCTCTCTCTCTGTATCTCTCTCTCTCTCTCTCTCTCTCTCTCTCTGTATCTCTCTCTCTCTCTCTCTCTCTCTCTCTCTCTCTCTGTATCTCTCTGTCTCTCTCTCTGTATCTCTCTCTCTCTGTATCTCTCTCTCTCTGTATCTCTCTCTCTCTCTCTCTCTGTCTCTCTCTCTCTCTCTCTCTCTCTGTATCTCTCTGTCTCTCTCTCTCTCTCTCTCTCTCTGTATCTCTCTCTCTCTGTATCTCTCTCTCTCTGTATCTCTCTCTCTCTCTCTCTCTGTCTCTCTCTCTCTCTCTCTCTCTCTCTCTGTATCTCTCTGTCTCTCTCTCTCTCTCTCTCTCTCTGTATCTCTCTCTCTCTGTATCTCTCTCTCTCTGTATCTCTCTCTCTCTGTATCTCTCTCTCTCTCTCTCTCTCTCTGTATCTCTCTCTCTCTGTATCTCTCTCTCTCTCTCTCTCTCTGTATCTCTCTCTCTCTGTATCTCTCTCTCTCTCTCTGTATCTCTCTCTCTCTCTCTCTCTCTCTCTCTCTCTCTCTCTCTCTCTCTCTCTCTCTCTCATCGTCAGTAATGTGTTTCTGTATCCGGGTTTCCAGCAGCGTCAGCCTCCGCCCCGCTCCGCTCCCGGGACCACCTCACGAGGACGTAGCAAGGGACCACAGGCACAGAGGTCCGGGTCCAAGGTCAGCGCCTGGAGATGAGATGGAACCCATGCTGTATTTAAGAGTGAGCGAGTGAGCGAGAGAGTGAGCGAGAGAGTGAGCGAGAGAGCACTTGTGACAGAATGTATTTCTAAAGTGTTTTCTCTAATTTATTAAACTCTGTGTTTTTATTGGAGGTGGAGTGTTTATTTATTTAGTGTTTATTTTATTATTTAGTGTTTATTTATTTAGTGTTTATTTTATTATTTAGTGTTTATTTTATTATTTAGTGTTTATTTATTTAGTGTTTAATTTATTTAGTGTTTATTTTATTATTTAGTGTTTATTTATTTAGTGTTTATTTTATTATTTAGTGTTTATTTTATTATTTAGTGTTTATTTTATTTAGTGTTTATTTTATTATTTAGTGTTTATTTATTTAGTGTTTATTTATTTAATGTTTTATTTTTTCCGTTACTCTCGTTATTAGTATTAAAACTCAGAGATGATCTTTTTGGAAACATGTTGTAAAATCTGATCTGATCTGATCAGCGGTTTGTACTCCAGTCAGTCAGAAGCTAGAGTTGGCCTACAGAGGCTCCGGGGTGGTGTCTGCTCCTCAGCGCTGCTGTCCTGGCTGTCTGACCCGAACCCTGATCCAGGTGATGAAGGCCTTCAGGACTGTGACCCTAGACAGTAGGGGGCAGCGTAGAAGAAACGTTCATCATCAGACGTTCCTCTCGTTCCTCTCTGAGAGCGTCTCCGGTGGTGGAGCAGCTTCAGTGTTCTCTCTCCTTCTGCTTCTGTTTCTATCTCTTCTTCTGTTGCTGCTGAACGTGGTTCCTCACCAGCGCCGCTCACCAAGAGCTTCAGCATCGCTGTGTCTACTGTTCTCTCATTGGCTGCCTGTTCTTAAATGATCTAACTGGGAGCAGCACCTTCACCACCACTGACCAGAGATCAGAATACACAGCACTACTTCCTCATCCTCACATACTGGACTGATTCAGCTCCACAATACAGTAACTCACTATCACCTCTTCAGGTACAAAGTGGTACTACAGTGACTCACTATCACCTCTTCAGGTACAAAGTGGTACTACAGTAACTCACTATCACCTCTTCAGGTACAAAGTGGTACTACAGTGACTCACTATCACCTCTCCAGGTACAAAGTGGTACTACAGTCACTCACTATCACCTCTTCAGGTACAAAGTGGTACTACAGTAACTCACTATCACCTCTTCAGGTACAAAGTGGTACTACAGTGACTCACTATCACCTCTCCAGGTACAAAGTGGTACTACAGTGACTCACTATCACCTCTTCAGGTACAAAGTGGTACTACAGTGACTCACTATCACCTCTTCAGGTACAAAGTGGTACTACAGTGACTCACTATCACCTCTTCAGGTACAAAGTGGTACTACAGTGACTCACTATCACCTCTTCAGGTACAAAGTGGTACTACAGTAACTCACTATCACCTCTTCAGGTACAAAGTGGTACTACAGTGACTCACTATCACCTCTTCAGGTACAAAGTGGTACTACAGTGACTCACTATCGCCTCTTCAGGTACAAAGTGGTACTAAAGAGACTCACTATCGCCTCTCCAGGTACAAAGTGGTACTACGGTCACTCACTATCACCTCTTCAGGTACAAAGTGGTACTACAGTGACTCAATATCATCTCTTCAGGTACAAAGTGGTTCTACAGTGACTCACTATCATCTCTTCAGGTACAAGTGGTCCTACAGTGACTCACTATCACCTCCTCAGGTACAAAGTGGTACTACAGTGACTCACTATCACCTCTTCAGGTACAAAGTGGTACTACAGTGACTCACTATCACCTCCTCAGGTACAAAGTGGTACTCCAGTGACTCACTATCACCTCTTCAGGTACAAAGTGGTACTACAGTGACTCACTATCACCTCTTCAGGTACAAAGTGGTACTACAGTGACTCACTATGACCTCTTCAGGTACAAAGTGGTACTACAGTCACTCACTATCACCTCTTCAGGTACAAAGTGGTACTACAGTGACTCACTATCACCTCTTCAGGTACAAAGTGGTACTACAGTGACTCACTATCACCTCTTCAGGTACAAAGTGGTACTACAGTGACTCACTATCACCTCTTCAGGTACAAAGTGGTACTACAGTGACTCACTATCACCTCTTCAGGTACAAAGTGGTACTACAGTATCTCACTATCACCTCTTCAGGTACAAAGTGGTACTACAGTGACTCACTATCACCTCTTCAGGTACAAAGTGGTACTAGGAACTAAGAACGCTTATAAACACGGTATGTAACTCTGAGCTGCAGATTAGTGATGATGACATTCAGTTCAGTAGGTTCATACAGTACTTACAGGGAAAGTCATCACATCAGTGAACATCCTGAGGAGCCCGGACCAACTCTGAGACCGTGGTGTAGATATGTGTCAGTGAGGTCAGGTACTGGTGTTGAACATTGCTGTGAGGATTTGATTTTTTTTTTTAAATATATTTTTAGTTTTTATTATATTTTATTAGTAAATGGTAATATAAATAATTTATTGTTTGTGTGAAAGTAGTGCGACTGCATCACTCTATGAACTAAATATTTAATATGATTTTTCACAGAACTATATAAACCACTGAACATTATTTACCTGTAATATACAGAATCCACATCCTACAGAGAATTATCATCACCACAGAATTTACCTCCACATTTAACCCACCATACAGTGAAACACACACACACACACACACACACACACACACACACACACACACACACACACACTAGTGAACACACTTTCCCAGAGTGGTGAGCAGAATCCACAGTACGGGAGCAGTTGGGGGCTAGGGGTCACACTCAGAAGCACTCGAGTCGTGTCCTCTGCTGCTCACGAGGCTGCTTCTTCAACCTGCAGCACACACCTGTCCTGAGAGATCAGCAGCCCTGCAGGTACACAGCGTTGATGTGAAGTTGTCTGATTGTTAGAACCAGGTCGCATCACTGGCCGTTACAGTTTGGTGACAGGACAGCGCTCCGCCTTGACCGGGCCGTCTGAACACACCCCTCCGCCTGCTTAGCCGGTTTGTTGTGATTAGTCAGGCAGCACATCGTTCAGTCCCTTTCACCTGTAAACAAGTGTCTGCTGATCCAGTCCGAATCTGCTGCAGTGGAATCTGATCTCAGAACAGGATGAAGAGTCTTTGGTAGGAAAGCACAGCGCTCGTTGCTTAAGATCGAACTTCCACTACATAGTTTCTGACTTAACGAGCAATAACTCCTCAGCTAGAAGATGGAGTCTCCCCCTCCAGCTCACACCGGCTCTGTCCAGACCACCGTAACAGCTCAGACAGGAGGAAACATCTGCGCACCTCTCCTGCATGGAAACACGTTCCAGGGCTCAGTTACGGTTGTGAACATCACCGGAGGTAAGTGATGTGAGAGTCTGGTTGTGTAGCTGAGAATTTAAACTGTGTATAAACTGGAATACAGTGAACGTGAGACGTTTCCTGGTTTGTAAGAACTTTCACACATTAAGATTGTAATTACAAGCTAAAGCAGATTTGTGAGCAGTTTTAGTTTGAATGTTATTCTTCTGTTTACAGTATATGTACTGTACACAGGTTTACTAGCAAACATAGGTCTTGATTTAAAAGCAATTTTTATTTGATCATGATTAAATATTGACTACTTCAAATTTCTGAATTTCTGAGGAATAGGAAAAAAAACTATTATTATAATTATCATTATTATTATTATATTTTGTTTCTTTTGGCAGCCAATTTATGAATTTGGATTTATGTCTAGATTCTTTATTCCTCTCAACTTGAATCGTTGGTATAACAACATCATTTTTAACTGACTTACTTTGCCTCTAGCTCAGGAAACTTCCAGTTTTAGGACCAACACAGTTCAGGCTGAAGGTTCTTCTGGTGCTCCTGCTGTCAGTGAAGGTAATGTGGTATATGTACTGCACTATAAAAAGAGTATACCAGTAAATACTTGAGATCAAGTATTAAGTAATGCTAAGAACTGCCCCTGAAATATTTGTCTAGAGTCTAGAGCACACTGTTGCACTTTCTTTCAGAAAGATCTTCCAAAGTCTTAGTCCTTTACTGGTACCCAACGTGTGGAACTCTGTTTTGTAATAGTAAATAAAATTTTGAAATACAAAATGAATTTACTGCTAATATTGACAGACGAGTTTTTTTAATCCCTTAAATTAGTTCAAGAGTGCTTTCTGTCTTGTTGTGAAAGAAGTCAATGAGACTTACAATTATAATTACAAACGATTAAACACATTTCAAAAAGACTGTAACTAATTAAGTAATTTAGTTAATTATCTTAATTATCAATACACAACTGATATTAAATGCTTACAAATGCCCTAAAAATATTTAACAAAGAGCTCTCTGTGTCCTTTTTAATGAATTAAAACACCACAACTAGAATTAATTAATTAATTCTTTTTGAATAACTACTTTCTGACCCTTAATAGGACATTTCATTTCAAAATTAGAGACAGTTAAACATGGACACAGTTAAACTCACAGACAGGCTAAGAAAAATATAATAAAACTGTAATTTAATTAAACATTGTTATTGTGAATTGCATTTGAAGATATTGAAAAGCTACAGTATTCAAGTGTTCACTATTTATAAAACATGATTGTTCATGTTTGGTCATTGTGAATTCACATAATGTTCCTTAAACTCATTTAAAGAAAACTTTCTAAACCCACAAGATAAATACTTATAACACATTAATAAACTTACTTACAAATTCTGTTTTTTCTGTTTATTATGGTATTATGCATTGTTTACTAATCTCTGGATTCTCTGGAATCTCTGGAATTGGTAAGAAGCAGACCTTAAAATAAAACTTTGCCAATTGTGTTTTGATCTTATAACAACTATGGAACTGATCTACACAGAGCTGTATTCACTCTGAAACATAAATATGTTTTGTTGTCTGTTTGTTAATCAGATTTGTCAGACTTCCTCAGGTCTGCAGTGGACAAGGCCTTACAGAGTGAGAATGGACACCTGGACCTTTTCCTCCGCTTCCTTCTGGGTCTCTCACTGGAGTCCAATCAGACTCTCTTACGAGGAATACTGACCCAGACAGGAAGCAGCTCTCACAGCAAAGAGGAAACAGTCCAGTACATCAGAGAGAAGATCAGAGAGAATCCAGATCCAGAGAAATCCATCAATCTGTTCCACTGTC
Organism: Megaleporinus macrocephalus; assembly: GCA_021613375.1. NCBI lineage: Eukaryota > Metazoa > Chordata > Actinopteri > Characiformes > Anostomidae > Megaleporinus > Megaleporinus macrocephalus. Next base: position 62,441 of record CM038718.1, read on the forward strand.
TGAACGAACTGAACGATCATTCTCTGGTGCAGGAAGTTCAAACATATATGAGCAAAAGAGGCTACAGTCGTCTCCGAGGAGCCAGTCTCTCTCCTGCCCAGTGGTCAGCTTTAGTGTTTGTGTTGTTGAACTCAGAAGAGAACCTGGATGAATTTGACCTTCGGAAATTTGATCCTCCAGAGAAATATTTTCAGTGGATGCTGCCAGTGATCCAAGCATCTAGAAAAGCTTTGTGAGTGGTTTTATTCATAATCGTTGCAAGTATGTGTATACAATGATTTAGCTTCCTAAACATACTACATTTTCTGCAGGAACTTAAAAAAGTAAAATGTTAGATGCCAACAATCCAGAAATTACTAAAACAAAACAAGTATAATATATTAATTATCATGTAATAATTTGTATGTTTCATGAAAAAATGTCATGGAAGTGCAAAATCAGCATAAATAGAGTTTATAGAATAAAAAGAATTTATTCACAACCTTCGGCAGTGAAATGTGTTTACATAATGTAACAAAATCATGTAAAGGCCTGCCGTTTGGAACAGGAAGCATAACGTTATAATTTAATTGTGCTACTTGAGTCTAGTTCAAAACCAGCATTTGCACTAACATTTAACAATTGAGAGAAATGAGTAGGCTGTGATGCAGGTCAGAGAATATTCACGAGCCAAGTTTATTTTACACAAAAGTGCATTAAGCACCAAAAGATATCAGTTAACAGCATATATCACTGTGCACAAACAAAAATAAAGTGACATTGCTGCATTACTTCTCTTGTACAAATCATGCTAAAACAGTATTAAACACTGTAAAACGGTCTTTCAAAAACTGAACAAATCATTGAGTACATACAATTGCTCCTTATTTGAAACTGAGCATTATTATACATACAGCATGACTAACATTTTAAAATAATAGGGAATATAAGAAAACTTATGTTTATACTAAAACAAGCAACATTATTAACCAGCAAAACTTTCACCTTAAGTAATATAATGAAATGGAGTTTACTTTAAACTTACTTTAAAAGAAACAACAAAAATAAGAAAATAGAAAATTGCAGGCTCATTACAGATTTTAGTAAGTACAATAAAAAAATGTATATGCCAAAAACAGATGTGACATAAGATGACATATGACGTATGAGGCCAGTATGTTACTTGAGTTAGAACATTTTGCCAGAGAAGCCAGTTTTTTAATTATGCGGCTGTATTATTCATGAAAGCAAAAAGACAGATCATATGTTTATTGGTCGATATTCAGTATTTTTTGTCTCAGTAATATAAAGTTTTTGGATCACATTAAGTTAAAGAAAGAAGATTTTGAGGTTTGTTATGCATTATAATTTCTCTCTTAGGCTGCGTGGCTGTAATCTAACAGAGGAAATCTGTGCAGCTCTGTCATCAGTTCTCAGCTCAAACTCTACACGTCTGAGGGAACTGAACCGGAGTGTAAATAAACTACTCCAGGATTCAGGAGTGGAGCTGCTCTCTGCTGGACTGAAGAATCCACACTGTAAACTGGAGAAACTGGAGTAAGATCTCAAACTGTTCACACTTTCATACAAGAGAATATATATATTGTGTTCATAGCCATACGTAAATATACATGCCATGAATCTGATCTAAGTTAAAGCATGGTAAAGGTAAGTGGTGTCTTCCTTGTAGTGTTAAATATGGATGTATTAAGCAAAAACAGCTAGTGAACTACAATACACAACAAATGCATAACAATTTGGAGAAAATAGAATAACAGGCATATGCCATGTCTGGCCAGCTTACAAAAACATGTCCTTCTCTTCCATTGGTGCCACATTATATTCTTTTTATATTATTTGTATACTGAACTCCCTCTAAGCTTTCTTATTTCTCGTTCTGTACTCTGTACTTATCAAACCTAAAAAACTTGTAAAGAATGCACAAAACATTTACTAAGTGTAATGACTATACTTACCCAGAATTTAATGGTAAATATAGTTACACTTAATAAATGTTTTGTGCATTCTTTACAAGTTTTTTAAGTTTGATAAATAAGTGCAAACCTGGCTACCTATGTTAAATTGAATATAATATGCAAATATGCTATAATTGCCTGTATGTGTTATATATTTAACTATTAAATAACACTTATTCCTATACCATAAAATAAAGTCCATATTAAAAGGTGAAGTACTACAAAGTAGGCTTTTTTTGGCTCAGAAAATGTCCAATTCTTAAGAGTTCAAAAATCATGTAGTCTGGCATTAAATATTTAGATCTTCACCCTTCCAACAATATGCTTGTTCTTGACAGACAGAGGAAGTGACCATGGGTGTGTTTGCGTGTAATACATGATGTCAATGTTCTGATGTATAATTTCTCTTACAGATTGTGGGGTTGTTCTCTCACAGAGGAAAGCTGTGCAGCTCTGTCCTCAGTTCTCAGCTCAAACTCCTCAATTCTGAGAGAACTGGACCTGAGCTACAATAAACTGCGGAATTCAGGAGTGGAGCTGCTCTCTGCTGGACTGAAGAATCCACATTGTAAACTGGAAAAATTGAGGTGAGGTAATCCCTTTATAACTGTGAATATAAATCATACACACTGTCATGTTCCTTCATAAACTCAAAGTGTATGCATGCTTTTTTATGTGTGTGTGTCATAACCTGCTGCAGTAAGAGTAACAAAGCAGTCTATATATCTATACAAAGTGAAGATTTTAATTTATGATATATGCAGCACTTGTGCTTTAACTTTCTAAAACCCTTATCACCAAGTCATTAATCATGTCATTGTTCTGATATATCATCATTGTTCTTTCAGATTGTGCAGTTGTAAGCTCACAAAAAAAGCTGTGCAGCTCTGTCAACAGCTTTTACCTCAAAATCCTCAAGTCTGACAGAACTAGATCTGAGTAACAATAAACTTCTGCAGGATTCAGGAGTGGAGCTGCTCTCTGCTGGACTGGAGAATCCACACTGTAAACTGGAGATACTGAAGTAAGACCATCTCTTTATCACTGTGTTTGTAGATCTCTCACACACATAACTACACACTTTCATAGTTCTGCATAGTACAGACATACATTAACAATCAGTATATTTATAACACATTTTCAGATACTTAGAGTAATGCAGGTGTGAAAATAAACATATATCTCATTTATGAGCTCAAAATAGTGTAGAAAGTTGAACATCTGGCATGGATTTAATATTTGGATCTCCAGGTTTCCTACAACTTATATGTTGTGAGTTGTCAGTATTCTGATATAACAACTTTTCTTATAGGCTGTGGGGTTGTAATCTCACAAAGAAAAGCTGTGCAGCTCTGTCTTCAGTTCTCAGCTCAAACTCCTCAAATCTGAGAGAACTGAACCTGAGTTACAATACATTAGAGGATCCAGGAGTGGAGCTGCTCTCTGCTGGACTGGAGAATCCACACTGTAAACTGGAGATACTGCAGTAAGATCATCTCTTTATCACTGTGTTTGTGTGTGTGCATGTATTAAGCTGTATGTGTAAGTTTTTGTCGTTCTCTCTGCAGCCTATGTGACTGCAGTATTACAGATAAAGGCTGTGCAGCTCTATCTTCAGCTTTAAAATCAAACCCCTCCTCTCACCTGAAAGAGCTGAACCTGAAATCTAATAACCCAGAGTCAGTAGTGAAGGAGCTCTCTGATCTACTGAAGGATCCGCAGTGTAAACTGGAGATACAACAGTGAGTTACTGAATTACTGTGTCTGTATTCACACACAAACAGGATAATGATAGTTCAACACACGTAACAATGAATATTAAACACAGGTGTAATATTATTGTAATATGTATGAGTTCATGTCTGATGATTCTCTTCTATGCTATTTTTATATGAACACAGTGCAGCTGATCTGCTCAGATGTATGTACAAGCACAGCCATAGTGCAGAGTATGATTTGATGCAACCACAATATGAACCCGAGTTATTAGATGAATACAAATATGCAAATACAAAGAGATGGTTAAATATTTGAATGCAAAACGTTTTAGCTGTTTTATGATTTTTTAAGGTAATAATGTACCTATATTTTACATTTTTTCAACATAACCCTTCTTTTGTCTTGGCTGTGTTAATTTGTTTATGAATAAATTGCATGCATTACTGACACAGGTATTCCACCATGCATGTATAGCTTGAACAATTGACACAGAAACGTAATAACCAGTAGAATGGGGCAGCTACACATGATCCTAAGGTCACTATAATGCCTGCCCAGCCTTGGGCTCTGATTCACTCTCTGGAGCTGCATTCTCTGGAGTAAGTGAGCTCCATCAGACACCTTTGGGAGGGGTACAAAAAAGGAGTGTTTGGCAGAAGAAATGCTGAAATGCTGGACAGACAGTGTACAAACACTGTGTGCATGTTGGATAAATTTGTGATGATCTTGAATGATTGTGTGTACATCTGTATATGTATATATGTATAAATGTAAATAATGTACATGCTGAAAAAAAGAGAGACAGGTTAGTGAAGACAGAGCTTAGACCTCAGATGCCAAAAGCATATAGTTTGTGTAAGTGTTAAATGTGTTTGAGGCTATTAACTTCACATATAAAAATTCAAATTTATCTTTACAGAAATGTTATATCTAATGTTTTTGTTTTTATTGTTTTTTATTTGTTTTTCATTTGTTTGTTATCATTATCAACAGAAATAATACAGACATAGCCAGAGGTACTCAGAAGACAAGAAAATGGTTAAACAGGTTTATTGCTTTCTTGCTTATTTAATATTGTATAATTTAATAAAAAATGTATAAAAGTGCATGAAATCATTTTGTGTATATTGTAACTTGTATACAGTACAGTATAAAGCAAATTAATGTTTATAATAAATATTTACAAAAAAAAAAATCAGCAGATTAAATTCATTTAATATGACCTTACATCTTCAAAAACACTTTATTATGAATATATTATTTGTTTTGTATTTTTCATACAATTAGCACTATATGTTATCAAATAAAGTTAACAAAACAACTTTACAGTTGTCATCTTAGCTCCTCTTCAACTTCAGCTGGCTTCTGTTTTAGTGTTTCTGGATGCAATCCCTGCGAATGTGGACCTGTGCAGAACTGTGTCGTGATTGGTCGAGATGGTGGTGGCATGATTCTGATATAGTGGCTCTTTTGGGTACCAAAATATGGTGCTTTTGTTTTTTTAGTCACACCTCCAGTCACACCAGATCACACTGGTGTATATCACTGTCAGACCTTGATATCAAAAAGTAGAGTTCATCTGTGATAAATGACAGACTGTTAGAGGTGCCCCGCAACAGTGGAAAACATGGTAACCACTCAGGAAATTTAAGCTAGGCTAAAAGCTAACCTCACCCACCCAGCTTTACCATGTCTGCTCCTCACCAATGTCCACAATATCTGCTCTCTTGATGATGAACTGGATCACCTCAACTAACTAAGGGGTGACAAGCAGGGCTACCAGCTCACCATGCCAACAGGGTGGCAGCACTGTCCAGTAAGACATGTGATCGTGGCCTGTGTGTTTACACCGATGACAAATGGTGCAGAATGGTGTATTGACTCCATTGATTTTAAAGAATACACAGCATCAGTGACTGGTTATATTAGACTTCACTTCCTGCATAGAATGAAAAAAGCAAACCTCTCTGTCTTCATCCTTGCTAAATTCTACAGGGGCTTACTAGAAAGTATCCTGATGACCTGTCTCACTCTCTGGTATGGGAACTGCACTGTCTTAAGCCACAGAACCCTACAATGGAATGTAAGGATAGCTGAAAAATCATTGGGGCTGCTTCATAACAGACACCTCCTACCCTAAGCGGCCCCAATCTGCAATTCAGCTAGAAAATGAAGCTTCTCTCAGATTAGCTGGGTGCCAGGTCTTTGTTTGCACTGATCATCAGTCAGACAAGGTTGCTAGTAGCAGCTTCAAAAACACTCCTATCAGTGCACTGATCATGTTAGCCTTGGCTCAAAACCCTTAGTAGGAGTTGCTAAACTGTGCACCTCTTCTCCAAAATATTCAAGGTTCAGTGAATGTAATCATTATGCAGGGAGGTAAGTACAATAAACCTGACAAATTATTTTAAAAATCATTATTATGCAAAGACAGTGATAAATAATTTATACAGCAATCTGTAGTTTGAATTTTGAGTTGGTGAACAGAAATGTGCTATTTTACATGAAATACTGGTGAGATGTTGGACTAGGTATTTTTTTAGCATTCTACTACTTTATCAGTCTTTTGTTGTCCCTTTATTTATATTTATACATGGTGCTACCATTCAATTCAAAATAAGCATCTATATGGTTTTTCTACCATTATTAAATCATAGGGTTTAATAAGCTTCCTACATAGCATTCATATACATTTAAATGTTGCAAAAGGTCCAAACTCTATTGAAAGTGCATTGGAAGCAGAAAACGTATTATCCCTCTCTGTTTCATAAACAATTATGTGAGTCTCTGTGCAGAAGTTCATTCTGGACTGGACTGAAGGAGAAGCTAATCAGGACGTCCTCTTCATCTTTCCACTTCCTTTTAGAGAACTCAATCTAATGAAGGAGAAGAAGTTCAGTCTGATGGAGCTTCTTCATCACTTTTTCCCAGAAACCAAAGAATTAAGATCAATAGACTGTGAGGCTTACAAAGTCCTGTTCATCTTTGATGGTCTGGATGAGTGTCGACTTCCTCTAGACTTCCAGAACAATGAGTGTCTAAGGGATGCAACAGAGGTAGCCCCAATAGATGTTCTGCTTACAAACCTCATCAAGGGGAATCTGCTTCCCTCTGCTCTCCTCTGGATAACCTCTCGACCAGCAGCAGCCAATCAGATCCCTCCTGAGTGTGTTGACCAGGTGACAGAGATTCGAGGGTTCAATGACCCTCAGAAAGAGGAGTACTTCAGGAAGAGGATCAGTGACCAGAGTCTGGCCAACAAAATCATCTCACACATGAAGTCCTCAAGAAGCCTCTACATCATGTGCCACATCCCGGTCTTCTGCTGGATTGCAGCCACTGTTCTAGAGAGACTGCTGACTACTTCTATTTCTCACCCTTACTACTATATTTACTTTTATTCTTTCTATGAAGTTGCTATTACTTTTGCAAATAAATAATTCCCCCTGGTACAGTAAAACATGTCACTGTTAGCAAGAAATCAGTAGAAGGAAGGGAAAAGGGAACAGTGATTGTCTCATACAAACTCTGGATCACTTCAGTGACTGTAGTGATAATTAATTTAAGTACAAAAATTTACATGATGAAATAATTCTGTAATTAACAGTATATGAATTTAAACTACACATATAATTACTTTGATTTATGGTTTTGTACGTCTGAAAATGATCTCTTGGTTTTCTGTTTGGGATTAACATATAATAACGATGTATCATAACTTCTCTCCAAGGCTGTGTGCTTGTAATCTCACAGAGAACAGCTGCACAGCTCTGTCAACAGTGCTCATCTCAAACTCCTCAAATCTGAGAGAACTTGACCTCAGTAAATGAAGTTATGAAATAACTTAAGTTTGGGAGAAGGACCACGCCCAAACTCCTCCCTTCAATCATTACACGCTCTATATAAACCACTCCTCTGCCCCCACCTTCTCGCACCGACTGGCCCGTTGACTGCTCCTTCCTTACTCTCTGCCGACGCAGACTTGCTTCGGCCGGCTGGCTCTTCGCCAATCGCCAGCACATCCTGCCTCCCGCTATTCCTCGCGCTGCTCCTCGTTTGGGGTCCTTTATCAATGCTGCCGCTGGGACTGCTCCGTTTCTATCGTCTCCCGGACGGGGCCGCTCTCGTTTGCCGCACCCCGGCTCTTCCTTGACTGCTTCACGCGGCGGGTCCCTGCGTCGCCCGCGCGTTGATGCCCCCCGCACCTGCCGAGCCTCCCCCCCGCACCTGCCGAGCCCCCCCCGCGCCTCACCTCATCAGTGTTGTCACAATTTCGCTACCACATAATGTCGCTTCTTGGTACCACGACTTCTTATTGGTACATTTATGACGGTATGATTGAAGACATGAAGGATTTCAAAAGGTCACAACAATGTACTGACTAACGTCGTCACTATGAAGCTGCAGAACTGTTTATGATGCCGTCTCAGCTTCTGAGCAATGACCTTTCGGCTCCACCACCAACGCCACGTTATACAACAAACCTGTGTGTTTCTGCCTCTTCCAGCTGGGCTCAGTCACCTCTCCTACTCAATCATCCTTCCTCATACCTCAATCGTCCAACTCCCCCACCTCAATCGTACGACTTCCCTTTCCCTCAATCGTCCCTCCCCCACCTCAATCGTCCCTCCCCCACCTCAATCGTACGACTTCCCTTTCCCTCAATCGTCCAACCTCCCTTTCCCTCAATCGTCCCTCCCCCACCTCAATCGTCCAACTCCCCTTTCCCTCAATCGTCCCTCCCTTTCCCTCAATCATCCTTCCTCATACCTCAATCGTACGACTTCCCTTTCCCTCAATCGTCCCTCCCCCACCTCAATCATCCTTCCTCATACCTCAATCGTACGACTTCCCTTTCCCTCAATCGTCCCTCCCCCACCTCAATCGTCCCTCCCCCACCTCAATCATCCCTCCCATACCTCAATCGTACGACTTCCCTTTCCCTCAATCGTCCCTCCCCCACCTCAATCGTCCAACTCCCCTTTCCCTCAATCGTCCCTCTCTTTCCCTCAATCATCCTTCCTCATACCTCAATCATACGACCTCCCTTTCCCTCAATCGTCCCTCCCCCACCTCAATCGTCCAACTCCCCCTTCCCTCAATCGTCCCTCCCCCACCTCAATCGTCCAACCTCCCTTTCCCTCAATCGTCCCTCCCCCACCTCAATCGTCCAACCTCCCTTTCCCTCAATCGTCCAACCCCCACCTCAATCGTCCCTCCCCCACCTCAATCGTCCAACTCCCCCTTTCCCTCAATCGTCCCTCTCTTTCCCTCAATCATCCTTCCTCATACCTCAATCATACGACCTCCCTTTCCCTCAATCGTCCCTCCCCCACCTCAATCGTCCAACTCCCCCCTTCCCTCAATCGTCCCTCCCCCACCTCAATCGTCCAACCTCCCTTTCCCTCAATCGTCCCTCCCCCACCTCAATCGTCCAACCTCCCTTTCCCTCAATCGTCCAACTCCCCTTTCCCTCAATCGTCCAACCCCCACCTCAATCGTCCAACCTCCCTTTTCCTCAATCGTCCAACCCCCACCTCAATCGTCCAACCTCCCTTTCCCTCAATCGTCCAACTCCCACCTCAATCGTCCAACCCCCACCTCAATCGTCCAACTCCCCTTTCCCTCAATCGTCCCTCCCTCACCTCAATCGTCCAACCTCCCTTTCCCTCAATCGTCCAACTCCCCTTTCCCTCAATCGTCCAACCTCCCTTTCCCTCAATCGTCCAACCTCCCTTTCCCTCAATCGTCCCTCCCCCACCTCAATCGTCCCTCCCTCACCTCAATCGTCCAACCTCCTTTCCTTCAATCGTCCAACCTCCCTTTCCCTCAATCGTCCCTCCCCACCTCAGTCGTCCCTCCCCCCCACTCAATCGTCCAACCTCCCTCACCTCAATCGTCCCTCCCCCACCTCAATCGTCCCTCCCCCACCTCAATCGTCCAACCTCCCTTTCCCTTCAATCGTCCCTCTGTTCTCTCGTTCTGCCCTTATCCCGTTCCCTTCCTTAATCTTCCTGCCATCTCTTTACAAGTCTCCCAACTGCTGCACCTCCTGCCTCATTCATCCCTTCTTCCATTTCTGCCATTTCTTTGCAGGTCCCCCTAATGCACTGCCTCATGCTTGCCTCAATCTCCCTCCTCCCTCTCCCTCCCTTAATCTTCCTGCCTTTTCTTTACAGGTCCCACTACTGCCTTGCCTCTTGCTTGTCTCAGTCATCCCTCGCTTCCTCCCTCCCTCGATCTTTCTGCATTTCTTTACAGGTCAACCTACTGCACTTTCTCCTGCCTGCCTCAATCCTCCCTCGCTCCCTCAATCTTCCCGCTATTTCTTTACAGGTCTCCATACTGCTGTGCCTCCTCCGGCTGGCCCACTGGTTGCTTCTTCTCTCACGAAAGTCCTCCTTCACAGAACTCTCGTCCTCTACAACCACAGACTCTCTCTCTCACCAGACCCACGACAGCTGCTCAACCTCTACAACCTCAGACTCTCTCTCTCACCAGACCCACGACAGCTGCTCAACCTCTACAACCACAGACTCTCTCTCTCACCGGACCCACGACAGCCGCTCAACCTCTACAACCACAGACTCTCTCTCTCACCAGACCCACGACAGCTGCTCAACCTCTACAACCTCAGACTCTCTCTCTCACCAGACCCACGACAGCTGCTCAACCTCTACAACCACAGACTCTCTCTCTCACCAGACCCACGACAGGTGCTCAACCTCTACAACCACAGACTCTCTCTCTCACCAGACCCACGACAGCTGCTCAACCTCTACAACCACAGACTCTCTCTCTCACCAGACCCACAACAGCTGCTCAACCTCTACAACCTCAGACTCTCTCTCTCACCAGACCCACGACAGCTGCTCAACCTCTACAACCACAGACTCTCTCTCTCTCACCAGACCCACGACAGCTGCTCAACCTCTACAACCCCAGACTCTCTCTCTCACCGGACCCACGACACCTGCTCAACCTCTACAACCTCAGACTCTCTCTCTCACCAGACCCACGACAGCTGCTCAACCTCTACAACCACAGACTCTCTCTCTCACCGGACCCACGACAGCTGCTCAACCTCTACAACCACACACTCTCTCTCTCACCAGACCCACGACAGCTGCTCAACCTCTACAACCACAGACTCTCTCTCTCACCGGACCCACGACAGCTGCTCAACCTCTACAACCACACACTCTCTCTCTCACCAGACCCACGACACCTGCTCAACCTCTACAACCTCAGACTCTCTCTCTCACCAGACCCACGACACCTGCTCAACCTCTACAACCACAGACTCTCTCTCTCACCAGACCCACAACAGCTGCTCAACCTCTACAACCACAGACTCTCTCTCTCACCGGACCCACGACAGCCGCTCAACCTCTACAACCACAGACTCTCTCTCTCACCAGACCCACGACAGCCGCTCAACCTCTACAACCACAAACTCTCTCTCTCACCAGACCCACGACAGCCGCTCAACCTCTACAACCACAGACTCTCTCTCTCACCAGACCCACGACAGCCGCTCAACCTCTACAACCACAGACTCTCTCTCTCACCAGACCCACGACAGCTGCTCAACCTCTACAACCTCAGACTCTCTCTCTCACCAGACCCACGACAGCCGCTCAACCTCTACAACCACAGACTCTCTCTCTCACCAGACCCACGACAGCCGCTCAACCTCTACAACCACAGACTCTCTCTCTCACCAGACCCACGACAGCCGCTCAACCTCTACAACCACAGACTCTCTCTCTCACCAGACCCACGACAGCTGCTCAACCTCTACAACCACAGACTCTCTCTCTCACCAGACCCACGACACCTGCTCAACCTCTACAACCACAGACTCTCTCTCTCACCAGACCCACGACAGCTGCTCAACCTCTACAACCTCACACTCTCTCTCTCACCAGACCCACGACAGCTGCTCAACCTCTACAACCTCAGACTCTCTCTCTCACCAGACCCACGACAGCTGCTCAACCTCTACAACCACAGACTCTCTCTCTCACCAGACCCACGACAGCTGCTTCAACCTCTACAACCACAGACTCTCTCTCTCACCAGACCCACGACAGCTGCTCAACCTCTACAACCACAGACTCTCTCTCTCACCAGACCCACGACAGCCGCTCAACCTCTACAACCACAGACTCTCTCTCTCACCAGACCCACGACAGCTGCTCAACCTCTACAACCACAGACTCTCTCTCTCACCAGACCCACGACAGCTGCTCAACCTCTACAACCACAGACTCTCTCTCTCACCAGACCCACGACAGCCGCTCAACCTCTACAACCTCACACTCTCTCTCTCACCAGACCCACGACAGCTGCTCAACCTCTACAACCACAGACTCTCTCTCTCACCGGACCCACGACAGCTGCTCAACCTCTACAACCACAGACTCTCTCTCACCAGACCCACACACCCTGCTCAACCTCTACAACCACAGACTCTCTCTCTCACCAGACCCACAGACAGCGCTCAACCTCTACAACCACAGACTCTCTCTCTCACCAGACCCACGACAGCTGCTCAACCTCTACAACCACAGACTCTCTCTCTCACCGGACCCACGACAGCTGCTCAACCTCTACAACCACAGACTCTCTCTCTCACCGACCCACGACAGCTGCTCAACCTCTACAACCACAGACTCTCTCTCTCACCAGACCCACGACAGCTGCTCAACCTCTACAACCACAGACTCTCTCTCTCACCAGACCCACGACAGCTGCTCAACCTCTACAACCACAGACTCTCTCTCTCACCAGACCCACGACAGCTGCTCAACCTCTACAACCACAGACTCTCTCTCTCACCAGACCCACGACAGCTGCTCAACCTCTACAACCACAGACTCTCTCTCTCACCAGACCCACGACAGCTGCTCAACCTCTACAACCACAGACTCTCTCTCACCAGACCCACGACAGCTGCTCAACCTCTACAACCACAGACTCTCTCTCTCACCAGACCCACGACAGCTGCTCAACCTCTACAACCACAGACTCTCTCTCTCACCGGACCCACGACAGCTGCTCAACCTCTACAACCACAGACTCTCTCTCTCACCAGACCCACGACACCTGCTCAACCTCTACAACTACAGACTCTCTCTCTCACCGGACCCACGACATCTGCTCAACCTCTACAACCACAGACTCTCTCTCTCACCAGACCCACGACAGCTGCTCAACCTTCTACAACCACAGACTCTCTCTCTCACCAGACCCACGACAGCCGCTCAACCTCTACAACCACAGACTCTCTCTCTCACCGGACCCACGACACCTGCTCAACCTCTACAACCACAGACTCTCTCTCTCACTAGACCCACGACAGCCGCTCAACCTCTACAACCACAGACTCTCTCTCTCACCAGACCCACGACAGCCGCTCAACCTCTACAACCACAGACTCTCTCTCTCACATCCTACAACTGCAGCTCGTCTTCTACAATCGCTGACTCTCCTCGTCGTTGCTGCTCTCCTTTTGGGGCATGAGTAGACAGAAGTCTATCCATTCAGACACACTCCTTTCGTTGTCTCACGGCATCTAGTACGACGCTACACCATCCACGAAGTCGTTCTCATTCCAGGCCATTCAGATGTAACCACAGCCCTGCTCAACATCACCTTCCCTTCATACAAACTTTCCATCACTGCAGCCTCCCTGACGCCAGTCAACTCACAGCACTCCGCCAGCTTCTTCAGTCACATTTAGTAACTAGTTGAACTCGTCCTCCTCCAAATCACACTCAGACTTCTCCTCAAAAAACTATTCAAAAGACAGAACTTCACTTCTGTCTCAACAACCATCAGTACTCGGACCCCTTTCTCCACACTCAGTCATTTTCTGCTAGCCATCTAGATTTCCCCAATGTTTGGAATTCCATCTTTTCAGTCTTATCCAACACCTCCTCTATGGAGCGTCTTACTGTCTAGTGGAGATATCACCTACATGACCACTAACACCTCCAAAGATTCCATTTTCTTACTTACAATCGTTTTCTTCTCCTTCCCCTAGAGTCTCATCACTCCTACTTTACAAACGCTGAGCTGCTGCTTTACCGCTACTATGATAGAACTTCTCCAAATTCATTGATCCATTAAGTATAAATGTAATTAATTTGCTATCCGGTGTCAACTCAGAGGAGGATGGGTTCCCCCTTTTCGAGTCTGGTCGCTCTCAAGGTTTCCTCCTCTTGCTCTGAGGGAGTTTGTCTTTGCCATTCTCAGCCCTGGCTTGCTCACTGGGGGTTAGGGACCCGATTTGCTGCTTCATGACGCCATTTATCGCAAACAAACCGTTGACTTGACAAGACATTTACCTACTTAGACTTCCCTCTTCTCGATTCAAATACTATTTAACATTAACATCAAACTAGCAAACCAAACAGTTTGGCTGGACCACGCTTCTCCACCTTAAGGTAAAATCACTGCTTGGTCCATATCACCAAAACCTACATCGGTTTTCTCAGAACACTCGTCTCTCTTCATCACAGAATCTGAATCCATCATATCATACCCGGGTTTCTCACACTCATCTTTGCCACGCCTCTCAGTGGTTATTCTCCAGTGCATTCTAAGGACATCCATCCAGAATTGGCACGGCTTCCATGGCTTTCCATCAGGGATCCTCTGATCACATAATCTAACTCCTAGCACAACAAGCTTGCATCTCTCCAAGTTAGGACTCTAGGGGCCCGACTCCAAATTTCAGCAACTGATGCCATCACCACCAACTTACTAGCCATCTTCCTCCTTCCTTCCTGCCTTTACATCGCTCTCAGCCTCATCCGACACCTCCATCTAGCCGTTCGTCAGACCTGTCTGTCCTCAAATCAAATACATCTTCTTCAGGGACTCTCAGACCACACAATCCAACTTCTCAGACCTCATTCCTCCCAGACACATCATAGTTACATTCGTTCCCTAATCAACGACCTCAGGCTGGCACGAGAAACGTGCGTCTATCTCAGCTGGAGCTTTTGGGGTCTGGCTTCAAAACCTAGCAGCAGAAGCCACCCAGAACTCCAGCCCCAAGTTTTCTCGGAGTTCCCCGCCTTGCCCCCGCCTTAGTGGTCCGCACTTCGCAAAATGAAGTTATGAAATAACTTAAGTTTGGGAGAAGGACCACGCCCAAACTCCTCCCTTCAATCATTACACGCTCTATATAAACCACTCCTCTGCCCCCACCTTCTCGTAACGAAATTCGCACCCCACCACCTCCCCAGCTCCTCCAACTCTTCCAAAATCTTACTCACTCTTCGCTTGGCAAAAAGGGGGGGTCTGGCTTCAAAACCTAGCAGCAGAAGCCACCCAGAACTCCAGCCCCAAGTTTCTCGGAGTTCCCCCGCCTTGCCCTGCCTTAGTGGTCCGCACTTCGCAAATAATGAATTGCTGAAGGATTCAGGAGTGGAGCTGCTCTTTATTGGACTGAAGAATCCACACTGGAAACTGAAGAAGCTGGAGTAAATTCTCTCTATTTTTTCTAATTTAGCCATTCAAATAGCTATACAACAGTAATCGTTGAGTAAGAAGTTCTGTTCTTTGTGTGAGAGCAGTATTCTGATTGTCATTCTTCCAGGTTGCGTGAATGTAATCTTACATGGAAAAGCTGTGGAGCTCTAGCTTCAGCTCTTAGCTCAAACTCCTCAAGTCTGAGGAAACTGGACTTGAGCTACAATAAACAACTGCAAGATTCAGGAATGGAGCTACTTTGTGATGGACTAAAGAATCCACACTGTAAACTCAACAAATTACGGTGATGTCATCACTTCTTGTGTGTCTGTGTAGAACAATCGCACATAAACATATACACACAAAATTACTCACTGAAATATTCTGGCAGATTTTCTTCACATAAAGAATAAAACAGTAATCTGCATGTTCCTGATTCGGAAATGTGAAGTCTCTGTGTCATATTTTGCTTTGGAGGTATAAGTATTGCTGTGTTTGAAAAATAGAAAGCATGACAAATGTATACACACACAAACCCGCTGACTAACAGAACTACAAACATATATTGAAATACTGACTGTTGAGAAGTAATCTCCGACATCAGATTGATTGGATCTCTGCAGCTGCTACAGCTTGTTCATTGTCTGACTCTGTATTGAATGCAGTTTTCAGCTGCAGTGAGCACACTGAGCACCCTGTCTATTCACACACCCTCCTCCTTCTTATGGTGGGTGATAAAAGGAATAGTAAGTAGCATACAAAGAAATCGCCCATGTCTTTTTCAGAGGACAAATAAACAGGACATACCATCAAAAACCCAAATAAACAAGCATACTAATATACACCAAATATATGTGTGTGTATGTGTCTGTCTGTGTGTTCTATGTATCATATTTTGTCTTGCAGGCTGTGTTGCTGTAATCTTACAGAGAAAAGCTGTGGAGCTCTGGCTTCAGTTCTCAGGTCAAACCTCTCACGTCTCAGAGAACTGGACCTGAGTAACAATGAACTGCTGTGCGACTCAGGAGTGGAGCTGCTCTCTGCTGGACTGGAGAATCCACACTGTGAACTGGAGATACTGAGGTCAGATCATTTACACACTGACCCCCCCCAACACACACAAATCTTACTTTGGAATATGTGTTTTATTTATCCACAAGCAAAACTCTACAGTAGCAAACATCCACACAGTTCCTTCATACAAGCGATACACAAGTGAACTGATATCCAGTGGCTACTGCTTTAGCTGTTCATTACAGAGCTGCTTAAGTATGGACCTGGTCAATCCATGAGTACATTGAAGTTTATTGTAGTTGAGGTCAGCTACTTTAGGTGTTGCTAATTAGCTAACTGCGGGAACTGAAACAAACTGCTTCTCAAAATCATTTACTATTTTTTTTCTACACTTAACACATTCTACATGTCTACAATGTGAATGACTGTGACAACAAAACCATTAATGTCTACACAAGCTCGTCTCGAATCAAGCCAGCGTGGTGTACCAACACCAATTGCATTATTTTCAGGTAATGGCAGTGCAGAACTTAAAATAACGGAGTAAAATCTTTCAGGAATGCTCTAGTCAATCCAAAAGTATTGGATATGAGCTCTAATATAAATGGTTTCTTCATCACCCCTCAGTTTTCAGTTATTTATGGAATGCCTCATTCAGGTGTATTTTATTAAGAGATTACCTGAGTTTGTAGAACAATAAAAATAAAAATGCTTCTCATTTTGCCTGTATGTAGTAGTGTTGCTGTTTCTAGGCTGACTACTGTCAATGACAGGAATTGTTAGTAGTTATATGGAGCTGAAACAGTAAACCAAATTGTGACCCTATATTAAGGAGCTAAATCTGCTGAGATGGACGCCATTATGTCTAAAAGAGAGTTCCTGAAGAAAAATATGAATATGCATTTCTTTCACAGGATACCATGGGCCCCCAAGTTTGTGTGATGTCCCATCATGTGTGAGTGTGTTAGTTCTGATGTAGCATTACTCCTCTTCCAGGCTACGTTGGTGTAATCTCACAGAGAAAAGCTGTGCAGCTCTGTCCTCAGGTTTCAGTGCAATGCATCAAGTCTGAGGGAACTGAACCTGAGCTGCAGTAATCTGCAGGAGTCAGGAGTAGAGCAGCTTTCTTCTGGACTGAAGAATCCACACTGTAACCTGGAGAAACTCAGTGAGTACAGCAGTACAGTACTGCATATCAATACAGTACTCAATGAGTACAGGAGTACAGTACTGCATATCAACACAGTACTCAATGAGTACAGTAGTACAGTACTGCATATCAATACAGTACTCAATGAGTACAGGAGTACAGTACTGCATATCAACACAGTACTCAATGAGTACAGTAGTACAGTACTGCATATCAACACAGTACTCAATGAGTACAGGAGTACAGTACTGCATATCAACACAGTACTCAATGAGTACAGGAGTACAGTACTGCATATCAATACAGTACTCAATGAGTACAGGAGTACAGTACTGCATATCAATACAGTACTCAATGAGTACAGGAGTACAGTACTGCATATCAACACAGTACTCAATGAGTACAGGAGTACAGTACTGCATATCAACACAGTACTCAATGAGTACAGTAGTACAGTACTGCATATCAACACAGTACTCAGTGAGTACAGGAGTACGGTACTGCATATCAACACAGTACTCAATGAGTACAGTAGTACAGTACTGCATATCAACACAGTACTCAATGAGTACAGTAGTACAGTACTGCATATCAACACAGTACTCAGTGAGTACAGTAGTACAGTACTGCATATCAACACAGTACTCAGTGAGTACAGGAGTACGGTACTGCATATCAACACAGTACTCAGTGAGTACAGTAGTACGGTACTGCATATCAACACAGTACTCAGTGAGTACAGGAGTACGGTACTGCATATCAACACAGTACTCAGTGAGTACAGTAGTACAGTACTGCATATCAACACAGTACTCAAT
>CM038718.1:81583-101583 GCA_021613375.1 Megaleporinus macrocephalus
ACCCCCAGTAACTCTACTTTACCCCAGTAACTCTACTTTACCTCCAGTAACTCTACTTTACCCCCAGTAACTCTACTTTACCTCCAGTAACTCTACTTTACCTCCAGTAACTCTACTTTACCTCCAGTAACTCTACTTTACCCCCAGTAACTCTACTTTACCTCCAGTAACTCTACTTTACCCTCAGTAACTCTACTTTACCCCCAGTAACTCTACTTTACCCCAGTAACTCTACTTTACCCTCAGTAACTCTACTTTACCCCCAGTAACTCTACTTTACCCTCAGTAACTCTACTTTACCTCCAGTAACTCTACTTTACCCCAGTAACTCTACTTTACCTCCAGTAACTCTACTTTACCTCCAGTAACTCTACTTTACCCTCCAGTAACTCTACTTTACCTCCAGTAACTCTACTTTACCCCAGTAACTCTACTTTACCCCCAGTAGCTCTACTTTACCTCCAGTAACTCTACTTTACCCCAGTAACTCTACTTTACCCCAGTAACTCTACTTTACCCCAGTAACTCTACTTTACCCCCAGTAGCTCTACTTTACCTCCAGTAACTCTACTTTACCCCCAGTAACTCTACTTTACCTCCAGTAACTCTACTTTACCCCCAGTAACTCTACTTTACCCTCAGTAACTCTACTTTACCTCCAGTAACTCTACTTTACCTCCAGTAACTCTACTTTACCCCCAGTAACTCTACTTTACCCTCAGTAGCTCTACTTTACCCCCAGTAACTCTACTTTACCTCCAGTAACTCTACTTTACCTCCAGTAACTCTACTTTACCCCAGTAACTCTACTTTACCCTCAGTAACTCTACTTTACCCTCAGTAGCTCTACTTTACCCCCAGTAACTCTACTTTACCCCCAGTAACTCTACTTTACCCTCAGTAGCTCTACTTTACCCTCAGTAACTCTACTTTACCTCCAGTATCTCTACTTCCAACTCTACTTACCCTCCAGTAACTCTACTTTACCCTCAGTAACTCTACTTTACCGTCAGTAGCTCTACTTTACCCCCAGTAACTCTACTTTACCCCAGTAACTCTACTTTACCCCCAGTAACTCTACTTTACCCTCAGTAGCTCTACTTTACCCCCAGTAACTCTACTTTACCCCAGTAACTCTACTTTACCCTCAGTAACTCTACTTTACCTCCAGTAACTCTACTTTACCCTCAGTAACTCTACTTTACCCCCAGTAACTCTACTTTACCCTCAGTAACTCTACTTTACCCCCAGTAACTCTACTTTACCCCCAGTAACTCTACTTTACCCTCAGTAACTCTACTTTACCTCCAGTAACTCTACTTTACCCCCAGTAACTCTACTTTACCCTCAGTAACTCTACTTTACCCCCAGTAACTCTACTTTACCCCCAGTAACTCTACTTTACCTCCAGTAACTCTACTTTACCTCCAGTTTCTTTCTTTTTAACTACACGCGCGTCTGCTTCTCTTCTTTAACCTGACGTTCATACAGTGTGGATTAATAACACACTGAGATTTTTATATTAACCAAATCTCACAGAACCCACTCTAATATTATTATTATTATTATTATTATTATTATTATTATTATTATTATTATTATTATTATTATTATTATTATTATTGTTATTATCATTATTATCATTATTATTATTATTATTATTGTTTCTACATCTGTTTAATCTCTCTCTCTCTCTCTTTATAGCTCAGT
The DNA here is from genome assembly GCA_021613375.1 of Megaleporinus macrocephalus. Taxonomy (NCBI): domain Eukaryota; kingdom Metazoa; phylum Chordata; class Actinopteri; order Characiformes; family Anostomidae; genus Megaleporinus; species Megaleporinus macrocephalus. The sequence goes on from CM038718.1 coordinate 83,294, forward strand.
GCTGTCTGGCTGCATTCGTGCTCCTGTGCGTCAGTGATTGGTGGATTGTGGCGGTCCTGTATGCTGGTTGGCTGTATTTGGACAGGGACACACCCACGTCTGGAGGTCGGAGGTCACACTGGGTCAGGAGTTGGACCATTTGGAGATACTTCAGAGACTATTTTCCCATTTCTGTAAGAGCCGTCGCCCCCTACGCTTCCTGTAGTGTATTACAGTCTGTAAGAGCCGTCGCCCCCTACGCTTCCTGTAGTGTATTACAGTCTGTAAGAGCCGTCGCCCCCTACGCTTCCTGTAGTGTATTACAGTCTGTAAGAGCCGTCGCCCCCTACGCCTCCTGTAGTGTATTACAGTCTGTAAGAGCCGTCGCCCCCTACGCCTCCTGTAGTGTATTACAGTCTGTAAGAGCCGTCGCCCCCCTACGCTTCCTGTAGTGTATTACAGTCTGTAAGAGCCGTCGCCCCCTACGCCTCCTGTAGTGTATTACAGTCTGTAAGAGCCGTCGCCCCCTACGCCTCCTGTAGTGTATTACAGTCTGTAAGAGCCGTCGCCCCCTACGCTTCCTGTAGTGTATTACAGTCTGTAAGAGCCGTCGCCCCCTACGCTTCCTGTAGTGTATTACAGTCTGTAAGAGCCGTCGCCCCCTACGCCTCCTGTAGTCTATTACAGTCTGTAAGAGCCGTCGCCCCCTACGCTTCCTGTAGTGTATTACAGTCTGTAAGAGCCGTCGCCCCCTACGCTTCCTGTAGTGTATTACAGTCTGTAAGAGCCGTCGCCCCCTACGCCTCCTGTAGTGTATTACAGTCTGTAAGAGCCGTCGCCCCCTACGCTTCCTGTAGAGTATTACAGTCTGTAAGAGCCGTCGCCCCCTACGCTTCCTGTAGAGTATTACAGTCTGTAAGAGCCGTCGCCCCCTACGCTTCCTGTAGTGTATTACAGTCTGTAAGAGCCGTCGCCCCCCTACGCTTCCTGTAGTGTATTACAGTCTGTAAGAGCCGTCGCCCCCCCTACGCTTCCTGTAGTGTATTACAGTCTGTAAGAGCCGTCGCCCCCTACGCTTCCTGTAGTGTATTACAGTCTGTAAGAGCCGTCGCCCCCTACGCTTCCTGTAGTGTATTACAGTCTGTAAGAGCCGTCGCCCCCTACGCTTCCTGTAGTGTATTACAGTCTGTCAGAACCACCGTCGCCCCCTACGCTTCCTGTAGTGTATTACAGTCTGTCAGAACCACCGCCCCCTACACCTCCTGTAGTGTATTACAGTCTGTAAGAGCCGTCGCCCCCTACGCTTCCTGTAGTGTATTACAGTCTGTAAGAGCCGTCGCCCCCTACGCTTCCTGTAGTGTATTACAGTCTGTCAGAACCACCGTCGCCCCCTACGCTTCCTGTAGTGTATTACAGTCTGTCAGAACCACCGTCGCCCCCTACGCCTCCTGTAGTGTATTACAGTCTGTCAGAACCACCGTCGCCCCCTACGCTTCCTGTAGTGTATTACAGTCTGTCAGAACCACCGTCGCCCCCTACGCTTCCTGTAGTGTATTACAGTCTGTAAGAGCCGTCGCCCCCTACGCTTCCTGTAGTGTATTACAGTCTGTCAGAACCACCGTCGCCCCCTACGCTTCCTGTAGTGTATTACAGTCTGTCAGAACCACCGTCGCCCCCTACGCTTCCTGTAGTGTATTACAGTCTGTCAGAACCACCGTCGCCCCCTACGCTTCCTGTAGTGTATTACAGTCTGTCAGAACCACCGTCGCCCCCTACGCTTCCTGTAGTGTATTACAGTCTGTAAGAGCCGTCGCCCCCTACGCTTCCTGTAGTGTATTACAGTCTGTCAGAACCACCGTCGCCCCCTACGCTTCCTGTAGTGTATTACAGTCTGTCAGAACCACCGTCGCCCCCTACGCTTCCTGTAGTGTATTACAGTCTGTCAGAACCACCGTCGCCCCCTACGCTTCCTGTAGTGTATTACAGTCTGTCAGAACCACCGTCGCCCCCTACGCTTTCTGTAGTGTATTACAGTCTGTCAGAACCACCGTCGCCCCCTACGCCTCCTGTAGTGTATTACAGTCTGTAAGAGCCGTCGCCCCCTACGCCTCCTGTAGTGTATTACAGTCTGTAAGAGCCGTCGCCCCCTACGCCTCCTGTAGTGTATTACAGTCTGTCAGAACCACCGTCGCCCCCTACGCTTCCTGTAGTGTATTACAGTCTGTCAGAACCACCGTCGCCCCCTACGCTTCCTGTAGTGTATTACAGTCTGTCAGAACCACCGTCGCCCCCTACGCCTCCTGTAGTGTATTACAGTCTGTAAGAGCCGTCGCCCCCCTACGCTTCCTGTAGTGTATTACAGTCTGTCAGAACCACCGTCGCCCCCTACGCTTCCTGTAGTGTATTACAGTCTGTCAGAACCACCGTCGCCCCCCTACGCTTCTTGTAGTGTATTACAGTCTGTCAGAACCACCGTCGCCCCCTACGCTTCCTGTAGTGTATTACAGTCTGTAAGAGCCGTCGCCCCCTACGCTTCCTGTAGTGTATTACAGTCTGTAAGAGCCGTCGCCCCCTACGCTTCCTGTAGCGTATTACAGTCTGTAAGAGCCGTCGCCCCCTACGCTTCCTGTAGTGTATTACAGTCTGTCAGAACCACCGTCGCCCCCCTACGCCTCCTGTAGTGTATTACAGTCTGTCAGAACCACCGTCGCCCCCTATGCTTCTGTAGTGTATTACAGTCTGTCAGAACCACCGTCGCCCCCTACGCTTCCTGTAGTGTATTACAGTCTGTCAGAACCACCGTCGCCCCCTACGCTTCCTGTAGTGTATTACAGTCTGTCAGAACCACCGTCGCCCCCCACGCCTCCTGTAGTGTATTACAGTCTGTCAGAACCACCGTCGCCCCCTACGCTTCCTGTAGTGTATTACAGTCTGTCAGAACCACCGTCGCCCCCTACGCTTCCTGTAGTGTATTACAGTCTGTCAGAACCACCGTCGCCCCCTACACTTCCTGTAGTGTATTACAGTCTGTCAGAACCACCGTCGCCCCCCTACGCTTCCTGTAGTGTATTACAGTCTGTCAGAACCACCGTCGCCCCCTACGCTTCCTGTAGTGTATTACAGTCTGTCAGAACCACCGTCGCCCCCCTACACTTCCTGTAGTGTATTACAGTCTGTCAGAACCACCGTCGCCCCCTACGCTTCCTGTAGTGTTTTACAGTCTGTCAGAACCACCGTCGCCCCCTACGCCTCCTGTAGTGTATTACAGTCTGTCAGAACCACCGTCGCCCCCCTACGCTTCCTGTAGTGTATTACAGTCTGTCAGAACCACCGTCGCCCCCTACGCTTCCTGTAGTGTATTACAGTCTGTCAGAACCACCGTCGCCCCCTACGCCTCCTGTAGTGTATTACAGTCTGTAAGAGCCGACGCCCCCTACGCTTCCTGTAGTGTATTACAGTCTGTCAGAACCACCGTCGCCCCCTACGCTTCCTGTAGTGTATTACAGTCTGTCAGAACCACCGTCGCCCCCTACGCCTCCTGTAGTGTATTACAGTCTGTCAGGATGACCGTGTAGATCTTATGAATGTGGAACAGGTCAGACCTGCTCTGTCCCTCTCTGTGTCCAGCTGGTGAAGACAGTGGATCTGGATCCGAGTCATAACTACCTGTTTGGGTTCCATCCTCATGGTGTTCTGGTTGCTGGTGGATTCGGGAACTTCTGTACAGAAGCGTCGGGGTTTTCTAAACTTTTCCCGGGACTGACTCCGTACCTGCTGATGTTGCCGTTCTGGTTCAGAGTGCCGTTCTTCAGGGACTACATCATGTGTGGAGGTGAGAGAGGGTGGGCGTATTGATACGTGAAATATTGATCATATATTTGTAGTGTTTAGGTACTTCTTTCCAGGCAGCATTGAACTGATGTCTGATCCTCAAGTGTTTGATACCGAGTACCGATGCCAGCCTCTGTCTCGCTACTGAAAAATGATTTCTACCAAGACAGGTAGGACCACCTTTATCGGCCATTCTGACATTTTCACTAATTAAACTTTAGCATTGTTTGAGAAGCCACTTCACCGTTAACGAGAATTCTGTTTAATAAGTCCGTTGAAAGGAGCCTGACCGGCGCGGTAACCGGGGGAGATGCAGAGGGGATGAAGAGTAACCAGACAGATATGAAATCTGAGTGTTGTGAATGAAGTTGGAGAGACGTAGGACTCGGAGCCTGTGGAGGCGGGTTGGTGTTGCAGGGTGACCTCAGTGGACTGTACAGGGTAGTGAGGACTGTGGGGACAGTGTGTGTGTCCTTCGTTGCGTAAAAGGGACGTTGTGAAACTTTACTGTGTAGAAATATTTGAACTCGAACCAACTGGGCAGAACAGTCACGCACACACAGCGTCCACTCTGAAAGTCAAGAGGTCAGCAGAGACTCACAGACCTGTTTAATTAGCTGAGCTCAGTTTACTGTCATTATTATTATTATTATTATTATTATTATTATTATTATTATTTATGTTTTAATGCTGTTATTCTGTTTACTCAGACAGTTGCGGACTATAGAAGCTTTGAAATGGGTGATCAGTTATGGTGACAGATGTTGGACTCACAGTCTGTGATCTTAGCTGAAGTGTATATAATAATAATAATAATAATAATAATAATAATAATAGTGCACTAAATTTAGCTGTAATGAGCTAATAGTGCACTAAAGTAACTAATATGAGCTAATAGTGCACTAAAGTAACTAATATGAGCTAATAGTGCAGTAAAGTAACTAATATGAGCTAATAGTGCAGTAAAATTAGCTGAAATTAGCTAATATGAGCTAATAGTGCAGTAAAATTAGCTGAAATGAGCTAATATGAGCTAATAGTGCAGTAAAATTAGCTGAAATGAGCTAATATGAGCTAATAGTGCAGTAAAATTAGCTGAAATTAGCTGAAATGAGCTAATATGAGCTAATAGTGCAGTAAAATTAGCTGTTAATGACTAAATGAAGCGGAGCTTTGCTAATAGATTTTGAGTGTGTTTACTGTATGGTATGTTTAACTTGTAAAAACAAACGTAATAATGCATCCTTTAAAAAACGAACATATCGTAACACACAGTGATGTATTTACTGCAGTGTTTATTGCGTTCGTGATTGGCTGCTGGCTGGAGCTGGTGGAGTTCAGGTATGAACACAGGGACGCTCGTCACTCAGTGTTTGTTTATCCGTTGACTCGTTACTCTGGGTGTGATTGGAATTTGAACTTCCTGATGCAGTTGTGAACAGGTGCTCCTCGTTTGTTTGGTTTGGTCTCGTGTGGCGTCAGTTACAGCATTAATGAACAAATAACTGTGAACAGACCCGTACGGGCAGAATCTCCTCAGGACTGAGAGTCAGATGGAGATCAGTACAGTGGTGGAGTCGGTACAGCAGGCCCGTCTGAACTCGCTCTGAAACAGCAGCTGTTACATCACAGCGTCCTGCACAGCCAGCATTCCAGACTCTGAGTCAACGTTCACCGAGTTCAGCAACGGCTCAGCCTGAGGTTGAGAAACGAGTAGATTTCACAGACACACGCACAAAACTGCCTTTAGCACACATTCACTGTGACATCACATCCCACTGTGACATCACATCCCACTGTGACATCACATCCCACTGTGAGAACCTGACAGACTTCAGCTCAACCACTACGAACAAACAACACCGCTCAGTTACGACGGAGAGACGATTGTAAATGACTGAAAGAAATTCAGTACTCAATACTCAGTTCTAATTATTATAATTAATATCCAGAATGAGATTCTAATACAATTAACATTCAGAATAAAGATCGAATAAACATTAATATTGAAATAAAATTAATATCCAGAATGAAGATGTAATCCAAACTAATATCCAGAATGAAGTTCTAATGAAGTTAATGTCCTAAAACTAACATGAAGAATGAAGCTGTAATAAATATTAATATTCAGAATAAAATTTTAATAAAACTAATATGAAGAATGAAGTTGTAATAAATATTAATATTCAGAATGAAGTTTTAATAAAACTAATATAAAGAATGAAGCTGTAATAAACATTAATATTCAGAATAAACGTGTAATAACCATTAATATTCAGATTGAAGATGTAATAAATATTAATATTCAGAATGAAGTTTTAATAAATATGAATATTCAGAATAAAAATCTAATAAATATTAATATTCAGAATGAAGATGTAATAAATATTAATATTCAGAATGAAGTTGTAATAAACATTAATATTCAGATTGAAGATCTAATAAATATTAATATTCAGAATGAAGTTGTAATAAATAATAATATTCAGATTGAAGATCTAAAAAATATTAATATTCAGAATGAAGTTGTAATAAACATTAATATTCAGATTGAAGATCTAATAAATATTAATATTCAGAATGAAGTTGTAATAAATAATAATATTCAGAATGAAAATCTAATAAATAATAATATTCAGAATGAAGTTTTAATAAATATTAATATTCAGAACGAAGTTTTAATAAATATTAATATTCAGAATGAAGTTGTAATAAATATTAATATTCAGAATTAAGATCTAATCCTATTAATATTCAGAATGATGTTTTAATAAATATTAATATTCAGACTGAAGTTTTAATAAATGTTAATATTCAGAATGACGTTTTAATAAATATTCATAATCAGAATGTTGTTTTAATAAATATTAATATTCAGAATGACGTTTTAATAAATATTAATATTCAGAATGAGGTTTTAATAAATATTAATATTCAGAATGAAACCTCTACTGTTTGTGGTGTTCAGATCTGAAGGCGGCTCGTTAAAGAATAATTAGAACTGATGGTGCTGATGGTTTAAGAACTGTTCTTAATTACTGATCTGTAAACAGTAGTCTGTTCGTTGGACCCTGTTGGGGTGAAGTCGTGTGTCCAGTGTCCAGTGTCCAGGTGACCCCTGACCTCTGACCTCTGACCTGCAGGTTTGGTGTCCAGTGAGAAGGCGAGTGCCAGTTACCTGCTGAGTCAGCCGGGGGGCGGGGCCGCAGCGGTGGTGGCAGTGGGCGGAGCTCCGGAGTCTCTGGAGGCGCGGCCTGGAGCTCTGACTCTACAGCTGCTGCAGAGAAAAGGCTTCATCAAACTGGCCATCAAACACGGGTACGAGGTTCAAACACGGCTACGAGGTTCAAACGCGGGTACGAGGTTCAAACACGGGTACGAGGTTCAAACACGGCTACGAGGTTCAAACACGGGTACGAGGTTCAAACACGGCTACGAGGTTCAAACACGGCTACGAGGTTCAAACACGGGTACGAGGTTCAAACACGGCTACGAGGTTCAAACACGGCTACGAGGTTCAAACACGGCTACGAGGTTCAAACACGGCTACGAGGTTCAAACGCGGGTACGAGGTTCAAACACGGGTACGAGGTTCAAACACGGCTACGAAGTTCAAACACGGGTACGAGGTTCAAACACGGCTACGAGGTTCAAACACGGCTACGAGGTTCAAACACGCGTACGAGGTTCAAACACACATACGAGGTTCAAACACACGTACGAGGTTCAAACGCGGGTATGAGGTTCAAACACGGCTACGAGGTTCAAACACGGGTACGAGGTTCAAACACGGGTACGAGGTTCAAACACGGGTACGAGGTTCAAACGCGGGTACGAGGTTCAAACGCGGGTACGAGGTTCAAACGCGGGTACGAGGTTCAAACGCGGGTACGAGGTTCAAACGCGGGTACGAGGTTCAAACACGGGTACGAGGTTCAAACACGGGTACGAGGTTCAAACACGGGTACGAGGTTCAAACACGGCTACGAGGTTCAAACACACGTACGAGGTTCAAACACACGTACGAGGTTCAAACACACATACGAGGTTCAAACACACGTACGAGGTTCAAACACGCGTACGAGGTTCAAACACACGTACGAGGTTCAAACACGGCTACGAGGTTCAAACACGCGTACGAGGTTCAAACACGGCTACGAGGTTCAAACACGGCTACGAGGTTCAAACACGCGTACGAGGTTCAAACACACATACGAGGTTCAAACACACATACGAGGTTCAAACACACGTACGAGGTTCAAACACACATACGAGGTTCAAACACACATACGAGGTTCAAACACGGCTACGAGGTTCAAACACACATACGAGGTTCAAACACACATACGAGGTAGAACCCATGAGACCAGCTCTGAGTCTGTTCTGCTCTGTGTGGACGACTTCAGCCTGGTTTGTGTTTGGAGATGACCGAGAGGAGGCTGGTCTTCGGGTTAGAGGGTCTGAACGTTAACGATGGCTGGTTCTTCAGTATGTAGCAAAGATCTCTGGGTTTCTCCAAATCCAGAGTCGAGACCTGTTCTGGAGCTACGAGGCTAATGTAGCTAACAGGCCAGGGAAACTTGTCTCATACTAGCATGATGCTAATGGACACATGTTTTTATTTAAGGATTAATAAATGTGTGGACGACCGTCAGTCATCCAGGTGCTACTGTACTTATGCATGCAGTTAGCATCATGCTAATTGGTGGAATATAAGCTTGTGTAGACGGCTAGATACATTAGCCTCGTGGCTCCAGTGCTGAAGTAAAGACGCTAAACAGGTTTCGGCTGATTATTAATATTTGGAGTAAGAACCAGAACCTGGGGGTGTTTTTTGATCAGTAGCTCACGTGTGTCGTTTGTGTTCTAGAGCCTGGTTGGTTCCGGTGTTCTCGTTTGGAGAAAACGAGCTGTTTGATCAGATGGAGAACCCTGTAGGCTCCACCCTCCGCCGTGTTCAGGAACGCCTACAGAAGGTTATGGGCGTGGCTTTGCCTCTCATTCACGCCAGAGGAGTTTTCCAGTACAGCTTCGGCCTTTTGCCCTACAGGAAATCCATCAGTACTGTCGGTACGACACGCCTACAAACAGTCCTGCAGGGGGCGCCAGCTCAATTACACTATACAGACACACTATTACACACTATACATCATACAGAGTAGTGCTACACACCTCATCAGCACTCAGTAACAGTAATACTAACCAATCAGCTCTCAGTAACAGTAATACTAACTAATCAGCTCTCAGTAACAGTAATATTAACTAATCAGCTCTCAGTAGCAGTAATACTAACCAATCAGCTCTCAGTAACAGTAATACTAACTAATCAGCTCTCAGTAGCAGTAATACTAACCAGTCAGTGCTCAGTAGCAGTAATACTAACCAGTCAGCTCTCAGTAGCAGTAATACTAACCAATCAGCTCTCAGTAGCAGTAATACTAACCAATCAGTGCTCAGTAGCAGTAATGTTAACCAATCAGCACTCAGTAGCAGTAATACTAACCAGTCAGCTCTCAGTAGCAGTAATACTAACCAATCAGCACTCAGTAGCAGTAATACTAACCAATCAGCACTCAGTAGCAGTAATACTAACCAATCAGTGCTCAGTAGCAGTAATGTTAACCAATCAGCACTCAGTATCAGTAATACTAACCAATCAGCTCTCAGTAGCAGTAATACTAACCAGTCAGCTCTCAGTAGCAGTAATACTAACCAATCAGCACTCAGTAACAGTAATACTAACCAATCAGCACTCAGTAGTAGTAATACTAACCAATCAGCTCTCAGTAGCAGTAATGCTAACCAATCAGCTCTCAGTAGCAGTAATACTAACTAATCAGCTCTCAGTAGCAGTAATACTAACCAATCAGCTCTCAGTATCAGTAATACTAACTAATCAGCTCTCAGTATCAGTAATACTAACCAATCAGCTCTCAGTAACAGTAATACTAACTAATCAGCTCTCAGTAACAGTAATACTAACTAATCAGCTCTCAGTAACAGTAATACTAACTAATCAGCTCTCAGTAGCAGTAATACTAACTAATCAGCTCTCAGTAGCAGTAATACTAACCGATCAGCTCTCAGTAGCAGTAATACTAACCTATCAGCTCTCAGTATCAGTAATACTAACTAATCAGCTCTCAGTAGCAGTAATGCTAACTAATCAGCTCTCAGTAACAGTAATACTAACCAATCAGCTCTCAGTAACAGTAATACTAACTAATCAGCTCTCAGTAACAGTAATACTAACTAATCAGCTCTCAGTAGCAGTAATACTAACCAATCAGCTCTTAGTAACAGTAATACTAACTAATCAGCTCTCAGTAGCAGTAATACTAACCAATCAGCTCTCAGTAGCAGTAATACTAACCAATCAGCTCTCAGTAGCAGTAATACTAACCGATCAGCTCTCAGTAACAGTAATACTAACTAATCAGCTCTCAGTAACAGTAATACTAACTAATCAGCTCTCAGTAACAGTAATACTAACCAATCAGCTCTCAGTAGCAGTAATACTAACTAATCAGCTCTCAGTAACAGTAATACTAACTAATCAGCTCTCAGTAACAGTAATACTAACCAATCAGCTCTCAGTAGCAGTAATACTAACCAATCAGCTCTCAGTAACAGTAATACTAACTAATCAGCTCTCAGTAACAGTAATACTAACCAATCAGCTCTCAGTAGCAGTAATACTAACCAATCAGCTCTCAGTAACAGTAATACTAACTAATCAGCTCTCAGTAACAGTAATACTAACCAATCAGTACTCAGTAACAGTAATACTAACCAATCAGCTCTCAGTAGCAGTAATACTAACTAATCAGTACTCAGTAACAGTAATACTAACTAATCAGCTCTCAGTAACAGTAATACTAACTAATCAGCTCTCAGTAACAGTAATACTAACCAATCAGTACTCAGTAACAGTAATACTAACCAATCAGCTCTCAGTAACAGTAATACTAACCAATCAGCTCTCAGTATCAGTAATACTAACTAATCAGCTCTCAGTAACAGTAATGTTAACTAATCAGCTCTCAGTAGCAGTAATACTAACTAATCAGCTCTCAGTATCAGTAATACTAACCAATCAGCTCTCAGTAGCAGTAATACTAACCAATCAGCTCTCAGTAGCAGTAATACTAACCAATCAGCTCTTAGTAACAGTAATACTAACTAATCAGCTCTCAGTAGCAGTAATACTAACCAATCAGCTCTCAGTAACAGTAATACTAACCAATCAGCTCTCAGTATCAGTAATACTAACTAATCAGCTCTCAGTAGCAGTAATACTAACCGATCAGCTCTCAGTAGCAGTAATACTAACCAATCAGCTCTTAGTAACAGTAATACTAACCAATCAGTGCTCAGTAGCAGTAATGTTAACTAATCAGCTCTCAGTAACAGTAATGTTAACCAATCAGCTCTCAGTAACAGTAATGTTAACCAATCAGCTCTCAGTAGCAGTAATACTAACCAATCAGCTCTCAGTAGCAGTAATACTAACCAATCAGCTCTCAGTAACAGTAATACTAACTAATCAGCTCTCAGTAGCAGTAATACTAACCAATCAGCTCTCAGTATCAGTAATACTAACCAATCAGCTCTCAGTAACAGTAATACTAACTAATCAGCTCTCAGTAGCAGTAATACTAACCAATCAGCTCTTAGTAACAGTAATACTAACCAATCAGTGCTCAGTAGCAGTAATGTTAACTAATCAGCTCTCAGTAACAGTAATGTTAACCAATCAGCTCTCAGTAACAGTAATGTTAACCAATCAGCTCTCAGTAGCAGTAATACTAACCAATCAGCTCTCAGTAGCAGTAATACTAACCAATCAGCTCTCAGTAACAGTAATACTAACTAATCAGCTCTCAGTAGCAGTAATACTAACCAATCAGCTCTCAGTATCAGTAATACTAACTAATCAGCTCTCAGTAGCAGTAATACTAACCAATCAGCTCTCAGTAACAGTAATGTTAACCAATCAGCTCTCAGTAGCAGTAATACTAACCAATCAGTGCTCAGTAGCAGTAATACTAACCAATCAGCTCTCAGTAGCAGTAATACTAACCGATCAGCTCTCAGTATCAGTAATACTAACTAATCAGCTCTCAGTAACAGTAATGTTAACCAATCAGCTCTCAGTAACAGTAATGTTAACCAATCAGCTCTCAGTAGCAGTAATGTTAACCAATCAGCTCTCAGTAGCAGTAATGTTAACTAATCAGCTCTCAGTAACAGTAATGTTAACCAATCAGCTCTCAGTAACAGTAATGTTAACCAATCAGCTCTCAGTAGCAGTAATACTAACCAATCAGCTCTCAGTAGCAGTAATACTAACCAATCAGCTCTCAGTAACAGTAATGTTAACCAATCAGCTCTCAGTAGTACTTCTCTCTCTCTCTCTGTATGTGTATAGTCGGACGGCCGATCCCGGTGGATCAGAATCCGTCTCCCACTAAAGAGGATATCGACTCTCTCCACACGCTCTACATGCAGGTCAGTCAGAAACTACACAGCAATCAATAATCAATATTACAGATGATCTGATCAGCTATCAAATTATTATTATAGTTGATGTGGTGGTCTGTTTGTCTCTGAAGGGTAGTAGTTATTAGTATTAATATTAGTAGTATTAGTAGTGTAGTGGTTATTATTAGTATTAATATTAGTATTAATATTAGTAGTAGTAGTGTAGTGGTTATTATTAGTATTAATATTAGTATTAATATTAGTAGTAGTAGTAGTAGTAGTTATTAGTATTAATATTAGTAGTAGTAATAGTAGTAGTAGTAGTTATTAGTATTAATATTAGTAGTAGTAGTGTAGTGGTTATTATTAGTATTAATATTAGTATTAATATTAGTATTAGTAGTGTAGTGGTTATTATTAGTATTAATATTAGTATTATTAGTAGTATTAGTAGTAGAGGCTGTAGTTGATGTGGTGGTCTGTTTGTCTCTGAAGGGTAGTAGTTATTAGTATTAATATTAGTAGTAGTAATAGTAGTAGTAGTAGTTATTAGTATTAATATTAGTAGTAGTAGTGTAGTGGTTATTATTAGTATTAATATTAGTATTATTAGTAGTATTAGTAGTAGAGGCTGTAGTTGATGTGGTGGTCTGTTTGTCTCTGAAGGGTAGTAGTTATTAGTATTAATATTAGTAGTAGTAATAGTAGTAGTAGTAGTTATTAGTATTAATATTAGTAGTAGTAGTGTAGTGGTTATTATTAGTATTAATATTAGTAGTAGTAGTAGTAGTTATTAGTATTAATATTAGTAGTAGTAATAGTAGTAGTAGTAGTTATTAGTATTAATATTAGTAGTAGTAGTGTAGTGGTTATTATTAGTATTAATATTAGTATTAATATTAGTAGTAGTAGTGTAGTGGTTATTATTAGTATTAATATTAGTAGTATTAGTAGTGTAGTGGTTATTATTAGTATTAATATTAGTATTATTAGTAGTATTAGTAGTAGAGGCTGTAGTTGATGTGGTGGTCTGTTTGTCTCTGAAGGGTAGTAGTTATTAGTATTAATATTAGTAGTAGTAATAGTAGTAGTAGTAGTTATTAGTATTAATATTAGTAGTAGTAGTGTAGTGGTTATTATTAGTATTAATATTAGTATTATTAGTAGTATTAGTAGTAGAGGCTGTAGTTGATGTGGTGGTCTGTTTGTCTCTGAAGGGTAGTAGTTATTAGTATTAATATTAGTAGTAGTAATAGTAGTAGTAGTAGTTATTAGTATTAATATTAGTAGTAGTAGTGTAGTGGTTATTATTAGTATTAATATTAGTAGTAGTAGTAGTAGTTATTAGTATTAATATTAGTAGTAGTAATAGTAGTAGTAGTAGTTATTAGTATTAATATTAGTAGTAGTAGTGTAGTGGTTATTATTAGTATTAATATTAGTATTAATATTAGTAGTAGTAGTGTAGTGGTTATTATTAGTATTAATATTAGTAGTATTAGTAGTGTAGTGGTTATTATTAGTATTAATATTAGTATTATTAGTAGTATTAGTAGTAGAGGCTGTAGTTGATGTGGTGGTCTGTTTGTCTCTGAAGGGTAGTAGTTATTAGTATTAATATTAGTAGTAGTAATAGTAGTAGTAGTAGTTATTAGTATTAATATTAGTAGTAGTAGTGTAGTGGTTATTATTAGTATTAATATTAGTATTATTAGTAGTATTAGTAGTAGAGGCTGTAGTTGATGTGGTGGTCTGTTTGTCTCTGAAGGGTAGTAGTTATTAGTATTAATATTAGTAGTAGTAATAGTAGTAGTAGTAGTTATTAGTATTAATATTAGTAGTAGTAGTGTAGTGGTTATTATTAGTATTAATATTAGTAGTAGTAGTAGTAGTTATTAGTATTAATATTAGTAGTAGTAATAGTAGTAGTAGTAGTTATTAGTATTAATATTAGTAGTAATATTAGTAGTAGTAGTGTAGTGGTTATTATTAGTATTAATATTAGTATTAATATTAGTAGTAGTAGTGTAGTGGTTATTATTAGTATTAATATTAGTATTATTAGTAGTATTAGTAGTAGAGGCTGTAGTTGATGTGGTGGTCTGTTTGTCTCTGAAGGGTAGTAGTTATTAGTATTAATATTAGTAGTAGTAATAGTAGTAGTAGTAGTTATTAGTATTAATATTAGTAGTAGTAGTGTAGTGGTTATTATTAGTATTAATATTAGTATTAATATTAGTAGTAGTAGTGTAGTGGTTATTATTAGTATTAATATTAGTAGTATTAGTAGTGTAGTGGTTATTATTAGTATTAATATTAGTATTATTAGTAGTATTAGTAGTAGAGGCTGTAGTTGATGTGGTGGTCTGTTTGTCTCTGAAGGGTAGTAGTTATTAGTATTAATATTAGTAGTAGTAGTGTAGTGGTTATTATTAGTATTAATATTAGTATTATTAGTAGTATTAGTAGTAGAGGCTGTAGTTGATGTGGTGGTCTGTTTGTCTCTGAAGGGTAGTAGTTATTAGTATTAATATTAGTAGTAGTAATAGTAGTAGTAGTAGTTATTAGTATTAATATTAGTAGTAGTAGTGTAGTGGTTATTATTAGTATTAATATTAGTATTATTAGTAGTATTAGTAGTAGAGGCTGTAGTTGATGTGGTGGTCTGTTTGTCTCTGAAGGGTAGTAGTTATTAGTATTAATATTAGTAGTAGTAATAGTAGTAGTAGTAGTTATTAGTATTAATATTAGTAGTAGTAGTGTAGTGGTTATTATTAGTATTAATATTAGTATTAATATTAGTAGTAGTAGTGTAGTGGTTATTATTAGTATTAATATTAGTATTAATATTAGTAGTAGTAGTGTAGTGGTTATTATTAGTATTAATATTAGTATTATTAGTAGTATTAGTAGTAGAGGCTGTAGTTGATGTGGTGGTCTGTTTGTCTCTGAAGGGTAGTAGTTATTAGTATTAATATTAGTAGTAGTAATAGTAGTAGTAGTAGTTATTAGTATTAATATTAGTAGTAGTAGTGTAGTGGTTATTATTAGTATTAATATTAGTATTAATATTAGTAGTAGTAGTGTAGTGGTTATTATTAGTATTAATATTAGTATTAATATTAGTAGTAGTAGTGTAGTGGTTATTATTAGTATTATTATTAGTATTATTAGTATTATTAGTAGTAGAGGCTGTAGTTGATGTGGTGGTCTGTTTGTCTCTGAAGGGTTTAACTGAGCTGTTTGAGGAGAATAAGGAAAAATACGGCATCGGAGAAGATAAACATCTCACCTTCATCTGAGGAGCAGACAGTGGGGGTCTCTCTGTGTGTTGGGGGGTTCTCTGTGTGTTTGGGGGGTTCTCTGTGTGTGTTGGGGGGGTTCTCTGTGTGTGTTTGGGGGTTCTCTGTGTGTTTGGGGGGTTCTCTGCGTGTGTTTGGGGGTCTCTCTGTGTGCGGGGGGGTTCTCTGTGTGTGTTGGGGGGTTCTCTGTGTGTGTTGGGGGGTTCTCTGTGTGTTTGGGGGGTTCTCTGTGTGTGTTTGGGGGTTCTCTGTGTGTGTTGGGGGGGTTCTCTGTGTGTGTTGGGGGGGTTCTCTGTGTGTGTTGGGGGGGGTTCTCTGTGTGTGTTTGGGGGTTCTCTGTGTGTGTTTGGGGGTTCTCTGTGTGTGTTTGGGGGTTCTCTGTGTGTGTTGGGGGGGTTCTCTGTGTGTGTTGGGGGGGTTCTCTGTGTGTGTTTGGGGGTTCTCTGTGTGTGTTGGGGGGGTTCTCTGTGTGTGTTGGGGGGGTTCTCTGTGTGTGTTGGGGGGGGTTCTCTGTGTGTGTTTGGGGGGTTCTCTGTGTGTGTTTGGGGGTTCTCTGTGTGTGTTTGGGGGTTCTCTGTGTGTGTTGGGGGGGTTCTCTGTGTGTGTTGGGGGGGTTCTCTGTGTGTGTTTGGGGGGTTCTCTCTGTGTGTGTTTGGGGGGTTCTCTGTGTGTGTTGGGGGGGTTCTCTGTGTGTGTTGGGGGGGGTTCTCTGTGTGTGTTTGGGGGGTTCTCTGTGTGTGTTTGGGGGTTCTCTGTGTGTGTTGGGGGGGTTCTCTGTGTGTGTTGGGGGGTTCTCTGTGTGTGTTGGGGGGGTTCTCTGTGTGTGTTTGGGGGGGTTCTCTGTGTGTGTTTGGGGGGTTCTCTCTGTGTGTGTTTGGGGGGTTCTCTGTGTGTGTTTGGGGGTTCTCTGTGTGTGTTGGGGGGGTTCTCTGTGTGTGTTGGGGGGGTTCTCTGTGTGTGTTGGGGGGGTTCTCTGTGTGTGTTTGGGGGGTTCTCTGTGTGTGTTTGGGGGGTTCTCTGTGTGTGTTTGGGGGGTTCTCTCTGTGTGTGTTTGGGGGGTTCTCTCTGTGTGTGTTTGGGTTCTATGTTTAAATCTGTAGTTTGTTCTAGAACTCCGCCTGTTACTCAGGTAGGAGATACACATCACCTGTTCTCCTCTGGGTGCAGCAGTGTGTTGACCTTCTGACTCCTTAGTTTAAATTCTGACTTATTGTTACATTTTCAGTGGAAATGTGGAGAAAATGAATCATTAATATCAGTAAATCTAAAACAGCTGCCACACACACGGAAGCAGGTCTCCTGCTGTGACTCCGAGTCACAGACATCCAGGAATCGTTTAAATGAATCAAGTTTATTTTATTTGTGAAGAGTTTGTTCTGTGTTTTAAGAGTCACTTTGCTGATCTTTATGAATCACTGAATCATAAAGCAGTTCTGAATCAGGAATCACTTTGCTGATCTTTATGAATCACTGAATCATAAAGCAGTTCTGAATCAGGAATCACTTTGCTGATCTTTATGAATCACTGAATCATAAAGCAGTTCTGAATCAGGAATCACTTTGCTGATCTTTATGAATCACTGAATCATAAAGCAGTTCTGAATCAGGAATCATTTTGCTGATCTTTATGAATCACTGAATCATAAAGCAGTTCTGAATCAGGAATCACTTTGCTGTTGTTTACTCAGAATCTTTATGAATCACTGAATCATAAAGCAGTTCTGAATCAGGAATCACTTTGCTGATCTTTATGAATCACTGAATCATAAAGCAGTTCTGAATCAGGAATCACTTTGCTGATCTTTATGAATCACTGAATCATTAAGCAGTTCTGAATCAGGAATCACTTTGCTGATCTTTATGAATCACTGAATCATAAAGCAGTTCTGAATCAGGAATCACTTTGCTGATCTTTATGAATCACTGAATCATTAAGCAGTTCTGAATCAGGAATCACTTTGCTGATCTTTATGAATCACTGAATCATAAAGCAGTTCTGAATCAGGAATCATTTTGCTGATCTTTATGAATCACTGAATCATAAAGCAGTTCTGAATCAGGAGTCACTTTGCCAATGTTTTTAATGAATCATTTCAAACATTAAATCATAATTTATTCTGAATCTATTTTGCTAATGTTCAGCTGAATCATTATGACTTAGTGAATCAAGTCAGGTGTCATTGTCTGAATCATTATAAACCACTGAATGATGATTCTTTTCTGAATCCGAGTCATTTTGCTAATGTTTACTGATTTGAATCACTTTAATTACTGGATCATAAAGCTTGTTTGAATCAGTACTCAGGACTTTCTGATGTTTACTCTATATGAATTATTAAATTATAAAGCTGATCTGAATGTTTATTTATCTGATTGATTATGAACTATTGAATCGATTAAAGGAATTCTGAATCAAAGGAAGATTCACAAAGTACTCAGTGCTGCTTATTACAGGCACAGAACCTTTTACCCCAGTCAGACAAGCTACACGGAGCTGTGTGTTTGTGTGTGTGTGTGTGTGTTTGTGTGTGTGTGTGTTTGTGTGTTTGTGTGTGTATGTTTGTGTGTGTGTGTATGTATTTGTGTGTGTGTTTATGTGTGTGTGTGTGTGTGTGTGTGTTTGTGTGTGTGAGAGAGAGTGTGTGTTTGTGAGTGTGTATGTGTGTGTGTGTATGTTTGTGTGTGTATGTTTGT
>CM038718.1:109083-119083 GCA_021613375.1 Megaleporinus macrocephalus
GGGCTGAACTGTAACCTCTTTATTCTGGCGGGCGTCTGGTCCGGTGTTTAGACTGAAGGTTCTGGGTTGGTTCGGTTTGAACTGGTTTGAACTGGTTTGTTTTCAGTGTGAACCCTCTGTTTGCTCCGGTTCTCCGCCGGTTCCGTGTATCTGCGGTTCTAGCTTTCTTTAAGCGCCAGGTCTCTGTTTGCGTTGACTTCAGTTCAGTTTACATTCACATTTGCAGCATGTTGAAGCTTTAGCAGGCCACGCCCACTCTGCACACTATAAGCCCCGCCCTCTTTCACTAGCACCTGTGTAGTTGGTGTTACCGTGGTGATGGTGTTCAGTGTTATTGTTTACCTGCTGCTGTTTGTACGGGTTGTTTAGGTTGTATTGTTTGTATGGAGTTAGTTTAGCTGCTTTGTGTGCTCCTTCATCAGGCCACGCCCCCCAGCACTCCACAGGCTCCGCCCCCTGGGACTGCTGTCAGTCGTCTGTAGTTTAGCGTTTGTATTGATTTGGTTCACTTTAGCAACAGAGTTCACATCACGACTCGAACTGCGCTCTGGCTCATGCACACTAAGTTCAACAGGCCACGCCCCCTCGTAAATCTACAGGCTCCGCCCCCTCGTAAATCTACAGGCTCCGCCCCCTGCCGCCTGTATATCTCCTTTACTGCCGGCGCTGAACATGAACAGCCCTGAAAAGCAGCAGCTCTATAAATAACGTCCACTCTCTCGCAGAGGGCAGCTGCTGTCTGTGTCCAGATATTGCACAACCTTCGGACTCACGAGGGCGAGCGAGCAAGAGAGAGAGAGAGGGAGAGGGAGAGAGAGAGAGACAGAGAGAGAGAGAGAGAGAGAGAGAGAGAGAGAGAGAGAGAGAGAGAGACAGAGAGAGAGAGAGAGAGAGAGACAGAGAGAGAGAGAGAGAGAGAGGGAGAGAGAGAGAAAGAGAGACAGAGAGAGAGAGAGAGAGAGAGAGAGAGAGAGAGAGAGAGAGAGAGACAGAGAGAGAGAGAGAGAGAGATACAGAGAGAGAGAGAGAGAGAGAGAGAGAGAGAGAGAGAGAGGAGAGAGAGATAGAGAGAGAGAGAGAGAGAGAGAGAGAGAGAGAGAGAGAGAGAGAGAGAGAGAGACAGAGAGAGAGAGAGAGAGGGAGAGAGAGAGAGAGAGAGAGGGAGAGAGAGAGAGAGAGAGAGAGAGAGAGAGAGAGAGAGAGAGAGAGGGAGAGAGAGAGAGCAGAGAGAGAGAGGAGAGAGAGAGAGAGAGAGAGAGAGAGAGAGGAGAGAGAGAGAGACAGAGAGAGAGAGAGAGAGAGAGAGAGAGAGAGAGGAGAGAGACAGAGAGAGAGAGAGAGGGAGAGACAGAGGGAGAGAGAGAGAGAGGAGAGAGAGAGAGAGAGAGAGAGAGAGAGAGAGAGAGAGAGAGAGAAGAGAGAGAGAGAGAGAGAGAGAGAGAGAGAGGGAGAGAGAGAGAGAGAGAGAGAGAGAGAGGGAGAGAGGGAGAGAGAGAGAGAGAGAGAGAGGAGAGAGAGGGAGAGAGAGAGAGAGAGAGGAGAGAGAGAGAGAGAGGGAGAGAGAGAGAGAGAGAGGGAGAGAGGGAGAGAGAGAGAGAGAGAGAGAGGGGGAGGAGAGAGAGAGAGAGAGAGAGAGGGAGGAGAGAGAGAGAGAGAGAGAGAGAGAGAGAGAGAGGGAGAGAGAGAGAGAGAGAGAGAGAGAGAGAGGGAGAGAGGGAGAGAGAGAGAGAGAGAGAGAGAGAGAGGGAGAGAGAGAGAGAGAGAGAGAGGGAGAGAGGGAGAGAGAGAGAGAGAGAGAGAGAGAGTGCTCAAGCCCAGCTTTAATTAGAATAAGCGTGGGGGGGGGGGGGGGGGTGGCAGGGGTTACCTGTGCTGTGAGATATTAACCAGATGCTGGTGGTCACTCTGCAGGACGTTGTGTGTATAGTGGAGTGTCCAGTCAGAAGATCAGGATGTAACTGGGACCTGCACGCCTTCGCGCGGTCACTCTCTGGTCAGGATGAGTGGCGGGAAGAAGCGGAGCGGTTTCCAGATCACCAGCGTCACCTCTGACTACAACCAGACTGCGGGGGAAAGTTCTGCCCCCAAAGGACCCGTCAGCCCCGAAACTGCTGCTTCCCCCTCAATAAGCAGCAACGGGGCCCATAAAGACTCCGGCGACCAGGCCACGCCCACCGCCAGCGCTCTAAATGGCCCCGCCTTCAGCAGCACCCTGAGCCCGACCCTCCAGACGTACCAGAGTTCCAGCCAGCCCAGCACTCCGGTCACTATGCGGAAGCAGAGCTCGCTGGAGCAGACGGGGGCCTCGCGGTTCCGGGTGGTCCGGCTGGGTCAGGGCCTGGGCGAGCCGTACAAGCGGGGCCGCTGGACGTGCGTGGACGTGATGGAGCGGGAGGCGGAGGAGCGGGGGCTCCGCCGGGTGATCGACAGCATGAGGCACGCCCACTCGCTGGAGTCCCTGGAGACGGTGGGCCTGGGCGGGGCCGAGGGTGTGGCGGGCGTGGTGGCGCTGAAGCCGCTGGGCGTGCGAGGGCTGAGAGCGGGGCACATGGTACACTCCCAGGGGACCACCCACCAGCTGGCCGGGTACAGAGTGGACGCCGCACACAGCGGACCGCCGTCACCCACGTACACGCCCACGTACCGAGACACCAACCTTCTCTCGCCGCCGCCGCTCACGCCCGACACGCCCCGCATCCGGAAAATCCCCCCACCCCTGCGCCTCGACATGGACGGGACGGGGAAGGTAAGGACTCACCTGTCACGCTGACCGACACAGACCGCTACCTGAACTAGCGCCTGCAGTTTTAGCGCTGAGCTAATTCAGTCACAGGTAATACACACATACCAGACGGACTGTACACTGGTCAGTCAGAGACCACCGTACCCCCCTTACTTATAATGTAGTTATATGGTATTATAATGTAGTTATATGGTATTATAATGTAGTTATATGGTATTATAATGTAGTTATATGGTATTATAATGTAGTTATGTGGTATTATAATGTAGTTATATGGTATTATAATGTAGTTGTGTGGTATTATAATGTGGTTATATGGTATTGTAATGTAGTTATATGGTATTATAATGTAGTTATATGGTATTATAATGTAGTTGTGTGGTATTATAATGTAATTATGTGGTATTATAATGTAGTTATATGGTATTATAATGTAGTTATATGGTATTATAATGTAGTTGTGTGGTATTATAATGTAGTTGTGTGGTATTATAATGTGGTTATATGGTATTATAATGTAGTTATATGGTATTATAATGTAGTTATGTGGTATTATAATGTAGTTATATGGTATTATAATGTAGTTGTGTGGTATTATAATGTAGTTATATGGTATTGTAATGTGTTATATGGTATAATAATGTAGTTATATGGTATTATAATGTAGTTGTGTGGTATTATAATGTAATTATGTGGTATTATAATGTAGTTATATGGTATTATAATGTAGTTATATGGTATTATAATGTAGTTGTGTGGTATTATAATGTAGTTGTGTGGTATTATAATGTGGTTATATGGTATTATAATGTAGTTATATGGTATTATAATGTAGTTATATGGTATTATAATGTAGTTATATGGTATTATAATGTAGTTATATGGTATTATAATGTAGTTATATGGTATTATAATGTAGTTGTGTGGTATTATAATGTAGTTGTGTGGTATTATAATGTAGTTATATGGTATTATAATGTAGTTGTGTGGTATTATAATGTAGTTGTGTGGTATTGTAATGTAGTTATATGGTGTTATAATGTAGTTATATGGTATTATAATGTAGTTATATGGTATTATAATGTAGTTATATGGTATTATAATGTAGTTGTGTGGTATTGTAATGTAGTTATATGGTATTATAATGTAGTTATATGGTATTATAATGTAGTTATATGGTATTATAATGTAGTTGTGTGGTATTATAATGTAGTTATATGGTATTATAATGTAGTTATATGGTATTGTAATGTAGTTATATGGTATTATAATGTGTTATATGGTATTATAATGTAGTTATATGGTATTATAATGTAATTATATGGTATTATAATGTAATTATATGATATTATAATGTAGTTATATGGTATTATAATGTAGTTATATGGTAT
The DNA here is from genome assembly GCA_021613375.1 of Megaleporinus macrocephalus. Taxonomy (NCBI): domain Eukaryota; kingdom Metazoa; phylum Chordata; class Actinopteri; order Characiformes; family Anostomidae; genus Megaleporinus; species Megaleporinus macrocephalus. The sequence continues at coordinate 113,218 of CM038718.1, forward strand.
TATAATGTGTTATATGGTATTATAATGTAATTATATGGTATTGTAATGTAGTTGTGTGGTATTATAATGTAGCTATATGGTATTATAATGTAGTTGTGTGGTATTATAATGTAGTTATATGGTATTATAATGTAGTTGTGTGGTATTATAATGTAGTTATATGGTATTATAATGTAATTGTGTGGTATTATAATGTAGTTATGTGGTATTATAATGTAGTTGTGTGGTATTATAATGTAGTTATATGGTATTATAATGTAGTTATATGGTATTATAATGTAGTTGTGTGGTATTATAATGTAGTTATATGGTATTATAATGTAGTTGTGTGGTATTATAATGTAGTTATATGGTATTATAATGTAGTTATATGGTATTATAATGTAGTTATATGGTATTATAATGTAGTTGTGTGGTATTATAATGTAGTTATATGGTATTATAATGTAGTTGTGTGGTATTATAATGTAGTTATATGGTATTATAATGTAGTTATGTGGTATTATAATGTAGTTGTGTGGTATTGTAATGTAGTTATATGGTATTATAATGTAGTTATATGGTATTATAATGTAGTTATATGGTATTATAATGTAGTTGTGTGGTATTATAATGTAGTTATGTGGTATTATAATGTAGTTATATGGTATTATAATGTAGTTATATGGTATTATAATGTAGTTATATGGTATTATAATGTAGTTATGTGGTATTATAATGTAGTTATATGGTATTATAATGTAGTTATATGGTATTATGATGTAGTTATGTGGTATTATAATGTAGTTATATGGTATTATAATGTAGTTATGTGGTATTATAATGTAGTTATATGGTATTATAATGTAGTTGTGTGGTATTATAATGTAGTTATATGGTATTATAATGTAGTTATATGGTATTATAATGTGTTATATGGTATTATAATGTTGTTATATGGTATTATAATGTAGTTATATGGTATTATAATGTAGTTATATGGTATTATAATGTAGTTATGTGGTATTATAATGTAGTTATATGGTATTATAATGTAGTTATATGGTATTATAATGTAGTTGTGTGGTATTATAATGTAGTTATATGGTATTATAATGTAGTTATGTGGTATTATAATGTAGTTATATGGTATTATAATGTAGTTGTGTGGTATTATAATGTAGTTATATGGTATTATAATGTGTTATATGGTATTATAATGTAGTTGTGTGGTATTATAATGTAGTTATATGGTATTATAATGTAGTTGTGTGGTATTATAATGTAGTTATATGGTATTATAATGTTGTTATATGGTATTATAATGTAGTTATATGGTATTATAATGTAGTTATATGGTATTATAATGTAGTTGTGTGGTATTATAATGTAGTTGTGTGGTATTGTAATGTAGTTATATGGTATTGTAATGTAGTTATATGGTATTATAATGTAGTTGTGTGGTATTGTAATGTAGTTATATGGTATTATAATGTAGTTATATGGTATTATAATGTAGTTGTGTGGTATTATAATGTAGTTATATGTTATTATAAAGTAGTTATATGGTATTATAATGTAATTATATGGTATTATAATGTAGTTGTGTGGTATTGTAATGTAGTTATATGGTATTATAATGTAGTTATATGGTATTATAATGTAGTTGTGTGGTATTATAATGTAGTTATATGGTATTATAATGTAGTTATATGGTATTATAATGTAGTTGTGTGGTATTATAATGTTGTTATGTGGTATTATAATGTAGTTATATGGTATTATAATGTAGTTATATGGTATTATAATGTAGTTATATGGTATTATAATGTAGTTGTGTGGTATTGTAATGTAGTTATATGGTATTATAATGTAGTTATATGGTATTATAATGTAGTTATATGGTATTATAATGTAGTTGTGTGGTATTGTAATGTAGTTGTGTGGTATTGTAATGTAGTTATATGGTATTATAATGTAGTTGTGTGGTATTATAATGTAGTTATATGGTATTATAATGTAGTTGTGTGGTATTGTAATGTAGTTATATGGTATTATAATGTAGTTATATGGTATTATAATGTAGTTATATGGTATTATAATGTAGTTGTGTGGTATTATAATGTAGTTGTGTGGTATTATAATGTAGTTATATGGTATTATAATGTAATTATATGGTATTGTAATGTAGTTATATGGTATTATAATGTAGTTATATGGTATTATAATGTAATTGTGTGGTATTATAATGTGTTATATGGTATTATAATGTAGTTATATGGTATTATAATGTAGTTATATGGTATTATAATGTGTTATATGGTATTATAATGTAGTTATATGGTATTATAATGTAGTTATATGGTATTATAATGTAGTTATATGGTATTATAATTTGTTATGGTATTATAATGTAGTTATATGGTATTATAATGTGTTATATGGTATTATAATGTAGTTATATGGTATTATAATGTAGTTATATGGTATTGTAATGTAGTTATATGGTATTATAATTTGTTATATGGTATTATAATGTAATTATATGGTATTATAATGTAGTTGTGTGGTATTGTAATGTTGTTATATGGTATTATAATGTAGTTGTGTGGTATTATAATGTAGTTATATGGTATTATAATGTAGTTGTGTGGTATTATAATGTAGTTGTGTGGTATTATAATGTAGTTATATGGTATTATAATGTAGTTATATGGTATTATAATGTAGTTGTGTGGTATTATAATGTAGTTATATGGTATTATAATGTAGTTATTTGGTATTATTATGTAGTTATATGGTATTATAATGTAGTTGTGTGGTATTGTAATGTAGTTATATGGTATTATAATGTAATTATATGGTATTATAATGTAGTTGTGTGGTATTATAATGTAGTTGTGTGGTATTGTAATGTAGTTGTGTGGTATTATAATGTAGTTGTGTGGTATTGTAATGTAGTTATATGGTATTATAATGTAGTTATATGGTATTATAATGTAGTTATATGGTATTATAATGTAGTTATATGGTATTATAATGTAGTTGTGTGGTATTATAATGTAGTTATATGGTATTATAATGTAGTTATATGGTATTATAATGTAATTGTGTGGTATTATTATGTAGTTATATGGTATTATAATGTAGTTATATGGTATTATAATGTAGTTGTGTGGTATTGTAATGTAGTTATATGGTATTATAATGTAGTTATATGGTATTATAATGTAATTGTGTGGTATTATTATGTAGTTATATGGTATTATAATGTAGTTATATGGTATTATAATGTAGTTGTGTGGTATTATAATGTGTTATATGGTATTATAATGTAGTTATATGGTATTATAATGTAGTTATATGGTATTATAATGTAATTATATGGTATTGTAATGTAGTTGTGTGGTATTATAATGTAGTTGTGTGGTATTGTAATGTAGTTATATGGTATTATAATGTAGTTATATGGTATTATAATGTGTTATATGGTATTATAATGTAGTTATATGGTATTATAATGTAGTTATATGGTATTATAATGTAGTTATATGGTATTGTAATGTAGTTATATGGTATTTTAATTTGTTATATGGTATTATAATGTAATTATATGGTATTATAATGTAGTTGTGTGGTATTGTAATGTTGTTATATGGTATTATAATGTAGTTGTGTGGTATTATAATGTAGTTATATGGTATTATAATGTAGTTATGTGGTATTATAATGTAGTTATGTGGTATTATAATGTAGTTATATGGTATTATAATGTAGTTGTGTGGTATTATAATGTAGTTGTGTGGTATTATAATGTAGTTATATGGTATTATAATGTAGTTATTTGGTATTATAATGTAGTTATATGGTATTATAATGTAGTTGTGTGGTATTGTAATGTAGTTATATGGTATTATAATGTAGTTATGTGGTATTATAATGTAGTTATGTGGTATTATAATGTAGTTATATGGTATTATAATGTAGTTATATGGTAATATAATGTAGTTGTGTGGTATTATAATGTAGTTATATGGTATTATAATGTAGTTGTGTGGTATTGTAATGTAGTTATATGGTATTATAATGTAGTTATATGGTATTATAATGTAGTTATATGGTATTATAATGTAGTTGTGTGGTATTGTAATGTAGTTATATGGTATTATAATGTAGTTATATGGTATTATAATGTAGTTATATGGTATTATAATGTAGTTATATGGTATTATAATGTAGTTATATGGTATTATAATGTAGTTATATGGTATTATAATGTAGTTATATGGTATTATAATGTAGTTATATGGTATTATAATGTAGTTGTGTGGTATTGTAATGTAGTTATATGGTATTATAATGTAGTTATATGGTATTATAATGTAGTTATATGGTATTATAATGTAATTGTGTGGTATTATTATGTAGTTGTGTGGTATTGTAATGTAGTTATATGGTATTATAATGTAATTATATGGTATTGTAATGTAGTTGTGTGGTATTATAATGTAGTTGTGTGGTATTGTAATGTAGTTATATGGTATTATAATGTAGTTATATGGTATTATAATGTAGTTATATGGTATTATAATGTAGCTATATGGTATTATAATGTAATTGTGTGGTATTATAATGTAGTTATATGGTATTATAATGTAGTTATATGGTATTATAATGTAATTGTGTGGTATTATTATGTAGTTATATGGTATTATAAAGTAGTTATATGGTATTATAATGTAGTTGTGTGGTATTGTAATGTAGTTATATGGTATTGTAATGTAGTTATATGGTATTTTAATTTGTTATATGGTATTATAATGTAATTATATGGTATTATAATGTAGTTGTGTGGTATTGTAATGTTGTTATATGGTATTATAATGTAGTTGTGTGGTATTATAATGTAGTTATATGGTATTATAATGTAGTTGTGTGGTATTATAATGTAGTTGTGTGGTATTATAATGTAGTTATATGGTATTATAATGTAGTTATATGGTATTATAATGTTGTTGTGTGGTATTATAATGTAGTTATATGGTATTATAATGTAGTTATATGGTATTGTAATGTAGTTATATGGTATTGTAATGTAGTTATATGGTATTGTAATGTAGTTATATGGTATTATAATGTAGTTATATGGTATTATAATGTAGTTATATGGTATTATAATGTTGTTGTGTGGTATTATAATGTAGTTATATGGTATTATAATGTAGTTGTGTGGTATTATAATGTAGTTATATGGTATTGTAATGTAGTTATATGGTATTATAATGTAGTTATGTGGTATTATAATGTAGTTATGTGGTATTATAATGTAGTTATATGGTAATATAATGTGTTATATGGTATTATAATGTAATTATATGGTATTGTAATGTAGTTGTGTGGTATTATAATGTAGTTGTGTGGTATTGTAATGTAGTTATATGGTATTATAATGTAGTTATATGGTATTATAATGTAGTTATATGGTATTATAATGTAATTGTGTGGTATTATAATGTAGTTATATGGTATTATAATGTAGTTATATGGTATTATAATGTAATTGTGTGGTATTATTATGTAGTTATATGGTATTATAATGTAGTTATATGGTATTATAATGTAGTTGTGTGGTATTGTAATGTAGTTATATGGTATTATAATGTAATTATATGGTATTATAATGTAGTTGTGTGGTATTATAATGTGTTATATGGTATTATAATGTAGTTATATGGTATTGTAATGTAATTGTGTGGTATTGTAATGTAGTTATATGGTATTATAATGTAGTTGTGTGGTATTATAATGTAGTTATATGGTATTATAATGTAATTATATGGTATTGTAATGTAATTGTGTGGTATTGTAATGTAGTTATATGGTATTA
>CM038718.1:129083-131583 GCA_021613375.1 Megaleporinus macrocephalus
CACTACACTACACTACACTGCACTACACTACACCACTCTACACTGCACTACACTGCACTACACCACACTACACTGCATTACACTGCACTACACTCACTGCACTACACTGCACTACACTACACTGCACTGCACTACACTGCAATACACTACACTACACTACACTGCAATACACTACACTACACTGCAATACACTACACTACACTACACTGCACACACACTCTCTCTTTCTCTTTCTCTCTCTCTCTCTGTATCTCTCTCTTTCTCTGTATCTCTCTTTCTCTTTCTCTCTCTCTCTCTCTATCTCTTTTTCTCTGTCTCTCTGTCTCTCTTTCTCTCTCTTTCTCTCTCTCTCTCTTTCTCGCTCTCTTTCTCTCTCTCTCTCTGTCTCTCTCTCTGTCTCTCTCTCTTTCTCTGTATCTCTCTCTCTCTTTCTTTCTCTGTATCTTTCTCTCTTTCTCTCTCTCTCTGTATCTTTCTCTGTCTCTCTCTCTTTCTTTCTCTGTATCTCTCTCTCTTTCTCTCTCGTTCTCTCGCTCTCTGTATCTTTCTCTCTCTCTGTATCTCTCTCTTTTTCTCTCTCTCTGATTCCCTCTGTCTCTCTCTCTGTATCTCTCTCTCTCTCTCTCTCTCTCTCTCTCTCTCTCTCTCTGAGTCTGTGGTGTTGATGAATAGAGGCTCTGTTCATAAGGAAGGGGGAGGATTGGAGGAATAGAGCCAGTGGCAAAGGAAGAGAGAGGGAAAGTGAGGGAGAGAGAGAGAGAGAGAGGGAGAGCGAGAGAGAGAGATTGTGACTGAAGGGAAACATTATTAGAGGGAGGAGGAGAAGGAGGAGGAGGAGGAGGAGGAGGAGAAGGAGGAGGAGGAGGAGGAGGAGGGCTCTGAAAGTTTATGAAAACTTAAATCCTCAGACTATGTGACAGATCAGCACACAGAGCTCCGACACTTCCTGACTAATAAACACAGGAAGCACGTACAGTTATGACATCACTAATCATATCATAAACACGCTGTACTGCAGTTATGACATCACTAATCATATCATAAACACGCTGTACTGCAGTTATGACATCACTAATCATATCATAAACACGCTGTACTGCAGTTATGACATCACTATTCATATCATAAACACGCTATACTGCAGTTATGACATCACTAATCATATCATAAACACGCTGTACTGCAGTTATGACATCACTATTCATATCATAAACACGCTGTACTGCAGTTATGACATCACTATTCATATCATAAACACGCTGTACTGCAGTTATGACATCACTAATCATATCATAAACACGCTATACTGCAGTTATGACATCACTATATATATATATACTGCATATACAGTATATGCAGTATATATATATAGTATTTTGAATCTAGTATATTGCAGTGCATTAAGTTGTGTAGTGTGTTTTAGTGCAGTAGTATAGTGTAGTGTCATATAGTTCACTACTGTGTTAAAGTGTATGGTATAGTGTATTAGTGTATTAGAGTATTAGTGTATTAGAGTATTAGATTATTAGTGTATTAGTGTATTAGAGTATTAGAGTATTAGAGTATTAGAGTATTAGTGTATTAGAGTATTAGTGTACTAGTGTATTAGAGTATTGGTGTATTAGAGTATTAGAGTATTAGAGTATTAGTGTATTAGAGTATTAGTGTATTAGAGTATTAGTGTATTAGAGTATTAGTGTACTAGTGTATTAGAGTATTGGTGTATTAGAGTATTAGAGTATTAGAGTATTAGTGTATTAGAGTATTAGTGTATTAGAGTATTGGTGTATTAGAGTATTAGTGTATTAGAGTATTAGTGTATTAGTGTATTAGAGTATCAGTGTATTAGAGTATTAGTGTGTTAGCGTATTAGCGTATTAGCGTATTAGAGCATTAGCGTATTAGAGAATTAGCATATTAGTGTATTAGAGTATTAGAGTATTAGAGTATTAGAGCATTAGCGTATTAGAGAATTAGCATATTAGTGTATTAGTGTATTAGTGTATTAGAGTATTAGAGTATTAGTGTATTAGAGTATTAGTGTATTAGTGTATTAGTGTATTAGTGTATTAGAGTATTAGTGTATTAGAGTATTAGTGTATTAGTGTATTAGTGTATTAGAGTATTAGTGTATTAGTGTATTAGTGTATTAGAGTATTAGTGTATTAGAGTATTAGTGTATTAGAGTATTAGTGTATTAGAGTATTAGAGTATTAGTGTATTAGAGTATTAGTGTATTAGAGTATTAGTGTATTAGAGTATTAGTGTATTAGAGTATTTGAGTATTAGTGTATTAGAGTATTAGTGTATTAGTGTATTAGTGTATTAGAGTATTAGTGTATTAGAGTATTAGTGTATTAGAGTATTAGAGTATTAGTGTATTAGAGTATTAGTGTATTGGAGTATTAGAGTATTAGTGTATTAGAGTATTAGTGTATTAGTGTATTAGAGTATTAGTATATTAGTGTATTAGAGTATTAGTGTATTAGAGTATTAGTGT
>CM038718.1:146583-156583 GCA_021613375.1 Megaleporinus macrocephalus
AGTATTGTATATGTTGTGGTGAGTAACCTGTATGTATATGTGTATATAGAGTATATATAGTATTGTATATATTGTGGTGAGTAACCTGTATGAATATGTGTGTATAGAGTATATATAGTATTGTATACGTTGTGGTGAGTAACCTGTATGTATATGTGTGTATAGAGTATATATAGTATTGTATACGTTGTGGTGAGTAACCTGTATGTATATGTGTTTATAGAGTATATATAGTATTGTATACGTTGTGGTGAGTAACCTGTATGTATATGTGTATAGAGTATATATAGTATTGTATACGTTGTGGTGAGTAACCTGTATGTATATGTGTGTAGAGTATATATAGTATTGTATACGTTGTGGTGAGTAACCTGTATGTATATGTGTATAGAGTAATATAGTATTGTAACGTTGTGGTGAGTAACCTGTATGTATAAGTGTGTATGAGTATATAGTATTGTATACGTTGTGAGTAACCTGTATGTATATGTGTGTAGAGTATATAGTATTGTATACATTGTGGTGAGTAACCTGTATGTATATGTGTGTATAGATATATAGTATTGTATACGTTGTGGTGGTAACCTGTATGTATATGTGTATAGAGTATATATAGTATTGTATTTGTGGTGAGTAACCTGTATGTATATGTGTGTATAGAGTATATATAGTATTGTATACGTTGTAGTGAGTAACCTGTATGTATATGTGTGTATAGAGTATTATAGTATTGTATACGTTGTGGTGAGTAACCTGTATGTATATGTGTGTGTAGAGTATATATAGTATTGTATACGTTGTGGTGAGTAACCTGTATGTATATGTGTGTATAGAGTATATATAGTATTGTATACGTTGTGGTGAGTGACCTGTATGTATATGTGTGTATAGAGTATATATAGTATTGTATACGTTGTGGTGAGTAACCTGTATGTATATGTGTGTAGAGTATATATAGTATTGTATACGTTGTGGTGAGTAACCTGTATGTATATGTGTTTATAGAGTATATATAGTATTGTATACGTTGTGGTGAGTAACCTGTATGTATATGTGTGTATAGAGTATATATAGTATTGTATACGTTGTGGTGAGTAACCTGTATGTATATGTGTGTAGAGTATATATAGTATTGTATACGTTGTGGTGAGTAACCTGTATGTATATGTGTTTATAGAGTATATATAGTATTGTATACGTTTGTGGTGAGTAACCTGTATGTATATGTGTATAGAGTATATATAGTATTGTATACGTTGTGGTGAGTAACCTGTATGTATATGTGTGTAGAGTGTATATATAGTATTGTATACGTTGTGGTGAGTAACCTGTATGTATATGTGTATAGAGTATATATAGTATTGTATACGTTGTGGTGAGTAACCTGTATGTATATGTGTTTATAGAGTATATATAGTATTGTATACGTTGTGGTGAGTAACCTGTATGTATATGTGTGTATAGAGTATATATAGTATTGTATACGTTGTAGTGAGTAACCTGTATGTATATGTGTATAGAGTATATATAGTATTGTATACGTTGTGGTGAGTAACCTGTATGTATATGTGTGTAGAGTATATATAGTATTGTATACGTTGTGGTGAGTAACCTGTATGTATATGTGTTTATAGAGTATATATAGTATTGTATACGTTGTGGTGAGTAACCTGTATGTATATGTGTGTATAGAGTATATATAGTATTGTATACGTTGTGGTGAGTAACCTGTATGTATATGTGTGTGTAGAGTATATATAGTATTGTATACGTTGTGGTGAGTAACCTGTATGTATATGTGTGTAGAGTATATATAGTATTGTATACGTTGTGGTGAGTAACCTGTATGTATATGTGTTTATAGAGTATATATAGTATTGTATACGTTGTGGTGAGTAACCTGTATGTATATGTGTATAGAGTATATATAGTATTGTATACGTTGTGGTGAGTAACCTGTATGTATATGTGTGTAGAGTATATATAGTATTGTATACGTTGTGGTGAGTAACCTGTATGTATATGTGTATAGAGTATATATAGTATTGTATACGTTGTGGTGAGTAACCTGTATGTATATGTGTTTATAGAGTATATATAGTATTGTATACGTTGTGGTGAGTAACCTGTATGTATATGTGTATAGAGTATATATAGTATTGTATACGTTGTGGTGAGTAACCTGTATGTATATGTGTGTATAGTATATATAGTATTGTATACGTTGTGGTGAGTAACCTGTATGTATATGTGTGTAGAGTATATATAGTATTGTATACGTTGTGGTGAGTAACCTGTATGTATATGTGTATAGAGTATATATAGTATTGTATACGTTGTGGTGAGTAACCTGTATGTATATGTGTTTATAGAGTATATATAGTATTGTATACGTTGTGGTGAGTAACCTGTATGTATATGTGTATAGAGTATATATAGTATTGTATACGTTGTGGTGAGTAACCTGTATGTATATGTGTATAGAGTATATATAGTATTGTATACGTAGTGGTGAGTAACCTGTATGTATGTGTGTGTATAGAGTATATATAGTATTGTATACATTGTGGTGAGTAACCTGTATGTATATGTGTGTATAGAGTATATATAGTATTGTATACATTTGTGGTGAGTAACCTGTATGTATATGTGTGTATAGAGTATATATAGTATTGTATACGTTGTAGTGAGTAACCTGTATGTATATGTGTGTATAGAGTATATATAGTATTGTATACGTTGTGGTGAGTAACCTGTATGTATATGTGTATATAGAGTATATATAGTATTGTATACGTTGTGGTGAGTAACCTGTATGTATATGTGTATATAGAGTATATATAGTATTGTATATATTGTGGTGAGTAACCTGTATGAATATGTGTGTATAGAGTACATATAGTATTGTATACGTTGTGGTGAGTAACCTGTATGTATATGTGTTTATAGAGTATATATAGTATTGTATACGTTGTGGTGAGTAACCTGTATGTATATGTGTATAGAGTATATATAGTATTGTATACGTTGTGGTGAGTAACCTGTATGTATATGTGTGTAGAGTATATATAGTATTGTATACGTTGTGGTGAGTAACCTGTATGTATATGTGTATAGAGTATATATAGTATTGTATACGTTGTGGTGAGTAACCTGTATGTATATGTGTTTATAGAGTATATATAGTATTGTATACGTTGTGGTGAGTAACCTGTATGTATATGTGTGTATAGAGTATATATAGTATTGTATACGTTGTAGTGAGTAACCTGTATGTATATGTGTATAGAGTATATATAGTATTGTATACGTTGTGGTGAGTAACCTGTATGTATATGTGTGTAGAGTATATATAGTATTGTATACGTTGTGGTGAGTAACCTGTATGTATATGTGTTTATAGAGTATATATAGTATTGTATACGTTGTGGTGAGTAACCTGTATGTTATGTGTGTATAGAGTATATATAGTATTGTATACGTTGTGGTGAGTAACCTGTATGTATATGTGTGTGTAGAGTATATATAGTATTGTATACGTTGTGGTGAGTAACCTGTATGTATATGTGTGTAGAGTATATATAGTATTGTATACGTTGTGGTGAGTAACCTGTATGTATATGTGTTTATAGAGTATATATAGTATTGTATACGTTGTGGTGAGTAACCTGTATGTATATGTGTATAGAGTATATATAGTATTGTATACGTTGTGGTGAGTAACCTGTATGTATATGTGTGTAGAGTATATATAGTATTGTATACGTTGTGGTGAGTAACCTGTATGTATATGTGTATAGAGTATATATAGTATTGTATACGTTGTGGTGAGTAACCTGTATGTATATGTGTTTATAGAGTATATATAGTATTGTATACGTTGTGGTGAGTAACCTGTATGTATATGTGTATAGAGTATATATAGTATTGTATACGTTGTGGTGAGTAACCTGTATGTATATGTGTTTATAGAGTATATATAGTATTGTATACGTTGTGGTGAGTAACCTGTATGTATATGTGTATAGAGTATATATAGTATTGTATACGTTGTGGTGAGTAACCTGTATGTATGTGTGTGTATAGAGTATATATAGTATTGTATACATTGTGGTGAGTAACCTGTATGTATATGTGTGTATAGAGTATATATAGTATTGTATACATTGTGGTGAGTAACCTGTATGTATATGTGTGTATAGAGTATATATAGTATTGTATACGTTGTAGTGAGTAACCTGTATGTATATGTGTGTATAGAGTATATATAGTATTGTATACGTTGTGGTGAGTAACCTGTATGTATATGTGTATATAGAGTATATATAGTATTGTATACGTTGTGGTGAGTAACCTGTATGTATATGTGTATATAGAGTATATATAGTATTGTATACGTTGTGGTGAGTAACCTGTATGTATATGTGTATATAGAGTATATATAGTATTGTATATATTGTGGTGAGTAACCTGTATGAATATGTGTGTATAGAGTATATATAGTATTGTATACGTTGTGGTGAGTAACCTGTATGTATATGTGTGTAGAGTATATATAGTATTGTATACGTTGTAGTGAGTAACCTGTATGTATATGTGTGTGTAGAGTATATATAGTATTGTATACGTTGTGGTGAGTAACCTGTATGTATATGTGTATATAGAGTATATATAGTATTGTATACGTTGTGGTGAGTAACCTGTATGTATATGTGTATATAGAGTATATATAGTATTGTATACGTTGTGGTGAGTAACCTGTATGTATATGTGTGTATAGAGTATATATAGTATTGTATACGTTGTGGTGAGTAACCTGTATGTATATGTGTGTAGAGTATATATAGTATTGTATACGTTGTGGTGAGTAACCTGTATGTATATGTGTTTATAAGAGTATATATAGTATTGTATACGTTGTAGTGAGTAACCTGTATGTATATGTGTATAGAGTATATATAGTATTGTATACGTTGTGGTGAGTAACCTGTATGTATATGTGTGTAGAGTATATATAGTATTGTATACGTTGTGGTGAGTAACCTGTATGTATATGTGTTTTAGAGTATATATAGTATTGTATACGTTGTGGTGAGTAACCTGTATGTATATGTGTATAGAGTATATATAGTATTGTATACGTTGTGGTGAGTAACCTGTATGTATATGTGTGTAGAGTATATATAGTATTGTATACGTTGTGGTGAGTAACCTGTATGTATATGTGTGTAGAGTATATATAGTATTGTATACGTTGTGGTGAGTAACCTGTATGTATATGTGTTTATAGAGTATATATAGTATTGTATACGTTGTGGTGAGTAACCTGTATGTATATTGTGTATAGAGTATATATAGTATTGTATACGTTGTGGTGAGTAACCTGTATGTATATGTGTATAGAGTATATATAGTATTGTATACGTTGTGGTTGAGTAACCTGTTTGTATATGTGTTTATAGAAGTATATATAGTATTGTATACCGTTGTGGTGAGTAACCCTGTATGTATATGTGTATAGAGTATATATTAGTTTTGTATACGTTGTGGTGAGTAACCTGTATGTATATGTGTGTATAGAGTATATATAGTATTGTATACGTTGTGGTGAGTAACCTGTATGTATATGTGTATAGAGTATATATAGTATTGTATACGTTGTGGTGAGTAACCTTGTATTATAAGTGTGTATAGAGTATATAGTTTCTTTACGTTGTGGTGAGATAACCTGTATGTATATGTGTATAGAGTATTTATTGTATTGTATACGTTGTGGTGAGTAACCTGTATGTATATGTGTGTATAGAGTATATATAGTATTGTATACGTTGTGGTGAGTAACCTGTATGTATATGTGTGTATAGAGTATATATAGTATTGTATACGTTGTGGTGAGTAACCTGTATGTATATGTGTGTATAGAGTATATAGTATTGTATACGTTGTGGTGAGTAACCTGTATGTATATGTGTGTATAGAGTATATAGTATTGTATACGTTGTGGTGAGTAACCTGTATGTATATGTGTTTATAGAGTATATATAGTATTGTATATGTTGTGGTGAGTAACCTGTATGTATAAGTGTGTATAGAGTATATAGTATTGTATACGTTGTGGTGAGTAACCTGTATGTATATGTGTGTATAGAGTATATATAGTATTGTATATGTTGTGGTGAGTAACCTGTATGTATATGTGTATAGAGTATATATAGTATTGTATACGTTGTGGTGAGTAACCTGTATGTATATGTGTGTATAGAGTATATAGTATTGTATACGTTGTGGTGAGTAACCTGTATGTATGTGTGTTTATAGAGTATATATAGTATTGTATATGTTGTGGTGAGTAACCTGTATGTATATGTGTATAGAGTATATATAGTATTGTATACGTTGTGGTGAGTAACCTGTATGTATATGTGTGTATAGAGTATATAGTATTGTATACGTTGTGGTGAGTAACCTGTATGTATATGTGTATAGAGTATATATAGTATTGTATACGTTGTGGTGAGTAACCTGTATGTATATGTGTATAGAGTATATATAGTATTGTATACGTTGTGGTGAGTAACCTGTATGTATATGTGTGTATAGAGTATATAGTATTGTATACGTTGTGGTGAGTAACCTGTATGTATATGTGTATAGAGTATATATAGTATTGTATACGTTGTGGTGAGTAACCTGTATGTATATGTGTGTATAGTATATATAGTATTGTATACGTTGTGGTGAGTAACCTGTATGTATATGTGTGTATAGTATATATAGTATTGTATATGTTGTGGTGAGTAACCTGTATGTATATGTGTATAGAGTATATATAGTATTGTATATGTTGTGGTGAGTAACCTGTATGTATATGTGTATAGAGTATATATAGTATTGTATATGTTGTGGCGAGTAACCTGTATGTATATGTGTATAGAGTATATATAGTATTGTATACGTTGTAGTGAGTAACCTGTATGTATATGTGTATAGAGTATATATAGTATTGTATACGTTGTGGTGAGTAACCTGTATGTATATGTGTATAGAGTATATATAGTATTGTATATGTTGTGGTGAGTAACCTGTATGTATATGTGTTTATAGAGTATATATAGTATTGTATACGTTGTGGTGAGTAACCTGTATGTATATGTGTATAGAGTATATATAGTATTGTATACGTTGTAGTGAGTAACCTGTATGTATATGTGTATAGAGTATATATAGTATTGTATACGTTGTAGTGAGTAACCTGTATGTATATGTGTATAGAGTATAAATAGTATTGTATACGTTGTGGTGAGTAACCTGTATGTATATGTGTGTAGAGTATATATAGTATTGTATACGTTGTGGTGAGTAACCTGTATGTATATGTGTTTATAGAGTATATATAGTATTGTATACGTTGTGGTGAGTAACCTGTATGTATATGTGTATAGAGTATATATAGTATTGTATACGTTGTAGTGAGTAACCTGTATGTATATGTGTGTAGAGTATATATAGTATTGTATACGTTGTGGTGAGTAACCTGTATGTATATGTGTGTATAGAGTATATATAGTATTGTATACGTTGTGGTGAGTAACCTGTATGTATATGTGTGTAGAGTATATATAGTATTGTATACGTTGTGGTGAGTAACCTGTATGTATATGTGTTTATAGAGTATATATAGTATTGTATACGTTGTGGTGAGTAACCTGTATGTATATGTGTGTATAGAGTATATATAGTATTGTATACGTTGTGGTGAGTAACCTGTATGTATATGTGTGTATAGAGTATATATAGTATTGTATACGTTGTAGTGAGTAACCTGTATGTATATGTGTATAGAGTATATATAGTATTGTATACGTTGTGGTGAGTAACCTGTATGTATATGTGTGTATAGAGTATATATAGTATTGTATACGTTGTGGTGAGTAACCTGTATGTATATGTGTATAGAGTATATATAGTATTGTATACGTTGTGGTGAGTAACCTGTATGTATATGTGTATAGAGTATATATAGTATTGTATACGTTGTGGTGAGTAACCTGTATGTATATGTGTATAGAGTATATATAGTATTGTATACGTTGTGGTGAGTAACCTGTATGTATATGTGTATAGAGTATATATAGTATTGTATACGTTGTGGTGAGTAACCTGTATGTATATGTGTATAGAGTATATATAGTATTGTATACGTTGTGGTGAGTAACCTGTATGTATATGTGTTTATAGAGTATATATAGTATTGTATACGTTGTGGTGAGTAACCTGTATGTATATGTGTATAGAGTATATATAGTATTGTATACGTTGTGGTGAGTAACCTGTATGTATATGTGTGTATAGTATATATAGTATTGTATATGTTGTGGTGAGTAACCTGTATGTATATGTGTGTATAGTATATATAGTATTGTATATGTTGTGGTGAGTAACCTGTATGTATATGTGTGTGTAGAGTATATATAGTATTGTATATGTTGTGGTGAGTAACCTGTATGTATATGTGTAGGACCTGGTGAAGGCCCACCTGATGCTGGCGGTGAGGGAGGAGGTGGAGGTCCTGCGGGAGCAGATTAAGGAGCTCTCTGAGAGGAACGCTCAGTTAGAGAGAGAGAACTACATCCTGCGGGCCCTCAAGGACCCGCACTGAGGCATCATGGGAAACGGAGTCTTTTCTACAGGAGCCCAGCTGTTAGAAGGCTGGAGAGACTACAGAGACGAGAGGACAGTTATAGGACTCTGAGGAGACGAGAGAACTGATCACCGTGCCTTACACACTCACTCTCACACACACACACTGTCACACATACACTCTCTCACTAACACACACCTACAAACACACACACATACGCACACACACAAACTCTCTCACTAACACACGCCTACACACACACACACTGTCACACACACTCACTCTCACACACACTGTCACACTCTCACACACACTCACTAACACACACATACTCACGCACACACATAAACTCTTTCACTAACACACACCTACACACACACACACACTGTCACACACACTCACTCTCACACACACACACTGTCTCACACACACACACACACTCTCACTAACACACACCTACACACAATGTTACACTTACACACACTCACTGACACACTCTCACACACACTCTCACTAACACACACCTACACACACACACACACTCTCACTAACACACACCTACACACACACTGTCACACTCTCACACACTCTCACTAACACACACACACACTCTCACACACACATTCTCTCACACGCTCACGCTCTCAGTGGAGTTCAGTGTTATCTGAGTTGTATTGATCGTCGTGATTAAAGGATTTGGTGGTGAATGATTGATTAACAGTTATTAGCAATAATGACGAGACTCTAAACGTTTGTTTCTTTTTTGAGTTTGTTGCTTATTTATTGTTGTTATTTTGAGAATGATGTAGATTCCCTCTCTCTCTCTTGAAGGGGAGCTCCACTGGATTTTCAAAATTCCTGCTTAATTAAACAGTCGTTCAGATCAGGTTCTGTGTGGAACTCTGTGTTCTAGATACAGTCAGAACTGTTCACAGTGGTTCTAGATACAGTCAGAGCTGTTCACAGTGGAGGTGAATGGAACCAGACGTCCTCCTCTAAAAGCTCCTCACAGAAAGTTGTGAACACACTGTCTGTCTGACGGACTGTCTTTCCGCTGTGGATCACTCTTAATGCTGAGGGTCCTCCTCTCTTCTTTAGGGGTTTGTAGCTTTATGTGTATGTGACATGATGACATCATCTCTGAATGGGAGGCGTCAGGAGGCGCAGGAGCTCTAACAGAGAGTTATAGAGTGAACACAGTACAGTACGAGAGAAACCCTGTTATTAAAAAAATTAATGTAAATCTATTATAGTACAGCACAAACACACAATACTCAACACAAACACACAATACTCAACACAAACACACAATAATACTCAACACAAACACACAATAATACTCAACACAAACACACAATA
>CM038718.1:159083-185596 GCA_021613375.1 Megaleporinus macrocephalus
GGTCCTGTATGGTCAGTGGAGCTGATACAGTGGACAGTGAGTGGAGGTCCTGTATGGTCAGTGGAGCTGATACAGTGGACAGTGAGTGGAGGTCCTGTATGGTCAGTGGAGCTGATACAGTGGACAGTGAGTGGAGGTCCTGTATGGTCAGTGGAGCTGATACAGTGGTCAGTGAGTGGAGGTCCTGTATGGTCAGTGGAGCTGATACAGTGGACAGTGAGTGGAGGTCCTGTATGAGTCAGTGGAGCTGATACATGTGTGACAGTGAGTGGAGCTCCTGTATGGTCAGTGGAGCTGATACAGTGGACAGTGAGTGGAGCTCCTGTATGGTCAGTGGAGCTGATACAGTGGACAGTGAGTTGGAGGTCCGTATGGTCAGTGGCGCTGATACAGTGGACAGTGAGTGTAGGTCCTGTATGGTCAGTGGAACTGATACAGTGGACAGTGAGTGGAGGTCCTGTAGGTCAGTGGAGTGATACAGTGGACAGTGAGTGGAGGTCCTGTATGGTCAGTGAGCTGATACAGTGGACAGTAGGTGGAGGTCCTGTATGGTCAGTGGAGCTGATACAGTGGACAGTGAGTGGAGGTCCTGTATGGTCAGTGGAGCTGATACAGTGGACAGTTGAGTGGAGGTTCTGTACAGTCCAGTGGAGCTGATACGTGGACAGTGAGTGGAGGTCCTGTATGGTCAGTGGAGCTGATACAGAGGACAGTGAGTGGAGGTCCTGTATGGTCAGTGGAGCTGATACAGTGACAGTGAGTGGAGGTCCTGTATGGTCAGTGGAGCTGATACAGTGGACAGTGAGGGGAGGTCCTGTATGGTCAGTGGAGCTGATACAGTGGACAGTGAGTGGAGGGGCTGTATGGTCAGTGGAGCTGATACAGTGGACAGTGAGTGGAGGTCCTGTATGGTCAGTGGAGCTGATACAGTGGACAGTGAGTGGAGGTCCTGTATGGTCAGTGGAGCTGATACAGTGGACAGTGAGTGGAGGTCCTGTATGGTCAGTGGAGCTGATACAGTGGACAGTGAGTGGAGGTCCTGTATGGTCAGTGGAGCTGATACAGTGGACAGTGAGTGTAGGTCCTGTATGGTCAGTGGAGCTGATACAGTGGACAGTGAGTGGAGGTCCTGTATGGTCAGTGGAGCTGATACAGTGGACAGTGAGTGGAGGTCCTGTATGGTCAGTGGAGCTGATACAGTGGACAGTGAGTGGAGGTCCTGTATGGTCAGTGGAGCTGATACAGTGGACAGTGAGTGGAGGTCCTGTATGGTCAGTGGAGCTGATACAGTGGACAGTGAGTGTAGGTCCTGTATGGTCAGTGGAGCTGATACAGTGGACAGTGAGTGGAGGTCCGGTGTGATCACAGGTGTGAGTAGTGAGTAGTGAGTAGTGAATATAAGTGACGTTCAGCGGGAGTGAACCACATGAGCTGTGTTAATCATATCAGTCACGTCATTAACGTTACACTCCAGTCAGGACACCCAGCATCACTTTCCTAACACACAGAGTTCAGCCTGTTTTCAAACCAATCAATCAATCAATCAATCAATCAATCAATACAGAGATTTATTCTCGTTTCCTGTCCAGTCTTTCAGCTGAAGGTCTCGTCACTCCGTCCTCTGAGAGATTATAATCCAGCTCTGGCCCTCAATCACCCAGCAGGTGTCCAGGCGCCCCCTGGTGGCCGCAGGGCTCTGAGCAGATCATTACACACAGACAAACAGTGTAATATACAGTATATATATATATAAATACACAGACAGATATATATATATAAATACACAGATATATATATATATATATAAATACACAGACAGATATATATATATAAATACACAGATATATATATATATATATATAAATACACAGACAGATATATATATATATACACACAGATATATATATACTGATACACTATGTTGCCAAAAGTATTCGTTCGTCTGCTTCACACGCGTCTGAACTTTACATTCTTAATCCATAGGGTTTAATATGATGACCCTTTGCAGATTTAACAGCTTCAGATCTTCTGAGAAGTCTCTCCACACGGTTTAGGAGAGGGTTTATGGGAATGTTGGACCGTTCTTCCAGAAGACCATTAGTGAGGTCAGACACTGATGTTGGATGAGAAGGTCTGGTTCACAGTCTCCGCTCTAATTCATCCCAAAGGTGTTCCATCAGGTTGAGGTCAGGACTCTGAGCAGGCCAGTCAAGTTCTTCCACACCAAACTCCTCCTCCATGTCTTTATGGAGCTGCTCTGTCCACTGGTGGGCAGCCATGTTGGAACAGGAAGTTGGGAGCATGAAGTTGTCCAGAGTCTCTTCTGAAGCATTAAGAGTTCCTTTCACGGGAACTGAGGGTCCGAGCCCACCTCCTGAAAAACAACCCCACAGCATAATGCCCCCTCCACCAAACTTTACACTTGGCACCGGTCCCCTGGCAACCACCAAACCCAGACTCATCCATCGGATTACCAGACGGAGAAGCGTGATTGGTCACTCCAGAGAACATGACTCTGTCATTGTACGTGTTCTACCACTTGGTGGCGGAGTTGCTGTCGTTCTCAATCACTTCCACTTTGTTCTAACACCACTGACAGTCCACTGTGGAATATTCAGTAGTGAGGAAACTTCACCACTGGACTTGTTCCACGGGTGGTGTTCTATCACGGTACCACGCTGGAGTTCACTGAGCTCCTGAGAGACCCACTCTTTACTAATGTGTGTAGAAGCAGACTGCAGGACTAGGAGCTGGTTTTATACACCTGTTGATGTATTTATACAGATCAATAAGTAGATATTGATATATATACAGATCAATAAGTAGATACTGTCACATATACAGATCAATAAGTAGATATTGATATATATACAGATCAATAAGTAGATACTGTCACATATACAGATCAATAAGTAGATATTGATATATATACAGATCAATAAGTAGATACTGTCACATATACAGATCAATAAGTAGATATGGATATATATACAGATCAATAAGTAGATACTGACACATATACAGATCGATAAGTAGATATTGATATATATACAGATCAATAAGTAGATATGGATATATATACAGATCAATAAGTAGATACTGTCACATATACAGATCAATAAGTAGATACTGATATTTATACAGATTGATAAGTAGATATTGGTATATAAACAGATCGATAAGTAGATATTGGTATATAAACAGATCGATAAGTAGATATTGGTATATAAACAGATCGATAAGTAGATATTGGTATATAAACAGATCGATAAGTAGATATTGGTATATATACTGATTGCCGGTGTGGTCTGTATGAGCGCGTGCTCCTCCCTCCTCCGCGAGGCGGCACTGTGCTGAGTGCGCATGCGCTGGTGTGTGTTTGCGGAAGTGCGCGCTGTCGGTTGGAGGGAGTTTTGAAGTTAGTTTATAAAAACGGACAGAATCTCCGGTAACGACCCCCGAACGCCCCCCCAACACCCCCCCGGCCCCGGAGGACCCGCCGAGTTCACCGGTAAGTGGGACAAAATCCGCTCTTCCACCTTAAACAGCCGGTCACAGGATCAGTGTCTGAACTTAGCTTCTTACTGGAACTCCCGGTCCACCTTAAACAGCCGGTCACAGGATCAGTGTCTGAACTTAGCTTCTTACTGGAACTCCCGGTCCACCTTAAACAGCCGGTTACAGGATCACTGTCTGAACTTAGCTTCTTACTGGAACTCCCGGGTCCACCTTAAACAGCCGGTCACAGGATCACTGTCTGAACTTAGCTTCTTACTGGAACTCCCGGTCCACCTTAAACAGCCGGTTACAGGATCACTGTCTGAACTTAGCTTCTTACTGGAACTCCCGGTCCACCTTAAACAGCCCGTTACAGGATCACTGTCTGAACTTAGCTTCTTACTGGAACTCCCGGTCCACCTTAAACAGCCGGTCACAGGATCACTGTCTGAACTTAGCTTCTTACTGGAACTCCCGGTCCACCTTAAACAGCCGGTCACAGGATCAGTGTCTGAACTTAGCTTCTTACTGGAACTCCCGGGTCCACCTTAAACAGCCGGTTACAGGATCACTGTCTGAACTTAGCTTCTTACTGGAACTCCCGGTCCACCTTAAACAGCCGGTCACAGGATCACTGTCTGAACTTAGCTTCTTACTGGAACTCCCGGGTCCACCTTAAACAGCCGGTCACAGGATCAGTGTCTGAACTTAGCTTCTTACTGGAACTCCCGGGTCCACCTTAAACAGCCGGTTACAGGATCACTGTCTGAACTTAGCTTCTTACTGGAACTCCCGGTCCACCTTAAACAGCCGGTTACAGGATCACTGTCTGAACTTAGCTTCTTACTGGAACTCCCGGTCCACCTTAAACAGCCGGTCACAGGATCACTGTCTGAACTTAGCTTCTTACTGGAACTCCCGGGTCCACCTTAAACAGCCGGTCACAGGATCACTGTCTGAACTTAGCTTCTTACTGGAACTCCCGGGTCCACCTTAAACAGCCGGTCACAGGATCACTGTCTGAACTTAGCTTCTTACTGGAACTCCCGGTCCACCTTAAACAGCCGGTCACAGGATCACTGTCTGAACTTAGCTTCTTACTGGAACTCCCGGTCCACCTTAAACAGCCGGTCACAGGATCACTGTCTGAACTTAGCTTCTTACTGGAACTCCCGGTCCACCTTAAACAGCCGGTTACAGGATCAGTGTCTGAACTTAGCTTCTTACTGGAACTCCCGGTCCACCTTAAACAGCCGGTCACAGGATCACTGTCTGAACTTAGCTTCTTACTGGAACTCCCGGTCCACCTTAAACAGCCGGTCACAGGATCACTGTCTGAACTTAGCTTCTTACTGGAACTCCCGGGTCCACCTTAAACAGCCGGTCACAGGATCACTGTCTGAACTTAGCTTCTTACTGGAACTCCCGGGTCCACCTTAAACAGCGCTTACAGGATCACTGTCTGAACTTAGCTCTTACTGGAACTCCCGGTCCACCTTAAACAGCCGGTTACAGGATCACTGTCTGAACTTAGCTTCTTACTGGAACTCCCGGTCCACCTTAAAACAGCCGGTCACAGATCACTGTCTGAACTTAGCTTCTTACTGGAACTCCCGGTCCACCTTAACAGCCGGTCACAGGATCACTGTCTGAACTTAGCTTCTTACTGGAACTCCCGGGTCCACCTTAAACAGCCGGTCACAGGATCACTGTCTGAACTTAGCTTCTTACTGGAACTCCCGGGTCCACCTTAAACAGCCGGTCACAGGATCAGTGTCTGAACTTAGCTTCTTACTGGAACTCCCGGGTCCACCTTAAACAGCCGGTCACAGGATCAGAGTGTCTGAACTTAGCTTCTTACTGGAACTTCCCGGGGTCCACCTTAAACAGGCCGTCACAGGATCACGTGTCTGAACTTAGCTTCTTACTGGAACTCCCGGGTCCACCTTAAAACAGCCCGGTCACTAGGATCACTGTCTGAACTTAGCTTCTTACTGGAAATCCCCGGGTCACCTTAAACAGCCGGGCACAGGATCACTGTCTGAACTTGCATCTGACTGGGAACTTCCCCGGGTCCACCTAAACATGCCGGTCACAGGATCAGTGTCTGAACTTAGCTTCTTACTGGATCTTCCCGGGTCCACCTTAAAGCAGCCGGTCACAGGATCACTGTCTGAACTTAGCTTCTTACTGGAACTCCCGGGTCCACCTTAAACAAGCCGGTCACAGGATCACTGTCTGAACTTAGCTTCTTCTGGAACTCCCGGTCCACCTTAAACAGCGTTACAGGATCACTGTCTGAACTTAGCTTCTTACTGGAACTCCCGGGTTCCACCTTAAACAGCCGGTCACAGGATCACTGTCTGAACTTAGCTTCTTACTGGAACTCCCGGGTCACCTTAAACAGCCGGTCACAGGATCACTGTCTGAAGCTTAGCTTCTTACTGGAACTCCCGGTCCACCTTAAACAGCCGGTCACAGGGATCACTGTCTGAACTTAGCTTCTTACTGGAACTCCCGGGTCCACCTAAACAGCCGTTACAGTGATCACTGTCCTGAAACTTAGCTTCTTACTGGAACTCCGGTCCACCTACACAGCCGGTCACAGGATCTCTGTCTGAACTTAGCTTCTTACTGGAACTCCCGGGCCACCTTTAAACAGCCGGTCACAAGGTTCACTGTCTGAACTTAGCTTCTACTGGAACTCCAGGGTCCACCTTAAACAAAGCCGGACAGGATCACCTGTCTGAACTTAGCTTCTTACTGGAAATCCCGGTCCACCTTAAACAGCGGTTACAGGATCACTGTCTGAACTTAGCTTCTTACTGGAACTCCGGGTCCACCTTAACAGCGGTTCACAGATCACTGTCTGAACCTTAGCTTCTTACTGGAACTCCCGGTCCACCTTAAACAGCCGTACAGGATCACCTGTCTGAACTTAGCTTCTTACTGGAACTCCCGGTCCACCTTAAACAGCCGGTCACAGGATCACTGTCTGAACTTAGCTTCTTACTGGAACTCCCGGGTCCACCTTAAACAGCCGGTCACAGGATCACTGTCTGAACTTAGCTTCTTACTGGAACTCCCGGGTCCACCTTAAACAGCCCGTTACAGGATCACTGTCTGAACTTAGCTTCTTACTGGAACTCCCCGGGTCCACCTTAAACAGCCGGTCACAGGATCACTGTCTGAACTTAGCTTCTTACTGGAACTCCCGGGTCCACCTTAAACAGCCGGTTACAGGATCACTGTCTGAACTTAGCTTCTTACTGGAACTCCCGGGTCCACCTTAAACAGCCGGTTACAGGATCACTGTCTGAACTTAGCTTCTTACTGGAACTCCCGGTCCACCTTAAACAGCCCGTCACAGGATCACTGTCTGAACTTAGCTTCTTACTGGAACTCCCGGTCCACCTTAACAGCCGGTCACAGGATCACTGTCTGAACTTAGCTTCTTACTGGAACTCCCGGTCCACCTTAAACAGCCGTCACAGGATCACTGTCTGAACTTAGCTTCTTACTGGAACTCCCGGTCCACCTTAAACAGCCGTCAGGATCACTCTGAACTTAGCTTCTTACTGGAACTCCCGGGTCCACCTTAAACAGCCGGTCACAGGATCACTGTCTGAACTTAGCTTCTTACTGGAACTCCCGGTCCACCTTAAACAGAGCAGCAGTTATACCTCAGCCGCCAGGGTGTCACTGCTGCACCAGTTAAGGTGGACCGGAGAGTTGGAGTAAGAAGATAACTTCAGACAAGTCTTTTTTAAACCACTCCGCTGTTCGGCTGTTAAGGTGGAGCTGAGCTCTGAATAAACAGCTTCTCTGTGATATTAATAATTAATAATTAATGATTAATAATTTATAGGATTTAATACCAGAGATCTTCAGAGGTTATATCAGGAATTAGAGGAGTTATTTTGTCTGTAGTATATCAGTCTTATGAGATATGAGTTTTATTGATGAATATCAGAGAGTGTGTGGGCGGGAGTATCGGTGATGAATATCAGAGAGTGTGTGGGCGGGAGTATCGGTGATGAATATCAGAGAGTGTGTGGGCGGGAGTATCGGTGATGAATATGAGAGAGTGTGTGGGCGGGAGTATCGGTGATGAATATGAGATAGTGTGTGGGCGGGAGTATCGGTGATGAATATGAGAGAGTGTGGGGGCGGGAGTATCGGTGATGAATATGAGAGAGTGTGTGGGCGGGAGTATCGGTGATGAATATGAGATAGTGTGTGGGCGGGAGTATCGGTGATGAATATGAGAGAGTGTGTGGGCGGGAGTATCGGTGATGAATATGAGAGAGTGTGTGGGCGGGAGTATCGGTGATGAATATGAGATAGTGTGTGGGCGGGAGTATCGGTGATGAATATGAGAGAGTGTGTGGGCGGGAGTATCGGTGATGAATATGAGAGAGTGTGTGGGCGGGAGTATCGGTGATGAATATGAGAGAGTGTGTGGGCGGGAGTATCGGTGATGAATATCAGATAGTGTGTGGGGCGGGAGTATCGGTGATGAATATGAGAGAGTGTGTGGGTGGGAGTATCGGTGATGAATATGAGAGGTGTGTGGGTGGGAGTATCGGTGATGAATATGAGAGAGTGTGTGGGTGGGAGTATCGGTGATGAATATCAGAGAGTGTGTGGCGGGAGTATCGGTGATGAATATCAGCATAGTGTGTGGCGGGAGTATCGGTGATGAATATCAGAGAGTGTGTGGGCGGGAGTATCGGTGATGAATATGAGAGAGTGTGTGGGGCGGGAGTATCGGTGATGAATATGAGATAGTGTGTGGGCGGGAGTATCGGTGATGAATATGAGAGAGTGTGTGGGCGGGAGTATCGGTGATGAATATGAGAGAGTGTGTGGGCGGGAGTATCGGTGATGAATATGAGATAGTGTGTGGGCGGGAGTATCGGTGATGAATATGAGAGAGTGTGTGGGCGGGAGTATCGGTGATGAATATGAGAGAGTGTGTGGGCGGGAGTATCGGTGATGAATATGAGATAGTGTGTTGTGGCGGGAGTATCGGTGATGAATATGAGAGAGTGTGTGGGCGGGAGTATCGGTGATGAATATGAGAGAGTTGTGTGGGCGGGCAGTATCGGTGATGAATATGAGGAGAGTGTGGGCGGGAGTATCGGTGATGAATATCAGATAGTGTGTGGGCGGGAGTATCGGTGATGAATATGAGAGAGTGTGTGGGCGGGAGTATCGGTGATGAATATGAGAGAGTGTGTGGGTGGGAGTATCGGTGATGAATATGAGAGAGTGTGTGGGTGGGAGTATCGGTGATGAATATCAGAGAGTGTGTGGGCGGGAGTATCGGTGATGAATATCAGATAGTGTGTGGGCGGGAGTATCGGTGATGAATATCAGATAGTGTGTGGGCGGGAGTATCGGTGATGAATATCAGATAGTGTGTGTGTGGGCGGGAGTATCGGTGATGAATATGAGAGAGTGTGTGGGCGGGAGTATCGGTGATGAATATCAGAGAGTGTGTGGGCGGGAGTATCGGTGATGAATATCAGAGAGTGTGTGGGCGGGAGTATCGGTGATGAATATCAGAGAGTGTGTGGGCGGGAGTATCGGTGATGAATATCAGATAGTGTGTGGGCGGGAGTATCGGTGATGAATATCAGATAGTGTGTGTGTGGGCGGGAGTATCGGTGATGAATATCAGAGAGTGTATGGGCGGGAGTATCGGTGATGAATATCAGAGAGTGTGTGGGCGGGAGTATCGGTGATGAATATCAGAGAGTGTGTGGGCGGGAGTATCGGTGATGAATATCAGATAGTGTGTGGGCGGGAGTATCGGTGATGAATATGAGAGAGTGTGTGGGCGGGAGTATCGGTGATGAATATCAGAGAGTGTGTGGGCGGGAGTATCGGTGATGAATATGAGAGAGTGTGTGGGTGGGAGTATCGGTGATGAATATGAGAGAGTGTGTGGGCGGGAGTATCGGTGATGATATGAGAGAGTGTGTGGGCGGGAGTATCGGTGATGAATATCAGAGAGTGTGTGGGCGGGAGTATCGGTGATGAATATCAGAGAGTGTGTGGGCGGGAGTATCTCGGTGATCGAATATCAGATAGTGTGTGGGCGGGAGTATCGGTGATGAATATCAGATAGTGTGTGTGTGGGCGGGAGTATCGGTGATGAATATCAGAGAGTGTGTGGGCGGGAGTATCGGTGATGAATATGAGAGAGTGTGTGGGCGGGAGTATCGGTGATGAATATCAGAGAGTGTGTGGGCGGGAGTATCGGTGATGAATATCAGATAGTGTGTGGGCGGGAGTATCGGTGATGAATATGAGAGAGTGTGTGGGCGGGAGTATCGGTGATGAATATCAGAGAGGTGTGTGGGCGGGAGTATCGGTGATGAATATCAGAGAGTGTGTGGGCGGAGTATCGGTGATGAATATCAGAGAGTGTGTGGGCGGGAGTATCGGTGATGAATATCAGATAGTGTGTGGGTGGGAGTATCGGTGATGAATATCAGATAGTGTGTGTGTGGGCGGGAGTATCGGTGATGAATATCAGAGAGTGTGTGGGCGGGAGTATCGGTGATGAATATCAGAGAGTGTGTGGGCGGGGAGTATCGGTGATGAATATCAGAGAGTGTGTGGGCGGGAGTATCGGTGATGAATATGAGAGAGTGTGTGGGCGGGAGTATCGGTGATGAATATGAGAGAGTGTGTGGGCGGGAGTATCGGTGATGAATATGAGAGAGTGTGTGGGCGGGAGTATCGGTGATGAATATCAGAGAGTGTGTGGGCGGGAGTATCGGTGATGAATATGAAGAGTGTGTGGGCGGGAGTATCGGTGATGAATATGAGAGAGTGTGTGGGCGGGAGTATCGGTGATGAATATGAGAGAGTGTGTGGGCGGAGTATCGGTGATGAATATCAGAGAGTGTGTGGGCGGGAGTATCGGTGATGAATATGAGAGAGTGTGTGGGCGGGAGTATCGGTGATGAATATCAGAGAGTGTGTGGGCGGGAGTATCGGTGATGAATATGAGAGAGTGTGTGGGCGGGAGTATCGGTGATGAATATCAGAGAGTGTGTGGGCGGGAGTATCGGTGATGAATATCAGAGAGTGTGTGGGCGGGAGTATCGGTGATGAATATGAGAGAGTGTGTGGGCGGGAGTATCGGTGATGAATATCAGAGAGTGTGTGGGCGGGAGTATCGGTGATGAATATGAGAGAGTGTGTGGGCGGGAGTATCGGTGATGAATATGAGAGAGTGTGTGGGCGGGAGTATCGGTGATGAATATGAGAGAGTGTGTGGGCGGGAGTATCGGTGAATGAATATCAGAGAGTGTGTGGGCGGGAGTATCGGTGATGAATATCAGAGAGTGTGTGGGCGGGAGTATCGGTGATGAATATCAGAGAGTGTGTGGGCGGGAGTATCGGTGATGAATATCAGAGAGTGTGTGGGCGGGAGTATCGGTGATGAATATCAGAGAGTGTGTGGGCGGGAGTATCGGTTCCAGAGTATCTTTCACTATTTAAACTAAACTCATTTAAATAGAACTGATCAGTTTTGGAAATTAGGCTGTGCTGATCAATACTTGCAGTCCTGATGTGTTTTCTGGTGGAGACTCGATCCTCACATGATGCTATCAGTAGTATGTGTTTCTATAACAGTAAACTGAGTATACGTGAGTATATAACAGTATACGTGAGTATATAACAGTAAACTAAGTATACGTGAGTATATAACAGTATACGTGAGTATATAACAGTAAACTGAGTATACGTGAGTATATAACAGTATACGTGAGTATATAACAGTAAACTGAGTATATAACAGTAAACTGAGTATACGTGAGTATATAACAGTAAACGGAGTATATAACAGTAAACTGAGTATATAACAGTAAACTGAGTATATGTGAGTATATAACAGTAAACTGAGTATACGTGAGTATATAACAGTATACGTGAGTATATAACAGTAAACTAAGTATACGTGAGTATATAACAGTATACGTGAGTATATAACAGTAAACTGAGTATACGTGAGTATATAACAGTAAACTGAGTATACGTGAGTATATAACAGTATACGTGAGTATATAACAGTAAACTAAGTATACGTGAGTATATAACAGTATACGTGAGTATATAACAGTAAACTGAGTATATGTGAGTATATAACAGTAAACGGAGTATATAACAGTAAACTGAGTA
This sequence comes from Megaleporinus macrocephalus, assembly GCA_021613375.1. Lineage (NCBI taxonomy): Eukaryota > Metazoa > Chordata > Actinopteri > Characiformes > Anostomidae > Megaleporinus > Megaleporinus macrocephalus. The sequence goes on from CM038718.1 coordinate 170,784, forward strand.
TATGTGAGTATATAACAGTAAACGGAGTATATAACAGTAAACTGAGTATATAAGGGTAAACGGAGTATTGAGTACAGATATTTACACATATTAATGATGTTATTAATAATTAATCAGTGAAGTATTAGTTTCTCTGGGTCTGTCCTGACTGGACGCTGCTCACTGTGTGGTTAAGTATGGTGAGCGATACGCAGGTCCTGAGTCTGTGACTGGCACGAGAGGACCGTCCAGGAGAACCTGTCCAGTCCGGGGGTCTCTAGTCCGGGGGTCTCTAGTCCGGGGGTCTCAAGTCCGGGGGTCTCTAGTCCGGGGGTCTCTAGTCCGGGGGTCTCTAGTCTGGGGGTCCGGGCAGATCTGAGCTGGTTCAGATAACCTCAGAGCCCTGCTCTCCACTGCACCCTCACACAGGGTCCGGTTATTAATACTACCACCCTTATAGATCTGAGCTGGTTCATATATACTGGGGCAAGTAATATTACACACACTACCCCACACGCCAACTACACCACACACTACACCACACGCCAACTACACCACACACTGACTACACCACACACTACCCCACACACTACACCCAACGCCAACTACACCACACACTACACACACACGCCAACTACACCACACACTACACCACACGCCAACTACACCACACAATGACTACACCCCACACTACACAACACACACTGACTACAGTACACACTACACCTCACGCCAACTACACCACACACTGACCACACCCACACTACACCCACACGCCAACTACACCACACACTGACTACACCCCACACTACACAACATCACACTGACTACAGTACAACACTACACCCTCACGCCGACTACACCACACACTGACTACACCCCACACTACACACACGCCAACTACACACCACACACTACCCACACGCCAACTACACCACACACTGACTACACACCACACTACACAACACACACTGACTACAGTACACACTACACCTCACGCCGACTACACCACACACTGACTACACCCCACACTACACCACACGCCAACTACACCACACAGACACACCCCACACTACACAACACACACTGACTACAGTACACACTACACCTCACGCCGACTACACCACACACTGACTACACCCCACACTACACCACACGCCAACTACACCACACACTGACTACACCCCACACTACACAACACACACTGACTACAGTACACACTACACCTCACGCCGACTACACCACACACTGACTACACCCCACACTACACCACACGCCAACTACACCACACACTGACTACACCCCACGCTACACAACACACACTGACTACAGTACACACTACACCTCACGCCGACTACACCACACACTGACTACACACCCACACTACCCCACACGCCAACTACACCACACACTACCCCACACGCCAACTACACCACACACTGACTACACCCCACACTACACACACACTACACCACACGCCAACTACACCACACACACCCACACGCCAACTACACACACACTACACCACACGCCAACTACACCACACACTACACCACACGCCAACTACACCACACACTGACTACACCACACACTACACCACACGCCAACTACACCACACACTACACCACACGCCAACTACACCACACACTGACTACACCCCACACTACACCACACACTACACCACACGCCAACTACACCACACACTACCCCACACGCCAACTACACCACACACTACACAACACACACTACCCCACACGCCAACTACACCACACACTACACCACACGCCAACTACACCACACACTACACCACACGCCAACTACACCACACACTACACCACACGCCAACTACACCACACACTACACCACACGCCAACTACACCACACACTGACTACACCCCACACTACACAACACACACTGACTACAGTACACACTACACCTCACGCCAACTACACCACACACTACCCCACACGCCAACTACACCACACACTACACCACACGCCAACTACACCACACACTACCCCACACGCCAACTACACCACACACTACCCCACACGCCAACTACACCACACACTACACAACACACACTACCCCACACGCCAACTACACCACACACTACACCACACGCCAACTACACCACACACTACACAACACACACTACCCCACACGCCAACACCCCTACACCACACATACACCACACGCCAACTACACCACACACTACACCACACGCCAACTACACCACACACTACACCACACGCCAACTACACCACAACTGACTACACCCCACACTACACAACAACACTGACTACAGTACACACTACACCTCACGCCAACTACACCACACACACTACCCCTACCCACACGCCAACTACACCACACACTACCCCACACGCCAACTACACCACACCACTACACCACACGCCAACTACACCACACACTACACCACACGCCAACTACACCGCACACTGACTACACCCCACACTACACACCACACACTGACTACACCCCACACTACACACCAACACTGACTACACCCACACTACACACCACACACTGACTACACCCCACACTACACAACACACACTGACTACAGTACACACTACACCTCACGCCGACTACACACCACACTACCCACACGCCAACTACACCACACACTACACACACTGACGCAACTACACCACACACTGACTACACCCCACACTACACACACACACTGACTACACACCACACACTGACTACACCCCACACTACAGACTCCAACCACTGACTACACCCCACACTACACACCACACACTGACTACACCCCCACACTACACAACACACACTGACTACACCCCACACTACACAACACACACTGACTACAGGTACACACTACACCTCACAACGACTACACCACAACTACACCACACGCCAACTACACCACACACTACACCACACGCCAACTACACCACACACTACACCACACGCCAACTACACCACACACTACACCACACGCCAACTACACCACACACTGACTACACCCCACACTACACCACACACTACACCACACGCCAACTACACCACACACTACCCCACACGCCAACTAACCACACACTACACACAACACACTACCCACACGCCAACTACACCCACACTACACCAACGCCAACTACACCACACACTACACCACACGCCAACTACACCACACACTACACCACACGCGACAACTACACCACACACTACACCACACGCCAACTACACCACACACTGACTACACCCCACACTACACAACACACACTGACTACAGTACACACTACACCTCACGCCAACTACACCACACACTACCCCACACGCCAACTACACCACACACTACACCCACACGCCAACTACACCACACACTACCCCACACGCCAACTACACCACACACTACCCCACACGCCAACTACACCACACACACTACACAACTACACACTACCCACACAGCCAACTACACCACACACTAACACCACACGCCAACTACACCACACACTACACAACACACACACTACCCCACACGCCAACTACACCACACACTACACCACACGCAACTACACCACACACTACACCACACGCCAACTACCCACACACTACACCACACGCCAACTACACCACACACTGACTACACCCCACACTACACAACACCACCACTGACTACAGTACACACTACACCTCACGCCGACTACACCACACACTACACCACACGCCAACTACACCACACACACTACACCACACCCGCCAACTACACCACACACTGACTACACCCACACTACACAACACACACTGACTAACACACCACACACTGACTACACCCCACACTACACACCACACACTGACTACACCCCACACTACACACCACACACTGACTACACCCCCACCTACACAACACACACTGACTACACCCCACTACACAACACACACTGACTACAGTACACACTACACCTCACACCGACTACACCACACACACACACACACACGCCAACTACACCACACACTACCCACACGCCAACTACACCACACACTACACCACACGCCAACTACACACACACTACTACACCCCACACTACACAACACACACTGACTACAGTACACACTACACCTCACGCCAACTACACCACACACTGACCACACCCCACACTACACCACACGCCAACTACACCACACACTGACTACACCCCACACTACACAACACACACTGACTACAGTACACACTACACCTCACGCCAACTACACCACACACTACACCACACGCCAACTACACCACACACTACACACACACACGCCAACTACACCACACACTGACTACACCCCACACTACACAACACCACTGACTACAGTACACACTACACCTCACGCCAACTACACACACACTACTACACCCCCCACACCCAACTACACCACACACTACCCCACACGCCAACTACACCACACACTACACCACACGCCAACTACACCACACACTACACCACACGCCAACTACACCGCACACTGACTACACCCCACACTACACACCACACACTGACTACACCCCACACTACACACCACACACTGACTACACCCCACACTACACACCACACACTGACTACACCCCACACTACACAACACACACTGACTACAGTACACACACTACAACCTCACGCCGACTACACCACACACTACACCACACGCCAACTACACCACACACTACACCACACACGCTACCAACTACACCCACACTGACTACACCCCACACTACACAACACACACTGACTACACACCACACACTGACTACACCCCACACTACACACCACACACTGACTACACCCCACACTACACACCACACACTGACTACACCCCACACTACACAACACACACTGACTACACCCCACACTACACACACACACTGACTACAGTACACACTACACCTCACACCGACTACACCACACACTACACCACACGCAACTACACCACACACTACACCACACGCCAACTACACCACACACTACACCACACGCCAACTACACCACACACTGACTACACCCCACACTACACAACACACACTGACTACAGTACACACTACACCTCACGCCAACTACACCACACACTGACCACACCCCCACATCACACCACCACGCCAACTACACCACACACTGACTACACCCCACACTACACAACACACACTGACTACAGTACACACTACACCTCACGCCAACTACACCACACACTACCCCACACGCCAACTACACCACACACTACCCCACACGCCAACTACACCACACACTACACCACACGCCAACTACACCACACACTACACCACACGCCAACTACACCGCACACTGACTACACCCCACCACTACACAACACACACTGACTACACACCACACACTGACTACACCCCACACTACACACCACACACTGACTACACCCCACACTACACACCACACACTGACTACACCCCACACTACACAACACACACTGACTACAGTACACACTACACCTCACGCCGACTACACCACACACTACACCACACGCCAACTACACCACACACTACACCACACGCCAACTACACCACACACTGACTACACCCCACACTACACAACACACACTGACTACACACCACACACTGACTACACCCCACACTACACACCACACACTGACTACACCCCACACTACACACCACACACTGACTACACCCCACACTACACAACACACACTGACTACACCCCACACTACACAACACACACTGACTACAGTACACACTACACCTCACACCGACTACACCACACACTACACCACACGCCAACTACACCACACACTACACCACACGCCAACTACACCACACACTACACCACACGCCAACTACACCACACACTGACTACACCCCCACCTACACAACACACACTGACTACAGTACACACTACACCTCACGCCAACTACACCACACACTGACCACCACCCCACACTACACCACACGCCAACTACACCACACACTGACTACACCCCACACTACACAACACACACTGACTACAGTACACACTACACCTCACGCCGACTACACCACACACTGACTACACCCCACACTACACCACACGCCAACTACACCACACACTACACCACACGCCAACTACACCACACACTGACTACACCCCACACTACACAACACACACTGACTACAGTACACACTACACCTCACGCCGACTACACCACACACTGACTACACCCCACACTACACCACACGCCAACTACACCCACACACTGACTACACCCCACACTACACAACACACACTGACTACAGTACACACTACACTCACGCCGACTACACCACACACTGACTACACCCCACACTACACCACACGCCAACTACACCACACACTGACTACACCCCACGCTACACAACACACACTGACTACAGTACACACTACACCTCACGCCGACTACACCACACACTGACTACACCCCACACTACACCACACGCCAACTACACCACACACTGACTACACCACACGCCAACTACACCACACACTGACTACACCACACACTACACAACACACACTGACTACACCACACACTACACCTCACGCCGACTACACCACACACTGACTACACCCCACACTACACCTCACGCTGACTACACCACACACTACACCACACGCCAACTACACCACACACTGACTACACCACACACTACACAATACACACTGACTACAGTACACACTACACCTCACGCCGACTACACCACACACTGACTAGACCACTACACACTACACCTCACACTGACTACCCCACACACTACACCTCACGCCGACTACACCACACACTGACTACACCCCACACTACACAACACACACTGACTACAGTACACACTACACCCTCACGCCGACTACACCACACACTGACTACACCCCACACTACACAACACACACTGACTACAGTACACACTACACCTCACGCCGACTACACCACACACTGACTACACCCCACACTACACAACACACACTGACTACAGTACACACTACACCTCACGCCGACTACACCACACACTGACTAGACCACTACACACTACACCTCACGCCGACTACACCACACACTACACCACACGCCAACTACACCACACACTGACTACACCCCACACTACACAACACACACTGACTACAGTACACACTACACCTCACGCCAACTACACCACACACTGACTACACCCCACACTACACAACACACACTGACTACACCCCACACTACACAACACACACTGACTACAGTACACACTACACCTCACACCGACTACACCACACACTGACTACACCCCACACTACACCTCACGCCAACTACACCACACACTGACTACACCCCACACTACACAACACACACTGACTACAGTACACACTACACCTCACGCCAACTACACCACACACCTGACTACACCCCCACACTACACAACACACACTGACTACAGTACACACTATACCTCACGCCAACTACACCACACACTGACTACACCCCACACTACACAACACACACTGACTACAGTACACACTACACCTCACGCCAACTACACCACACACTGACTACACCCCACACTACACAACACACACTGACTACAGTACACACTACACCTCACACCGACTACACCACACACTGACTAGACCACTACACACTACACCTCACACCGACTACACCACACACTACACCACACGCTGACTACACCACTACACAACACACTGACTACATCACACACTGACTACACCACACACTACACAACACACACTGACTACACTACACCTCACACCGACTACACCACACACTGACTAGACCACTACACACTACACCTCACGCCGACTACACCACACACTGACTAGACCTTTACACATTACACCTCACACCGACTACACCACACACTACACCACACACCAACTACACCACACACTGACTACAGCCCACACTACACAACACACACTGACTACAGTACACACTACTCACCAGTGACTACACTACACAACACTAACTACACCACACACTACTCACCACTGACTACACCACACGCAGACTACACCACGCACTACACACCACTGACTACACCACACACTGACTACACCACACACTGGCCACACCACACACTACTCACCACTGACTACACCACACACTGACTAGACCACACACTGACCACACCACACACTGACTACACCACGCACTACACACCACTGACTACACCACACACTGACCACACCACACACTACTCGCCAGTGACTACACTACACACCACTGACTACACCACACACTGACTACACCACTGACCACACCACACACGGACTACACCACACACTACATACCACACGCCGACTACACCACTACACCACACACTGACATCACACTACACCTCACACAGACTACACCACACACTACACACTGACATCACACGCGGACTACATCACACACTGACTACACCACACACTACATACCACTGACTACACTACACACTGACTACATCACGCACTACACACTGACCACACCACACACTACTCACCACTGACTACACCACACACTACTCACCACTGACTACACCACACGCAGACTACACCACACACTACACACCACTGACTACACCACACACTACTCACCAGTGACTACACTACACACCACTGACTACACCACACACTGACTACACCACACACTACATCACACACTGACTACACCACACACTACATACCACTGACTACACTACACACTGACTACATCACGCACTACACACTGACCACACCACACACTACTCACCACTGACTACACCACACACTACTCACCACTGACTACACCACACGCAGACTACACCACACACTACACACCACTGACTACACCACACACTACTCACCAGTGACTACACTACACACCACTGACTACACCACACACTGACTACACCACACACTACTCACCACTGACTACACCACACGCAGACTACACCACGCACTACACACCACTGACTACACCACACACTGACCACACCACACACTACTCACCAGTGACTACACTACACACCACTGACTACACCACGCACTACACACCACTGACTACACCACACACTGACCACACCACACACTACTCACCAGTGACTACACTACACACCACTGACTACACCACGCACTACACACCACTGACTACACCACACACTGACCACACCACACACTACTCGCCAGTGACTACACCACACACTGACTACACCACTGACTACACCACACACTACACACCACTGACTACACCACACACTGACTACACTACACACTGACTACACCACACACTACACAACACTGACTACACCACACACTGACTACACCACACACTACACACTGACTACATCACACAGACTACACACCACACACTGACTACACCACACGCCGACTACATCTCACACCAACTACACCTCACGCCGAATACACCACGACACCACACACTACTCACCACTGACTACACCACACACTGACTACACCACATACTACACACCACTGACTACACCACACACTGACTACACCACGCACTACACACTACTGACTACACCACACACTACTCACCAGTGACTACACTACACACCACTGACTACACCACGCACTACTCACCAGTGACTACACCACACACTGACCACACCACACACTACTCGCCAGTGACTACACCACACACTGACTACACCACACACTGACTACACCACTGACTACACCACACACTACACACCACTGACTACACCACACACTGACTACACTACACACTGACTACACCACTGACTACACCACACACTACACAACACTGACTACACCACACACTGACTACACCACACACTACACACTGACTACATCACACAGACTACACACCACACACTGACTACACCACACCGCCGACTACATCTCACACAACTACACCTCACGCCGAATACACCACGACACCACACACTACTCACCACTGACTACACCACACACTGACTACACCACATACTACACACCACTGACTACACCACACACTGACTACACCACGCACTACACACTACTGACTACACCACACACTACTCACCAGTGTCTACACTACACACCACTGACTACACCACACACTGACCACACCACACACTACTGACCACTGACTACACCACACACTGACTACACCACACACTGACCACACCACACACTACTGACCACTGACTACACCACACACTGACTACACCACACACTGACTACACCACGCACTACACACCACTGACTACACCACACACTGACTACACCACACACTGACTACACCACGCACTACACACCACTGACTACACCACACACTGACCACACCACACACTACTCACTAGTGACTACACTACACACCACTGACTACACCACACACTGACTACACCACGCACTACACACTACTGACCACACCACACACTACTCACCAGTGACTACACTATGCACCACTGACTACACCACACACTGACCACACCACACACTGACCACACCACACACTACTCACCACTGACTACACCACACACTGACTACACCACACACTGACTACACCACATACTAGACTTCCTGTGTGTTTGTGTTTTACTGTCGTAGGTGACGAGCAGGTGACCACCATGGACAGTGTGTTGTTTGGTGAGACTGTGATGCAGATGACCCCGCCTCCTCTCCCTTTAAGCCCCGCCCCTCTCCCACCCCAGTGCCCAGAACTGGACCTGTCCGTCACACTCAGCCCAGAACGACCAGCAGCCGGAGTTCTGAAGAAAGGACGCACACACACACGTCCACGACAGGTGATGATGGTGATGACTGTGGTGGTGGTGATGATGTGGTGATTACTGTGGTGATGATAGTGATTATGATTATGTTAGTTATAATGATTAATGTAATTGTGATGATGGTGATTACTGTGGTGGTGATAGTAATTATGATTGTGTTAGTTATAATTAATGTAATGGTGATGATGGTGATTACTGTGGTGGTGATGATGATGATTGTGTTAGTGATAATAATTAATGTAATGGTGATGATGGTAATTACTGTGGTGATGATGGTGATGACTGTGGTGGTGATGTGGTGATTACTGTGGTGATGATAGTGATTATGATTGTGTTAGTGGTAATGATTAATGTAATGGTGATGATGGTGATGACTGTGGTGGTGGTGATGGTGATGATGTGGTGATTACTGTGGTGATGATAGTGATTACGATTGTGTTAGTGATAATGATTAATGTAATGGTGATGATGGTGATTACTGTGGTGATGATGGTGATTATGATTGTGTTAGTGATAATAATTAATGTAATGGTGATGATGGTGATTACTGTGGTGGTGATGGTGATGACTGTGGTGGTGATGGCGATGATGTGGTGATTACTGTGGTGATGATAGTGATTATGATTGTGTTGGTGAGAATGATGAATGTAATGGTGATTACTGTGGTGATAATGGTGATGATGGTGATGACGGTGATGATGTGTCCTGTTCAGATGCTCTGTTTGCTGATTCTTTGATGCTCAGATGTTTTTAGATGTGATGGTGATGTTTTCTGTGCAGGTACGCTTTGATGTCAGCCCTGAATCCCGTGCCAAACCCTCTGGACCCCACAGGGTGCGGTCTGCTCCACAACCCTGCAGCAGCCAATCAGCTCCTGAGAAGCCTCACAGTCAGGGGAAGCAGGGTGGGCTTCAGAGCTTTATTTACAGAGCAGAGAGACCACAGAGTCTCTGACTGACACAGTAAACGCTGTGTTTGTGGTCATGTTCGTTTCAGGTCCACACACGGACGGAAGGCGTGGTCACCCCGCCCCCAGCACTTCAGCACAGACTGACGGACAGCTGCAGGAGGGGGCGGAGCTTAACACCACTCTCGCTCTGTGGGCAGAGCTCCAGCAGCTGAAGGAGGAGGAGTTTGACTCCCAGAAGGCCGTGCAGGAGAAGCTGCAGAACTCTCCGGTCACTCAGGAGTACATCAGAGCCAAAGCAGCGGAAGGTAAAGGTCAAAGGTCATTCATTCTGCAATGTGTGTAGTGTGTGAACTGTGGAGTGATTATAATCCAGTATGAATCTGCAGTGTGTGTAGTGTTACAGTCTGACAGTAATAACTGTGGAGTGATTATAATCCAGTATGAATCTGCAGTGTGTGTAATGTTTACAGTCTGACAGTAATAACTGTGGAGTGATTGTAATCCAGTATGAATCTGCAGTGTGTGTAGTGTTTACAGTCTGACAGTAATAACTGTGGAGTGATTATAATCCAGTATGAATCTGCAGTGTGTGTAGTGTTTACAGTCTGACAGTAATAACTGTGGAGTGATTATAATCCAGTATGAATCTGCAGTGTGTGTAGTGTTTACAGTCTGACAGTAATAACTGTGGAGTGATTATAATCCAGTATGAATCTGCAGTGTGTGTAGTGTTTACAGTCTGACAGTAATAACTGTGGAGTGATTATAATCCAGTATGAATCTGCAGTGTGTGTAGTGTTTACAGTCTGACAGTAATAACTGTGGAGTGATTATAATCCGGTATGAATCTGCAGTGTGTGTAGTGTTTACAGTCTGACAGTAATAACTGTGGAGTGATTATAATCCAGTATGAATCTGCAGTGTGTGTAGTGTTTACAGTCTGACAGTAATAACTGTGGAGTGATTATAATCCAGTATGAATCTGCAGTGTGTAGTGTTTACAGTCTGACAGTAATAACTGTGGAGTGATTATAATCCAGTATGAATCTGCAGTGTGTGTAGTGTTTACAGTCTGACAGTAATAACTGTGGAGTGATTATAATCCAGTATGAATCTGCAGTGTGTGTAGTGTTTACAGTCTGACAGTAATAACTGTGGAGTGATTATAATCCAGTATGAATCTGCAGTGTGTGTAGTGTTTACAGTCTGACAGTAATAACTGTGGAGTGATTATAATCCAGTATGAATCTGCAGTGTGTGTAGTGTTTACAGTCTGACAGTAATAACTGTGGAGTGATTATAATCCAGTATGAATCTGCAGTGTGTGTAGTGTTACAGTCTGACAGTAATAACTGTGGAGTGATTATAATCCAGTATGAATCTGCAGTGTGTGTAGTGTTTACAGTCTGACAGTAATAACTGTGGAGTGATTATAATCCAGTATGAATCTGCAGTGTGTGTAGTGTTTACAGTCTGACAGTAATAACTGTGGAGTGATTATAATCCAGTATGAATCTGCAGTGTGTGTAGTGTTTACAGTCTGACAGTAATAACTGTGGAGTGATTATAATCCAGTATGAATCTGCAGTGTGTGTAGTGTTTACAGTCTGACAGTAATAACTGTGGAGTGATTATAATCCAGTATGAATCTGCAGTGTGTGTAGTGTTTACAGTCTGACAGTAATAACTGTGGAGTGATTATAATCCAGTATGAATCTGCAGTGTGTGTAGTGTTTACAGTCTGACAGTAATAACTGTGGAGTGATCCAGTATGAATCTGCAGTGTGTGTAGTGTTTACAGTCTGACAGGAATAACTGTGGAGTGATTAGTAAATTCCAGTATAGAATCTGCAGTGTGTGTAGCTGTTACAGTCTGACAGTAATAACTGTGGAGTGATTATAAATCCAGTATGAATCTGCAGTGTGTGTAGTGTTTTACAGTTCTGACAGTAATTACTGTGGAGTGATTATAAATCCAGTATGAATCTGCAGTGTGTGTAGTGTTTACAGTCTGACAGTAATAACTGTGGAGTGATTATAATCCAGTATGAATCTGCAGTGTGTGTAGTGTTTACAGTCTGACAGTAATAACTGGGGAGGGATTGTAATCCAGTATGAATCTGCAGTGTGTGTAGTATTTACAGTCTGACAGTAATAACTGTGGAGAGATTATAATCCAGTATGAATCTGCAGTGTGTGTGGTGTTTACAGTCTGACAGTAATAACTGTGGAGAAATTATAATCCAGTATGAATCTGCAGTGTGTACAGTCTGACAGTAATAACTGTGGATTGATTATAAACCAGTATGAATCTGCAGTGTGTACAGTCTGACAGTAATAACTGTGGAATGATTATAATCCAATGTGAATCTTCAGTGTGTGTAGTGTTTACAGTCTGACAGTAATAACGGTGGAGTGATTGTAATCCAGTATGAATCTGCAGTGTGTGTAATGTGTACAGTCTGACAGTAATAACTGTGGAGTGATTATAATCCAGTATGAATCTGCAGTGTGTGTAGTGTTTACAGTCTGACAGTAATAACTGTGGAGGTGATTATAATCCAGTATGAATCTGCATGTGTGTAGTGTTTACAGTCTGACAGTAATAACTGTGGAGTGATTAGTAATCCAGTATGAATCTGCAGTGTGTGTAGTGTTTACAGTCTGACAGTAATAACTGTGGGAGTGATTATAATCCAGTATGAATCTGCAGTGTGTGTTGTGTTTACAGTCTGACAGTAATAACTGTGGAGTGATTATAATCCAGTATGAATCTGCAGTGTGTGTAGTGTTTACAGTCTGACAGTAATAACTGTGGAGTGATTATAATCCAGTATGAATCTGCAGTGTGTGTAGTGTTTACAGTCTGACAGTAATAACTGTGGAGTGATTATAATCCAGTATGAATCTGCAGTGTGTGTAGTGTTTACAGTCTGACAGTAATAACTGTGGAGTGATTATAATCCAGTATGAATCTGCAGTGTGTGTAGTGTTTACAGTCTGACAGTAATAACTGTGGAGGTGATTATAATCCAGTATGAATCTGCAGTGTGTGTAGTGTTTTACAGTCTGACAGTAATAACTGTGGAGTGATTATAATCCAGTATGAATCTGCAGTGTGTGTAGTGTTTTACAGTCTGACAGTAATAACTGTGGAGTGATTATAATCCTATGAA
>CM038718.1:186596-216596 GCA_021613375.1 Megaleporinus macrocephalus
TCACACAATGTAAAAGGCAGCTGTTGTTTCCAAAGGGGGATGATACTACTGAAAAGGTTGGATTCATTATGACCTGGAACATGATTTTGACACATATCAGCACCAGATGTCCTGCAGATATCGTTTCTCCTCTCGTAACTTGGCTAGCATCTTCATAGACTCCAGTTTATCCAGCTGAAGTTCACTGCTGATCATCTCTATCAGAGTATCATTCACGTCTTTAGCCATGTTTTTAGCATCCCTGAAAAACAAGCAAACCAGGTCTGACAAAGGTACAACACAGAATGCAGTACATTCAAAACCACAGTAACTAGTCATAAGGTGATACACAGTAACTAGTCATAAGGCGATACACAGTAACTAGTCATAAAGCGATACACAGTAACTAGTCATAAGGTAATACACAGTAACTAGTTATAAGGCAATACACAGTAACTAGTCATAAGGTGGTACACAGTAACTAGTCATAAGGCAATACACAGTAACTAGTCATAAGGCAATACACAGTAACTAGTCATAAGGCGGTACACAGTAACTAGTCATAAGGCAATACACAGTAACTAGTCATAAGGCGGTACACAGTAACTAGTCATAAGGCAATACACAGTAACTAGTCATAAGGCAATACACAGTAACTAGTCATAAGGTGGTACACAGTAACTAGTCATAAGGCGGTACACAGTAACTAGTCATAAGGCGGTACACAGTAACTAGTCATAAGGCGATACACAGTAACTAGTCATAAGGTGATACACAGTAACTAGTCATAAGGCGTTACACAGTAACTAGTCATAAGGCGATACACAGTAACTAGTCATAAGGTGATACACAGTAACTAGTCATAAGGTGGTACACAGTAACTAGTCATAAGGCAATACACAGTAACTAGTCATAAGGCAATACACAGTAACTAGTCATAAGGCGGTACACAGTAACTAGTCATAAGGTGGTACACAGTAACTAGTCATAAGGCGGTACACAGTAACTAGTCATAAGGCGTGACACAGTAACTAGTCATAAGGTGATACACAGTAACTAGTCATAAGGCATTACACAGTAACTAGTCATAAGGTGATACACAGTAACTAGTCATAAGGTGATACACAGTAACTAGTCATGAGGTGGTACACAGTAACTTGTCATAAGGCGGTACACAGTAACTAGTCATAAGGCGGTAAACAGTAACTAGTCATAAGGCGGTAAACAGTAACTAGTCATAAGGCGATACACAGTAACTAGTCATAAGGCGATACAAAGTAACTAGTTATAAGGCGATACACAGTAACTAGTCATAAGGCGATACACAGTAACTAGTTATAAGGCGGTACACAGTAACTAGTCATAAGGCGATACACAGTAAACTAGTCATAAGGCGATACACAGTAACTAGTCATAAGGCGATACACAGTAACTAGTTATAAGGCGGATACACAGTAACTAGTCATAAGGCGATACACAGTAACTAGTCATAAGGCGATACACAGTAACTAGTTATAAGGCGATACGCAGTAACTAGTCATAAGGCGATACGCAGTAACTAGTTATAAGGCGATACGCAGTAACTAGTTATAAGGCGATACACAGTAACTAGTTATAAGGCGATACGCAGTAACTAGTTATAAGGCGATACGCAGTAACTAGTCATAAGGCGATACACAGTAACTAGTCATAAGGCGATACACAGTAACTAGTTATAAGGCGATACACAGTAACTAGTCATAAGGCGGTACACAGTAACTAGTCATACGGTGGTACACAGTAACTAGTCATAAGGCGATACACAGTAACTAGTTATAAGGCGATACGCAGTAACTAGTCATAAGGCGATACACAGTAACTAGTCATAAGGCGATACACAGTAACTAGTCATAATGCAGTATATAGTAACCAGTCATAATGCCGTACATGGCTAATTACAAATAGAAGACAAAAGCCAATACTTAACAAATTCATTGTTTCTATATGGACCAAGCTAATCCTTAAATACTAAACATGTGTATGTGAACTCTGGTACAATGCTAATGGGTGGCTATGTGATTTAATACACAGCAGGATTAGCTTTACTGACTGAAACAAGCACTACACAGTTCACTAAACTCACCCACAAACAAAGAAGTAGCCGTTTTCTCTGAAGAGGATATGGACCATGTTTTTGGTGTGGAGGAGCAACTGATTCTGAACATATCTGGGTTTGGGCTCTGCTTCGTTCTCATCTGGCTCGTCTCGAGAGAAAGACACCTTCAGATGATTCAGTGTCCCGTTCTCCACAAACCTCTCCAACTCCTCCCTACAGAGGAAGCACAAGACACAAGTAAGAAAAGAAATCCCTGCAGTGGTTTAGTAATGGTTTAGCAGCTTTGTGCTAATCCTTTACATTTATCTTTAAAACTCCGCTTCATGTTCATCAGCAATATTCTTTAGTATGAACAGCAGGTTTTACCTACAAAACTTGTCAGTTTTCTCTTTCAAAACTTATTGTTTGAAAAAAAACCTTATTTAAACCCATTTCTAATTTTTGAGCCATTTCTTAGTGGGTTTACATTTGGGATCATTATCCTGCAGGCAGGTCCACCGCTCACATTCTCCTTAATCATTCTCTAGTATGCAGAAGAATTCATAGTAGACTATACACTGATCAGCCATAACATAAAAACCACCTCCTTGTATCTACACACATTGTCCAATTATATCAGCTCCATGTTCAATACAGGTGCATATTGCAGTTCTACACTTACAGACTGTAGTCCATCTGTTTCTCTGTATATTTTGTTAGCCCCCCTTTCACCCTGTTCTTTAATGACCAGGACCCCAATGGAGCAGATATTATTTGGGTGGTGAATCATTCTCAGAACTGCAGTAACAGATGGTAGTGGTATTCAGGTGGAAGTCGTGTGTTAGTGTGTTCTGTGCTGGTAGGTGTCCAGACGATGGCTCATCTGTTGCTGCACAGTTTGTGTTGGTCAGCCTCTAGTCCTTCAACAGTGGTCACAGGATGCTGCCCACAGGACACTGCTGGCTGGACATTTCTGGTTGGTGGACTATTCCCAGTCCAGCAGTGACAGTGATGTGTTTAAAAAAATCCAGCTGCACTGCTGTGTCTGATCCACTCATACCAGAGCAACACACACAGACACACCCCCACCATGTCACTGTCACTGCAGTGCTGAGTGTGACATGTCTGTGCCATTCCCATTCGTTGGGTGTTAGTGGGTGGGGTTAGAGATCTCATCAGGAGACTATTAACACCTGTGTAGGTGTGCTTTTGGGGCACTTTTTTTTGTTCTTTTGTTTGCTGTAAGCAGCTCAGTTGCTTGGGTTTAGTTATGTTTGGCATTTTGTTTTTAGTTGTTTTTGTTAATCTTTAGATTTTCTTTGGCCACCTTTTCTTTCTAAAATGTCTGGACATGTCTTTTTCCCTTCATTTTTTTATTAAACTTATTTTTTGGTATTTGAACACTGTGTGTGCTCCATTTATTTGTCACAGTTCTGAGCCGGTCGTGACATGAGAATGAGCCGCCTCCTTAATAGTACCTGCTCAGTGATGGTCCTGTGGGGGTCCTGACTAAAGGTTACGTCTAAGTACCATTAGTTAGGTAACATAATTATAATCCATTACAATCCATTGCAAACAAATTTTTATTTTTTTGTTCTGTTTCAAAACATCTGGTTATGAAAAGGTAAAATATGTACTTTTCCACTGAGAAGAAAACTATCCATCCGTACATTATTTTCCACTTTACCCCGCTAGTCGGGGTCACGGGGTGACTGGAGCCAATTCCAGCGTACACCATGGACAGTTCGCCAGTCCATCGCATGGCCAACACGCACACACTTACACCTATGGGCAATTTAGACTGACCTATCAATCTAACATGCATGTCTTTGGACTATGGGAGGAAACCCACTCATGCACTAGGAAAACATGCAAACTCTACAGAGAACGGCCTGGACCAGGAATCGAATCTGGATCACCTTGCTGTGAGGCAACAGTGCTAGCCAGTGCTAAACACTACCCACCTCAAGAAGAACCTAACTGAAGGTATATTGTTGGACCACTGCTGCACCCTTGTTCGTATTTTGAGTTGAAGAATGGACCTGCACAGGACTTTCTAACAGTACAGGTCAGATTTGTGCAGTCTCTTTCAAATGCATACACTTTTTACCTGCAGGTCCTGCAATGAAATTCTTAGAGTCTTATAAATGAGCTCGGGCAGCCTGACCTGGATAATCTGGCAGTGGTTTTAAAAAATCTCCCCTTGCAGATGATCTTCCAGACAGTGGATTGATTGATTTCCAATGTTTGGATATCTTCGTAAACCCTCCCCAGACTCAGAGGCATCAGCAACCTTTCTGAAGGCCTTGAAAAAGGCATGATAAAGGCATGAAAAAAGCCCAACACTCCATTAAGAAACAGAAAACCAGAGCAGGCATCTTTTAATAAGACTCTTCTCAGACAGTGCTCTAACCATTATATCAGAAAACATCTGATTTCAATTCTACAGGTTTAAATCTGTGCTTTTATCAGTCACTACTACTATATAGGTGCCTTTGTAGTTTTACAATTACAGACATTTTCTCGGCATATTTTGTTATTTACCATGATCTGTAGTGGACCACTATAGAACTGGTATTATCTGGATGGTGGATAATTTTATGCACTGCAGTGACACTGACGTGGTGGTGGTGTGTTAGTGTGCGTTGTGCTGGTACGTGTGGATCAGAAACAGCAGTGCTGCAGCAGTTTTAACACCTGTTCTATGGTGGTCCTGTGAAGCTCCTGACAACTGAAGAACAGGGTAAAGGTAGGATAACACAGTACACAGAGAAACAGATGGACTACGGTCTGTAATTGTAGAACTACAAAGTGCACCTGTATGTAGGTGGAGCTGATAAAAATGAACAGATATCACTGAAACAAGGTGGTAATTTCATAGTTATGGCTGAAAACTGCATTTTGATGTATTTTATTTACAAATTCCGAATGTTAATGTTGATTTTAAGTGCCACTTGTTAAATTATATCTTTATACAGTTTAATTATACCGTAGCTTGCTTGAACACATTTATTTACATGACAGTACACTGCAGAATTTACATGTAAAGCACTCAGACCCACTACCTAAAAATTACTATTATTATTGCTCTGAAATTGGGTCTTGATTTTGGGAATTTTTAAGTAACCGTCACTAAGTGTCACTCACTTTCTCGCATACACGTCCCTGCAGTTCCATCTGAGATGTTAACAGAAAAAGAAGCATGCTTGAGTGATCCTTCGCTGTTCGGACCAGTCGCAGGTCCATTTCCCCTCAGTGTGTAATCTCAGCTCATAAAACAGTAGAGCAAAGCTGTACTGCTCTGGAAAATGTCCCACTCACCGATGAGATTGATTTCACCCCCTTTAACACTGATGTTAAACGTTGGGCTTGATTAGGAATTATTGCGAATCGTTTTATTTTCCTTGGGCGAGCTGACAGCAAAGAATTCCAGTCTGCTTTTCATCTAAGACTGGAGCGAGATAATTTCTGAAACTTCAAAAGAGCGAGCAAGTTTTCTCTTTCACATCTAATGCTTTGGCTACTTTCCAGATTGGCTGCTTTATAAAAAAAAACTTTAGAAGGAAAAGGAGGCTGTTACATGGTGTACACCCTCAATTAACTTCTATCACAGCACGTTCGTTATTGTGACATTCTGCTTTATATGAACAATCATCAAGAGATACAGAGCAAATACATTTACAGCAAACAAATAACTTCCTTAATAACTTCACCGTCCTTATAACTTCAGTGTGAATGGGCGTTGTTAAACTGCTGTAGCTGTCCAAAGAAAAACATGCATTTCCAGAACGGTACCTTTACAGGTGAGAACAAAAAAATTTAAACATTTAAGGTTAGACAACGTCAGTCATAGGCAGTCGTGGTCTGGAGGTTAGGGAACCAGCCCTGTGACTGAAAGGTCTCCGTTTCGATCCCATGACCCGACAGGACTCGACTGAAGTACCTTTGAGCAAAGCACCTAACCCCTGACTGCTTACCGGGTGCTGTGGTAGGGCTGTCCCCTGCTCCGGGCAAGTGTGCTTACTGCCCCCTAGTGTGTCTGTTCATTAGTGTGTCTGTATATATTTAAATCTTTCACTGCGCGGATGTTTTAAAGGCAGAGATCTTGAATTTCCCTCTGGGATCAATAAAGTATCTATCTAAAAAAAAAATAATAATAATAATTCTACGTGTTTTCTCTTAGAATGTTCTGTTGGTCCATTCACTAAATTTCTACATTGTTAAGAGCAGTTGCTGATATTCAAAAAACCTTCTTTTCTCTGGATACCAACAAATTGGTGTTTTTGTGACATCCCTGAACAACTCAATCCCGAACTGGTGTTTTTGCAGCTTAGTTTCTGGGGTTGTATAAATTGAAAAGTGAATGGCATTTATAGAAACAATGTTTATATCTTATTTCAAAAGGAACAATTTGGCCCATCATGATTATGGGCCCTTTAACTCTAGTCATTATATCTGATGGGTCTACAAAAGTTTCAAAAGTTTATCCAACTTATTTCTTATTTCAAAGTCGTTTTAGCAACTACAACGATCTCACTGCACTGGAATATCATTTCCAAGCATAAGGCTGGAAGGAAGTAAAAACAGGGTCCTGCTTCCCCAAAGCATCTAATGCTCCTGACGTGTTAGTGGTGGAGAAATGATGGCGGACCAGTCATTCAGTTGGTTTTAATGAAGCCTCTGTCATTACCCAGTCAGTGTACCCTGTCTGATGTGCAGCACTGCCACACATTCGTACACTACTTTATGTTTTATGATGCTGTCCAGACTGTACATGTCTTTTTACAGCACTGTATTAGCGGATTAGCTTGGTTAAACATTTCACTGGATATTAGCAAATGATGAACATGCGCCATGTTGCGCCACGTTTGGAAGTCTTATTCTCTTTCGTGGTTTATGCTTCTTAGTTTCATAGAAAGCCTCTATAGAAATATAAAGGCATATAAGGAAAAAAGTTTTTATTACTTATATTTAGCCTGATATTATGTATATGGTAAATCTCAGTGGCTCCTCTGTGCTTGTACAGTGTGCATATCGTAAACTACTGCTGTTCTACACCTACGTAGCGCACTAAATGTTAACTGCAACTGCAGCATGCTGTGCAGTATTGGCTGAACATAAATGGATTTATTTATACACATAATGCATTGTTTGTGTGAAAAAGTGTGCTATACGGTGTGCACTACATAGGGGGTATTGAACCATTTGAGAGTGAGCCTATATTTTGCCCAGCTTAAAGTTTTACCACTTTTAGACTGATAAGTAGCAAAGCTTGCCACCCAAGCAGGGACAACAGCAAAGCACCCACAGAATTCCATTTGTTGTGGCTTAAATGTTGCCATAAAATGGTCACACATATGTGCAGCATACAGCATAATCTGTGCCGTTGCTGGTGGTGGCAGAATTGACTCTTTACACCATGTCAATATTGTAACGGATTAACAGAAATGGTTCCAAGCGACTAAATCTTTTTGCATTAACTCACATGGAGAATGTTTGAGAACATTTAAAGTGGTTTCCTTTACAGTGTTTGGTTCTGACAGCAGCAGTATTTTATTGGACTATATTTCTGTGACCGACCTGGATCTTGTACTATGACAGCAAAATGTTAATTAAAAAATTTTTTTTTTTCGGGAACTAATGAAAGCAAATGTCAAAGCTTTTGTTATGCAAGGGCATAGATTTGTTCTTGACACTAGTGGGAACCTATGAATTGAGCCCATCATAATAACATAAACGGCAATACAAAGCATTGGTGCACCAAAGCATAGCATTGACATTAACGTTATTATGATTGACACACTTAATTTGCGACTTGACTTTAAGTGACTTACAAATTTCTTTGAAAAACACCTCCTTATCTCAACCATCTTCTTTTTGGCTGCCATCCTCACTCACTTTTGACACCCACATTGCACCTGAGTCTTGCACAGTGAGTCTCGCATATAACTGGAAAGCTTTCTTTTCAGTTTCGGTGCTGTTAAAACCAAACGTAGCTACAGAGTCTCATGTGACAGCAGGGAAAGACACGAGGACTCGAGTAGCGTGATTTAACCCTTTCTGCACCTCTAGGTTAATCAGATGTTAACAGATCATGTTTTTTTGGAGGAGATCAAATTATTGGTGGGGACTATCACCTCTTTATCACCTTGAATAAATAATCAAGACTGCCAAAACAGTCCTCTGACATTTATCCACCTTACATGATAAACTAGTTTTTGGTCAAATGTGGAGACATGGGATTATTATTTTTTTTTATAACGAGAAATATGTATATTTTTTTACAACTGAAACGCGTTTGATCTTTTTTACAGTGAACAGAAAGAGCACATGTCAGTCACAATCCCAGCACAGTGTGATTAGCCAGTGTTTGTGGTTTGAGTTATGGCTGGAGCTGGACAGGACAGCAGCCCACAGCCTGTTATAAAGCCCTGTTTCATACGTCCAGTATTCTCAGAGGGAGCACTTTCATTTCATTGCTTTCTCAATCACAGCTTTCAAGGACGAGAGCAACAGGCTGACGAGAAACAGCAAAGAAGCGAACATTTCACTGCTGAGTGCTACTGAGACTGGAGCAGCCTGGAATGTTTGTGAGATCAAATATATCATTAGAAATATTATACATGCAAACAAACACAAAAAGATGGAACGAATAATTTACTACTCATCTTTAATATCATTAAAGACAAGGGCGTAGGAGCGGGTTTGACACTGGTGGGGACACATTTGCTAATATGAATCAAAGCCCACCCTATCCCCTAAAATATTACCTACAAGCTGATTTCACTGTAGGTAAGGTAGTAAATCACTGTATGTATAGTGACGTAGAACAACATTTGTGGAATTACAGTAAATTACAAATAAATAATTAAAGGTCACTTTACTAACTAAACAAGATACTCCATATTACATGCTACTGTTGTGAGAAAACCTTAAATTATGCATGCAATGTCTGGATTATATATAAATATAATCAAAAATTATTATTTTCTTTGGAGTATAATACTGAAATGAAATGACAAACTGTATGTTGAGGTTTTCTGACTAGACAAGACTTAAATTAAGGTTAGACAGTAAGGCTGTGTCCAAACAGCACCTTCTGGAACATTACATACTGCAATACCGAAAGCACTTCTAATCTTTTATTTATTAATTAATTAATTTATTTTATTTATTATATTTTATGTTTTATGTATTTAGTGTAGTAGCAGTCTGCAGTTTGGGACGTAACCAGAGAGTAATGTAACTTTACGCTTCAGAGGGCTTTCTGACTAAAGTTAATATAAACATTAGCTAACCCAAACCCTCCTAGTCTCTTACCATAACAACACATTATACAAAAGCAGTTTTATTGCAGTATCTATGCTCATATCCTGCTGACTGCAGGATATTTCTGAACAGGCATCTCAACACAAGCCCAAACAAAGTGAAAGCCCCAGACCACCTAACAACCAGAGCCAGTTGCTGACAACAAACACAGCGCAGGCATTGCGAACGCTGCCAAAACGTGCTTTTAAAATAAAAGTGTTTTTAAACAGTTTCTGTTTTTTCTATGGTTTAATTTTTGGGTGGGATAAATCTACCTGTTTCTGATATTGGGTGGGAAACGCTCCCGCATCCCTCGGTTCCTACGCCAATGATTGAATTCTGCTGGTCTTTCATCAGTTCTGTATAATTCAGTGGTTGAGGTGTAAAGTCATTTAGAGTGGTGATACAAACTAGCGGCCCAAAACAGATACATTTATTGTATTTACTACCCAAAACCACCAGTGAACCCACACACTATTAAATGCAATGTTGCTGTTTAAATTTTGTTACAAAATTTTGTTTAAAAATTTTGTTAAAAAAAAAGTTCTTTTGGGACAATTTTGCAATCACAACACTCTGCATGTACCCCTCCACCATAAATTAACAATAAGGTTCTAGGCCAAAACAAAAACTACTTCTTAAAACTACCATAAAACAATGTGTCCAGGCAGAATATTTATAACCATTTCATGCAAAATCTTTCTGTAAGGGAGCTTTTGAGATGGACCTCTGGGTCTATCACCACCACTGGGAACAAGTCTGACCTGTGAGCATGTTAGCCATTTAATTATGCAGACAATAAAATAATAATAATAGTGGCTCCTTTAGGGACGGATTTTATTTTAGAGGTCCATATTTCGTATTGTTGTTGTGTATAACATTTTACTTTATAAAAAGCAGACCAAAGTGAATTTACAGTGAATGATTAATTTAAACTGGTACGGACTGTAAATAAACCATCAGGATCTCTAATTTCAATCATTTCATATATCGGCTCTGTTGGAGCAAAACAAACAAAAAAAAAATCATACTTCAGCAAGCGAATTAGGTGTGAAAACAGTTTTATGCTGCACTGACACATCAAGAGTTTACATTTTCTAACCTATACCATTGACCATGAACCTGCAATAAACTTGATATTGATTTTTTGGGGGATTCTTAGATGCCAAATGTCTCCGTGTTGAATTCCAAAAAAGGCAAGCCCTGGACCACATTGCTAGTCTTGAGGGAACTGGAGATATGGACCCCAGAATCTCACAAATTTCAATACACAACCTGGCCTTGCCATAGTGTTTGTCAGTGTAGAGGTCTAGAGAGCTAGAGAAAATTAGAGTACTGTAACAAGGCAAAAATAAGGTGTACAGAATTATAGGACATTATGCCACATCTCCAACATCATGACTTTTTATTGTAGTCCTCAGAAAAACGGAGACAACGTCTTTCAATGTCTGATCTTTGAAGTGCTGTAGCGGAGAAATGTTAGAACAAAGCCAGATTCCACATTTGCATCATCACCGAGCAATACAGTTGGCTAGTCTGTGCAACCCCTATTACAGGCCGCCGGTCATGTAGCATTCTGAGGTGTTCATGCGGCTCATCTGCTCCTCTGCTGTTATGATCTGTGTGTAAACAAGGTACATACCTGAAGAGGAAGTCTCTGTCTTTATGTCTGCAGCCGAAGAACAGCCACGTTTCTCCAAACACGTCATCGCGCTTCTCTTCTCGTTCCTGCTCCCTGTTCAATCAAGAGCACATTTCCTCTAATCACAATGTGACTAAGAACAGCACACAAACAAGCAGCACTTATCTTGCCACGCGAACAAGTCCTTATAGGCTTTAAATCAGTGCTTAAGACGCTTCAATTAAACGCAATTATAATTCAATTCTGAAATACATTCTGAAACGGAGGGACTGCAAACACATTAACAGGCATGCCGTGATTCATTTCGTCCCTTTCGTTTTTAAAGGCGTTTAGCAGCTATAAAAGAGGCTGTTTCGGGGGACTGGGAAGGGAAGGAGATTCGAAGGCGTTTTTAAGAGCCATTCCCCAGAAGGTCTGGCTGTGCTCCCAGAATGCCCTTCACCAAGGTGGCACAGAGGCAATGGGCACTATCTGATCATCGCACCTGCTCACTGCTGACACCTTCACATAGATTAAAAATCCCTGCACTGTCTCAGACCCAGGCTGCTCAGAAAAGTCACCAACAAACAAACAAACAAACACACTCTGAAGACAAGAAAGGCATCTAACAAATTAAAAACAAGCAAACATCCACCACTGGCTCTTTCATCTATATGTGAACTGTATTATTTTATGATAGGAGTCTACAGAAAAGCTCCAATTCATTATAAGTGCAGTAACAATTTTTACCAACAAGTTTTACATGTGGTCATTTTTCTCTACACAATTTCAAATTATAAAACATGATAAAATGCAGTGTGGCATGTTGTTTTAGCTTTTGTGGCCTACGTTTCTTAATATATAAGGATTTCAATTTGCACATATGAAAGTTCCACTAGTAAAAAATTCATTAATGTCTAGCATACAAATATTTTTCACAAGTAAAATGTAATTCTTAAAATGTAAGTTCTAAAATCCAAGTGTATGCACTTTATGTAAGTATGTATGTATGTAGTGTACTTTAGAGGCCAATCAGCTTCAGCCAAAATGACTTTAACAACTCAAAACATGAGCTAATCAGATATTAGCCTCGGCAGCCTCAGCTATGATTCCTGCTGTTGCTGTGCCACAGAGACTGCTGTTAAGACAGACAAGGAGGGTCAAAACTACAAAACATAATGCTACTCCATCTAAGGTGACTAACGTTATTAGTATAGCTTTTTAATGCTCATCATTCAAATAAATTAACTACATTGCACTCATTTACTGTTATAACTACTTCATTAAAAGTTATTTGTTATGGTACTAAAAACATGTACTCAAACTCATGTACTCCATAATTACATCATATATCTCGCCAAAGCCAGGCAAAGGTTATCTCTGCAAGAAGTCCACTCAGGCCTTAAGAAAGCAGTGGTCAGTAATGTTTATTTAAATTGCTAGAACTCCCTTAGAGGGCTGTCCTAGTTTCTAAGTGACCGACAGGAAAAAATGCATTAAAATATACATCACCATCATCGTCGTCATTGTCATAAAAACAGCCAACTAACCAATGAAAGGGTCTGATCTATTATTTTGTGTTATTCTAGTAACCAAGGTTATTGCAGCAGCCTTAGGTTGTAAAAGTTTCATAACTTTTTTGGGGTCAGCTTGAGGTGCATCTAGTGGACACACTACCGATGGCTTCAGACTGAATTAATCTTGCAGAGGTTTGGAAGGCTGACATCTTCTTGATGTTTATTATTGATTAGTTCACTTCTTCTAGAATCATGGTGTCCTATTTGGATGTCCACCACAGTAAAAAAAATCTTCTGCCATTAAGCTCAAAATCAAAACACATGAAATCAGCAGTTTAACATGTTTCTTTCTGGAAAGAAAATAAAGCAGAAAATGCACAATTGTCATGGTACAATAGTCATTCTAACTGGCAACTAGGGGTGTAAGAAAATATCAGAAATATTGAATATCGTGATATTATATTTGGTGATACTGTATCGATTCTCAAAAACACAATATCGATACGCAGATTACTGGCAAACAATGAATCATTGGGTGTTGTGTTTAAACCTCTGACCACTAGATGGCAGTGTTGTAATACATCATCAGCTCCACTCCAACATTAACAAGCATCACAAGGGCGCAATGAACAGAAAACTGACACAAAGAGCACTAATAGAGGTCAATGAGCTTTAGCACCTGCTCAGTTGTTTCTATTAGAAGACTAAATACAACGACTGTACATCACAGATGTGGCAGATACACTTTTAATAACTGGACTGCCATCGGCTGCATGGTATGCGTGTGATGCAGGTGTACAGGAAACATTCATAGCAAAAAGTGTACTAGTTTTTCTATGGTATCCCAAGTTGTAGCTAAAGTGCTGAAGGGCCAAAGGACATTGCTGTTATCCCAGGTGGTTGCTAGACTGCTGCCATGTCGTGCTAGGTGGGATGCGCGTGCATATGCATGTGCTAATGTGTGCAATTAGTCCCAAAAAAGCACAAGCATGATTATTAACATATAGGCTTTAGGATCCTGCAAAACTGTTGTGGCTCTAGCTTGAAAATCTGCAACACATGAAACAAGAAACAGGATGATGAAACTAGTCCAGACTAAAATCTGTGCTCTCCAGGAATTCATCACAAAATGACAAATCATATCCATATATTTATTGTGTATGAGTGTTGATTCATTTAGCTATTCGTTCTATAGCTGCTAGTATATATGTTCAAAACACCCGTCAAGGGCAAAACATATATGATTGTCATACTTTAATACATTTATATGATATACAATAATCTAATCTGTATCACAAAATATACCTAGTACCCTAAATGCAGTTATTTTTTGTATATCGTCGCTGTTCATTTCTGTCGATTTTGAGCTTTCTACATCATTTAAACATGCTAATGATCAGTTTCATTGTGTGAAAATTACATGATGAATGGACCATTAGAACTGCTTCAAAACAGCTTGGAAATAATTCTGGTTACATTGACTTACATGGAAAGTAAAGTAGGTTTTTGTTCCGTCTGTGCAATTTTGCAGGTCCTACTGCATTGATTAAGAAGTGCTTCAATTGTTTTTGTGAGACCCATTCAATGTTTCAATAAATGTGATGAATGTTTTTTCTGCCTTCTTTCCATGTAAGCCATACAACTGAAGTATAAATATGAAGGTGGATATGTTGCATCAGCTTTATTTTCAGGAGTGTAGAAATTAGGCTGAAGAATTGATACTCCTTTAACCTCCGTCAGGCTGATAGTAAACAGTGTAGAGAATCTGCCCGCGACCCTAATCACCCTAAATTCATTATGAAACCTGGTGGCAGATTTGTTTAGACATGTTTGGATAAAGCTAGAACTGGTTCACTTCAAACTCTGAAGTTTAAAGAAAAATTTAACAGCAAACACGACTAGAACATGTTCAAACACTGATTAAATACATTTGGCGTTCTCAAACAAGGAGATACTTTAAGTCAGTCAGCAGTTATCCCAGAGATAAACTGTAAAGCCATAGAATTGGTTTCAATGCACAATTCATAAAAGCAGGTGAGTGTGTGTCAAAGACTTCTCTGTGTATCCAAGAACCCTTACATCAGAGGGAATCATTTCTTGTAGATAAGTAATGAAAAATGAGAACCATGACATTTTCCGTTTTTGTCAAACACCAAAAAAGTTGTAAAAAAAAAAAAGTGCATATATAATGTGATTATTGCATTTGCACAAACTGAGATGGTGAAAGTGAAAACCTTATATTATGCAGCTCTAATACAAAAAAGTATTTCCAATTTAAAAATTTACAAAAGTATGGCTTTTACAATCAAACACACAAGTGTCCTATAAGGAGACATGAAGCCTATGACTGAACCCCAAATGTACCTCTTGGATGTTTAATGTGCTATTAGGATGTAGAAGCCCCCATTTCATGATCTATGCAGTGCACTAAACAGAAAGTAGGGAGTCATTTGGGATTTAGCAGATGTTTTCTGAAACAAGTAGTTCTGATTTAGAAATTAAGAGTTGGTTACAGAGTTGAAGCCACAGTCACAGATTATATCATCCTAATTACTGTGTTTCTCATTAAAAGTTAATTAGTGGAATGTCTAGCCTCATTAATGCATTTAGGTCAATCAATTGGTTGTGATTAAATATGTCTGTTTACAAGACGAGCAATATTTTATTATACTGTACACTTACAGCCAATTAGCCAAAAACATTATGATCACACAGAGAGAAAAAATAGAAAATAAATTGTGTTTTTTTTTAGATATTAGATATTAGATTATAATAGATGGGGCAAGTGAACAGTTGTATTCAACCTGTTGCATGCAGAAGAAATGGGCAGGCCTGAAGACCTAAGTGATATTGAGAAACTGCAAGGTATGTGACGTCCTTCCAGTCTGCAGTGGTGAGTACCTACTGACAGGGATCTGAGGAGGAACAATCTCCTATATTCTCCTTTTTTGCCAGATTTTTTGTTTCATGATGCACAAAATGCAGACAGGCCACCCGGACTCTTCTTCTGAGAAGTCATGCTGTTGTGATGGATACAGTATGTGATTTACCATTGTCTTGATAAATATGCAAGGCCTTCCTGAAAGAGACGCTGTCTGGATGAGATTATATGTTGTTCTAACATCTATATATACTGTTGAGTATTGAATGGACAATATACAACACCACAGAAACAAATAAGGATGAATAAACTGGAATAAAAGACTGTATGTATACTGTAACCTCTAATATAACTTTTGGCAACCCTGGTGGAATTAATATTTTTATTTTATTTTGAATACTTCTGTTACCATTAATATTTTTCTTCTCGTTAATGACACTTCTTTAGTATCTTTAGTACTATGGATGCTATTTAGCGTTCATATACAGCATGAATCCATTCAGTACTATGGATTTTTCCACAATATGTACAAAATGTTAAAATCTAAATAAACACTTTAGTTTATAAAAATTATAGAAATTACATTTTCTTTTGATGCACATTGCTATATTACTGCCACTGTTTACTTACAGAACGTATGGACAGCTGACTGAATGCACTGCTTCCGTATATTAACCAAGATTAAAACATATTTCTCAAAGGACTTCAGTCAGTAACTCCTAATTTTCACTAGCAAACCATTAGCATGCATCAGCTGTGGATTCACACAGGACCTGGTGTTATGAAACATATGGTTTCCAAGCTAAGTGGTTCCTGTACTGTGTTAAACGGCACCAGTTATCACTGCCTGTCACCAGATTTATCTCACATTCACAAACATATTACTCACATCTCATCTTAGATTTACTGCAGAGAATATGAGCACTACATTACAGACACCTGCAGAAACAGTTAGCAGGGAAACACAAAGGAATCAGTTAGCTTGGAAACCTTTTGAGACAGAACATCGATCCTGATACAACAACTTGGCCAACATCTAAAAAAAGAAAATTCACCAAGCGTAGCAACTGCAACTACTACAAGCTCAGACTTCATCCACATACCTTGATGTGATTTCTCAGGTTGGATGCTGAACTTTCGAAGGCACTGGTGAATTCAGTGCGTGGTAAACTTCACAGCAGCACTTTGTAGGATGAGTATAGGAGAAGTTTACTGGCTTTTCTCCAACTACAGTTCAAAAAAGAAAATATGCCCGCTAACTTCAAAGCTCTGAAGTAAGGAGTAACGAGAGAGCTCATATAATTGTAGTAGAGTCAAAAGTAGAGTGACTGTCTTTTAAATGTAGTACAGTAATAGTCCTAAATTACCAAACAGTTGGGCTGATTTAAAGTAGAGATACTCAAAAAATGTACTTAAGCATGTTACTTAGGTAAAAGTATTTTAATACTGTCTGCCTCTGGTTATATTTAGCTGTAATATGTTTTCTGTGTTTCTTCCTGATCATTTGAATGCAAAAAAAAAAGAGTTACATGACTTTTAGTCATTTACATAAAGTACCATATGTGTCTGCATATACTTGCATATATTTTTAACTAGCAATGTTAGTTGTTATAATTCAGACAAACACAGGAATAAGATGGGATATATACTCTGTCTCAATGATTCAACATAATGGATCAAGGCAGCATTCAAATATAAAAGTTTGAAGGGTTCTACAAAACATGTTATGTAATAAATGATTATAAAATACAGATGTTAAAGCGAAACATTAATAAAGAACATTAAAGGTTAAAGCAATGCAGGTGAAAATTTGGCACCCTCTAATAGGTATAGAGAATTGCTCCGATGTGAGCAATATTAGATGATTGGCAATATAGATTTGCTAAGATTCTTGCTAGAGATTGCAAAGAGACTGTCCTAAAGCAATGCTATTAGCATCTGGGAGCTCAGTGTCCAATCTGGAAATGGCCTTCAATAAAGCAGCTTTATACTGCCCAGAGGGATCAATACCAATATGAAAAACCTGGATTCTATTTTAACAAAAACCGCGTAGGCCAAACTGGCTCCTTCCTGAATACAAATCAAGCGTTCTGCGACAGACGGCACGCAGTCACCGTCTCTCTGAAAGAAAATTACACAACAATCTGCACTAGGGGTTCAAGCTAGGATGAGAGCTGCTGTTACCAAGCAGTGGCTTAACTGACTGAAAGTGGCATTGAAGTACTGGACTAAGGTGGGTATATGGGTACATTTACACTGGAGAATATATAATCATCTCTCATCATAGGCGCAGCTCTGCTGGTGCTTTCAGCCTTTAAAGCCTGTAAAACCTCTAGCGCTCTGATGATTACTGTGGACACCCGTTTTGACACATTTCCCTGTACTCAGAATAGAATAGAAAACCTACTGACTCAAAACTCACTTATAATAGAACGCAGTGGGCAGTTGCTGTAACACCTACTCATTGGCTTTTATTATAGTTGTGGAAGGGATGGGCAATACAGCAAACACACAATATGTCCAAAAGTATGTGGACAACTGCCCATCACATCTGTATGAGCTTTGGACACCAGTCCAAAAACATGGATATGGAGTTGCCCCACCCTGGCACTGTAATACTCTCCAGTCTTCTGGGAAGAATTCCCACAAGATTTTGTAGTGTGGGAAATTGTACCTTTTCAGTCAAAAGAGCATTTGCAAGGTCAGCCACTGGTGTGGCATGAGAGGAAGTGACTCGAAATTGATGTTTCAATTTCCAAAGGTTCACAGCAGGGTTGAGGTCAGGGCTCTGTGCTGCCAACTGGAATTACTACACAAACTCAATCAAACTATGTTTTTGTGGACCTTACTTTGTATACAGGGGAACTGTTCTGCTAGAGGAGGAAAGGGTCTTCTCTAAACTTTAGCAACAAGTTGGAATGATATACTTGTCTAAGCTCTGAAAACCAGTCCTAGACTATTATCCCTCCTCCACCAAATGTGCTGTCATTATGCATTCCAGTAAATAGGGTTCTCCTGGCATCCACCAAACTCAGATACATCCACAGCCAGATAGTAAAACATGCTTCATACCACCAGAAAACATGTTACCACTGCTCGAGAGCCCAATGGCAGATGCTTTACTCTACTTCTGTCGACACCTGGCATTGCCCATAGAGATCTTAGGATTGTGTACAGTTGCCTTACTGTTGGGACCCATTTAATGAAGCTTACAACACACAGTTCTTGTGCTGATGGTGCTTCCAGAAGCAGTCTGTAATTCTGCAGTGAGTGATGAAACAATGCTGCCATATTTAAAGTAACCAAGCTCTTCAAAACAAACTGTTGTACCGGTAATGTTGGGCTATAGAGACATAGATTTGCTAAAAACAATTTGCTGTAAACACCTGTTAGTTAATGTTCAGATATATACAATAAAATAATATTAGAAATAAAAAAAACCTATGAAACTACACTAAATCAAACAAAACACTGGAAAACAGATGAACTACAGTCTGTAACTGAAGAACTACAAGATTCTCCTATATGGTAAGTGGAGCTTATATGATGTATTCACTCATTGGAACTTGTAACCACTGTTGCTGATCACTGGATGTTTATAATTAAAAGAGAATTTGATGAGTGGAATCACGAGATTTTCATGTTCAGGGTCTGTGTTTAAAAGAATGTTGTTGAATTATTGGCCATTCATACAGCCAAAAAAAAAAAGAAAAAAAAATACACTTTTTTCGAATGAACACAGATCTCTCTTTAGGGTCATATCTGAACCTATCAGACAAACGCGGTCTAATAAAGATCAGCTGTTTGACAGCACAAATAAAACCACAACATGCTGTGCAGAGATCTTTAAAGTCACTGCTTCTGCTCCTATTTCAAGTTATTTACTGGGGCTTCTCATCGACAATCTGCATACAGTTTTGTTGGCCCTGACCTTTTGTATATCTCTCGCTCGCTCACTCACTCGCTCTCGCTCTCACAATGCCTCTCCAGCTGCCCGCTGACAGTCATTGATTCGCTGAGGGGAAATCAGAGCATCCCATGCTGTTTGTTGCTAAAAAGGAAGCTTCGGGCTTTTGTGACATAAACAGTGGCCTGCTGACAAAATGGCAATTGTTATCTTTTATTGAAGCCTGGCATCAAAGGTAGCAGCATTTGGAAGATTTTAAGGCGAGAATTTTCCCAAAGACGCGCACAATTTGGACAGACACAAGGACGAGCAGACAGCAGGCGAACGGCTAAACTGTCTTCCCGCTTCTCTCTCTTCATTATGTGTTTTTTTTTTTTTGTGGAAGTGCTTTGTGTGCATGCAAGTGAGGAATAAATACAGGATAATCCGCAGCTCAGTCACAGAGAGCTCAGTCACATGAAGTACTGCTCGAACGTCTACAACTGTGACAGACAAAAACAAGGTTTTGATATCAAAACTATGGACGATTGACAAATAAATCATGTTTACATTTCCCCAGTTCTCAAGAGCTCGAGTTCTTTGACGGGGCACCGAGCTTCTAATGAAACCTTGAAAGATCAGATCATATAAAAAAAAAAAAAAACAACAAAAAAAAAACACAACATTAATTGTTTTGTGTTAAGCCCTATTCGAGCTGGATTAGTTTTACCTGTGGCAGTGCTGTAATTTGAACAAGATCTGTCCCTAACCCTAACAACAACAACACAATAATAGAAGTCCTGTTTAAATGAACATCACAGTAATGTAATAAGGAAACCAGGTTAAAAAAGAAAAATCTTTTCTAATGTCAAGATAATGTCACCTGAAGCTTTATGCCGATGTAACCATCTGTGTGATGTTTTAAACCTATTTTGGGGTATTTTGGGAAAATTATACAGATTCACACAGAACCTATATGAATCTGTAAGTCAGATCATGCACAAATTATATATTACCGGGTTGTGAAACATCCTGTTCCAGCCACAGATTTAGCTTTTGCATGAACCAAGCACATAGTCACATATTGCCTAGCTTGCAATAACAACAACAACACAATAATAGTAGTTCTAAATGAACATCATAGTAATGTAATAAGGAAACCAGGTAAAAAAAGAAAAATATATATTTTTTTTTACTTTTAGCTTTTTCCTCAATCTGAAGACAAGACTAACAGCTACAATGGATGATTGATTTGGCCCAATTCAGTAAATCTCGAGTTTAGGACAAGCCTACTAAAATGCACCATATTTGTTTGCTGATGGCCAAATTACAAAAGTAGAGGAAAATGGAATCTCACTAAAATATTTTTTCCAAGCTTGAGTTTTCTTCCTTATTGGGGGCATTTGGCAAGTTCAATAAACCCACTTCACTAGCCAAATGCTAGTCCACATGTAACAATGTTACTGGTTAAAAAAGGTCATGTGATGTGATATTTTTGGGTATTTTGGGAAAATGACACACATTAACACAGATCCCATATGAATCTGTCAGTCAGACCATGCACAAACTGAACCAAGCATATAGTCAAATAATGACCACGTGGTAATCATCACCAAAACAACGTTTAAAGCCACATTTGCACCTTGCAGAACGTGCACTCGCTTGCCACTGGCATTCTCTCAGGATTCTAAAGCTGAGTTCATATGCTGTCCACCTGTGACAACTGTTGCAAAGCAGGGAAGAAGCAAAGCAGATCTTTATTGACGGTGCTGCGGGTGGGAAGTTAAATACCACATAACACCCTAAATGGAGAGTCTAAAAAAAAAAAAAAAAAGAGACAAGCACTTATTGCACTTCATTTTGGAGGTGAAACAGGCCAGCAGCTTAGATTCTTCCTAATCAGCCCATGCAAACACTAGCAAGTGCCTTGAACACCACATTCAGCAAAAAGAGCATGTTATCATGAACATAAACTACTCACCGAGCTACAGTGCCTAGGGCTACTCATAGCTTATTTTTCAAGGTATTTTAGCAAACCTCGGTGATAACATGTGAAGGATGTATATAAGCTACTGAATCGATTTTTCAATCTTTAAGCTAAGATTTTTATTAGTTCAGTTTACCCATTCCATTTTTTAAATGGTTACCTCGTGAAAAGGTGACACATGATATAAACCTTTACTGCAATCTAAATATACACATAAATAAAATGTAGGACTATAAAGTCTAGTTTAAAAAAGTAGAAAGTACTTCTTCCGGTTTAAATGTAGTGAGAGTAAAAAGTTTTAAGTGACAGAAACACCTGACAGTGACAGTATACACTAGTACAGATACATAAAATCTGTACTTAAACACAGTAACAAAGTAATTACACTCAGTATTTGAACAATATTTTTAAATTTTATGTGCTTAGTGCAGTCTAGAAGAGCAGAATATTTGGGTGATGCTGGGTTACCGCCTTAAAGCTTCTTTATTTTATTCATTTTACAGCATTTGTAACTCCCTGTAATGCTAATCCAGACAGATGTATCGGCATCAACTGATATGCACATGAAAGATATTGAATACTGGCGTTTGTACCCAAGTGCTAATTTTTAGGGATTTTAGATAAAGCTAGGTAAAAATGTGAATGAGGATGGCTTTCCTTTTAATTTGTGAAGCAAATTTACCATCGATAGCTAAAGTGCAAAGCACGAACTTGGAATAACTTGGAATTCTTGCTGTGATGATCAACAGTTCACTACATACTGCAACCGTTTTATTAAGTCGATTTTATATAAACCGGTTTTATTAATTGTCAGCTTTTTTTCAGTATTCAGTCCACAGTAAAAGCTCTTAAATTATGGTTTTGCTTTTAGCCAAAATGTTCATTTTGGTGCATCACTATCAGTTTCTATGACAAATCAACAAAAATATTTATTTACACTTAATTTAAAAAAATAGCTTCAATCTAGTATCGTATTGCAAAACCTTCAGTATATATGCCCTGAAAACGTCCAGTCTGCTCGTCAAGACAAAACAAACTGTAAACTTATAAGCAAACAGCTATAAGAACTAAATACTAATTTTTAGGGTCAAAGTAATCAACGTAATCGATTACGAAATTACGCCGATTAGCATAACGTGCGTCAATGTGTCCCAAAGATGGCCACGCCTACTGAAAGCATGGATTTATCCAGAGCTTATTTTAGCAGATTATTAACACATGTAACATGTTTCTTTCAATAGTGTCACTTAAAAAGTTGCATTGATAACTGTTTATTAATTGTCCAGTGTAGAACCTAGGACTGTTCTTGATACCGCGGGAGCTTAAACACACACAGCTGCTTCTCAAATGACTCTCTGCCAAAATACATAGTCCACAAATTGTCCAAATTCTTGTGCATAAGGCGTGTAGGCTATGTTGTCATTTGTGCCTCTACAAGTCGAGTCAGAGCGCAGACCATTTAGCCACTTATAGATCTTGTGCGTTTAAGGTACCCTTTAATACATCAAGTGTAGAATGCCAAAAAAAAAAAATAATAATTATATATATATATATATATATATATATATATATATATATATATATATATATATATATATATTTTATTTATATTTTTTTTTTTTGTGTGTGTGTGTGTGTGTATATATATATATATATATATATATATATAATATATATTATATATATATATATATATACCTACACATACATACATATACATATACATACATACACACATGCACATACACACAAACACAAAATCTGATATATCTCATATATAAATCTGTAACAAAATAATACTAATTCCCCAAAAAAATAGTTGTTAGATTAATCAACTAACCAAAAAAAATAAACATTAGATTAATCAATGTAGTAACTAATCGGTAGGTGCAGCCCTACACATTTTACATATTATATTTTAACACTTAAAAATAATGAAGCTCATTAGTGAAGAGTCATTAGTGAAATTCATAGAATGCCTCTCAGCCAATCACACTGTGAGGCTGGTACTGCAGAGGAGTTTAAAAGTCTGAGAGCCTCTGGTATTTTTTATTTAAGGGTGGAGACAAACAAGAAAAAGTCTGTATTTCTAGGTCACGATTTAAATTCAAGCAAATCTGTGATGCTGACCATTATAAGGCCTTTGTACAAAAAGGTCAAGTTGTTTTTGGCTTATTCCTTCCAAGGAAGTTCATGTTCAGACAACTCTCAGGTAGATTTGATCCGAGTGCAGATTAGCAATGAATGCAAAATAGAAGCGTTTTCTGCAGCGCCCTTAGATTTCCACCTCAATGTAACTGTGGCACAATAAAAATGATGTTTTGGTTGTCACTGGAGAAAAGAAAGAACATCACATTCATTCAGCAATATCAGACAACCACC
The DNA here is from genome assembly GCA_021613375.1 of Megaleporinus macrocephalus. Classification (NCBI taxonomy): domain Eukaryota; kingdom Metazoa; phylum Chordata; class Actinopteri; order Characiformes; family Anostomidae; genus Megaleporinus; species Megaleporinus macrocephalus. Next base: position 210,232 of record CM038718.1, read on the forward strand.
ACGCTGACAGTTTCAAACCTGATGGGGGTGGGCATGTGTGTCTGTGCACGACAAGCCAACATTCATCAGCAGCCCTGTTTTCCACAGGTGGTGCCATCCCTCTACTGGGAAAAGCCATCAATCACCTTCAAATTCACAACCAACCCCTCTGATTACTGCTGTATTCTTCATATCACAAAACACAAGAATAGCAGAAAATGACCCCCCTCAGACAACACTGACAGACGCTTCTATTCACATACGGTATATATACTACTGCTCAAAAGTTTGGGATCACAGTGAAATGTTCTTGCTTTCAATGGAGTATCTTCCTTCCTTAACACAACACTGGACTGACGCGTCTCTAAAGAAAGTTGTTTCTTTCTGGTCATTTTGAGTCGGTCAACAAGCCATCAACTGCTGATGCTTCAGATACTAAACTAACCTAGAATGTTATTCTCCCTTTTATGCTCACTTATTAGTAGAATGTTTTTCAGCTGTGCATCACAATTGAGCAAGAGTGTCCTAACAACCAATTAGCCCAATAACATCCTTAACTTGGATTGGCAGCCGTACCAGGAGATTTAGACAGAGGACTGAGAATTACTGATAATAGGACTATATGCAAAATAAGCCCCTATACAAAAATAGGCTTTAATACAAACATTTTTATTCTTTAAAAATCATCTGATACACTTAAATTATTTGTGAAATGGACAATATTGTTTGTGAATTACATGAAAATTGCATGAATTACATGACAATTGCATGAAATGAAATTCTAAAGCGATCCTTAACCTTTGAGCGGTAGTGTATATATATACACATACACGTAATTGATAAGAAATGTTTGGTGTCTAAACTTTGCTGCTTTAGTTTTGCAAGCTAAGCTAAGAAGTAACAGAAACATCAAGCAGACTGCATTCAGCTATCATCACTTGTCAAGATGTTGAATAAATTCTAATAGACTTGAACAGATTTGCACTACGTAACGTTTCAGACTTTCTGTTAAAATTGAAAGTAGCATTACTGAGTCAGGAGAATAAAAGCAGGTGAGTAGAGTATAAGGTGTGTGCTGCATATGCATCATCTTAAGCCTGAAATAGAACGTACTAGGAGTTTTTGGAACCATGTCATATGCCTTTACGTATTAACATCACTCACACAGGCCCAAAGAAGCAAGCAAACTACCATTTTTAGAAGCCCAACAATGTCTTTTTTAAAAACACAACAATTCTCTGAGACACTGGCTGTGGTTGGTTCTACTTACCACATCATTCATTCTGTGACCTCCACCTGAACTGAATGTGATTGGTTCTAATCAGTGAGAAATACCCACCAGTATTTGGGGAGGGTCACTCACCATAGCGATGCTGATGCTTGTTTCAGTGGCAACAACAGTTTGTTTTAACAGTTACTCCTCTGGAAATGCTCTTTTCTAGTTGGGTTATGCACTCTATAACTCTATAACACATTAATTAAGGGCGTACAAAAGCTTGCTGACTGTGGTTGAGGCAAGTTTAGCAACATCCTGTTTATGGATCCCTCAATATTTGGATTTCCAGACATTCAGCTCATCCTAGAGGTTAGAAAAGAGAACCCTGAACCCCCAGAACCCCCTTTATTTTGCACTATGGTCCTAATCTCTGCCAATTCTGAGACCTCTGCCAGCTTGTTATGGGTCCTACTCACCACATCATTTATCCTGAGACCTCCCTCTGAGAGTGTTTGGTCTTAATCACTGTCACATTAGTTCTGGGAGTCATTCAATCAGAGACCTCCCCTTCATTTTGATTGGTCATACATCACGTAAATACCAGTAATAAAGCGCGACAGGATAATCACTATGTTTAGCGTTTGCTAAAGTAAACCACAGATATGTTTGTGACACTGACAGCCACATTCACATCTCTGACTACATAACCAAAAGAATCTCTGAACAGATCATTATACAGCAGTGCAAACACACTGCAACAGTCTAATATCTGCTGTTCTACACAACTTTTAGCAAACATTTAATCAATATTCTCTCCATGGTAAGTGGCAGAGGTGATGGCGTGTCTCAGGAATATCAAATTAGGCAATGATGAAACCAATTAAATGATGCTAGGGTATTTCATAAAGGAGGATTGAGCCAGATAATCTAAACCTTAAGGCAAGTAAGAAGAGCTGAGGAGCATTTGTTTTGGACACTCCTCACATTAGACTTTATTTGTTTTAATTAGTTTTGTATTATTACTTACTCTTAATTTTTTTTTTTATTATTACTTTTATTATTTTATATATATATATATATATATAATATATATATATATATATATATATAGTGTTCTATTTTAAAGTTTGTTTTAGCTTGTTTTGCTTCTTAAATTTCTTTAGAACTCTTTTACTTTTTTATTATTATTATTAATCTCTTACCCTCTTTTTATCTTAATTTTATTTTATCTTAACTTTTATTTTTATATATTTTTATTATTATTATTATTATTTATATTTTTATGTTCACTGTTATTTTTAATTTTTCTTTTAATGTGTATTAGCTACTTTTTTCTCAGTTGTTTTAATTCATAATGATTAATTTTAGTTTTTTTCTTCTTTGTCATGTCAATCCCTGTTCTTGTAAATACTCGGCTACATTGAAATTGAGGGTTGCCCTCAATGTACTTCTGAGTTAAAATAAAGGTTGATTGATTGAGACTTCCTTTTTTTAAATCAAGTTTTTATATAAAAAGGAGCATCCAGGAAAAGCTGTAGTCCTTTATGAGCAAGTATGAATGAAGACTTCCCACTTCAGGGCATAAGCAAAAAAATCATTCCTCAGCCAGGCATTGCAGAGATATTCTGCTCTACAGTGCAAAATCAGGAATTCAGAGAAATTGTTGTGCGTAAAGGAAAAAGATGAAAACCACAAAAGGATGCCAGTGATCTTTGACCCCACCGACAGAACTGCATCACAAGCTGGCATGTTTATATAATGGATGTCACAGCATGGGCTCAGGAATACATTGACACTAAACATCACTGCATCCACAAACACAAGTTAGGACTGCACTGTTCACAGCAGAAGTCATATGTCAAAAGCATCCAGAAACGCTGCCAACTTCTAAGGGGTAGGGCACCTCTGGGATGGACTGATGCACAGTGGAAACATGTGCTGTGGCCTGACAAGTGAAAGTTTCAGGCTGTTTTTGGAAATAATCAGCATAAAGTTAAAAAGGCCAGCGTCTGTTATGGCACAGGGTTGTATTAGTGGGCAACTTGCACATCTGTGAAAGCACCATTAACGCTGAACACCCTTTTGAAGCAACATAATGTTGTTGGCCAAAGAATGAAAAGCACCTCCAAAAGGACAGACAAAGGCAAGTCTTTTACTTTCAAAGTAAGAAACTGTAACAAAAGCAGTTCAAAGCAGTTTTTTTTGGACAGCACTGATATGCTGCCTTGTAGACATCTTTTTCATGGACACTCATGCTTTTTTCAACATGACAACACCAAGACACATTTCACACGTGTTACAACAGGATGGCTGTGTAATCAGAGAGTGCGAGTGACAGACCGGCCCATCTGCGGTCCAGAACTGCCTCCTATTTGAAAACGCCTGTCTTATTAAGCTCAAAATAAGACAACAAACGCCCTGTATGGTTGTATTACAGAAAAATAGCAAAAAATCTCTTTTAAAACTGGATTGGTTTGTGTCTTCAGTCCTCAGGTGATTATTAAGTGTTTTTGAAAGGTAAGGTGATGTAACTCAGTGGTAAACATGCTCCTGTCTACACTTGTATATTTCCAAAAAGCAATAAAATGTGCAATACTTCAGTCTCTGTGGGTAAAATGTGTTCTATTGCAGTGAAAAAAACAAAACAAAACACAGGCATATCATATTGTGACTCTTGTGTTAATTCTTACACCACTAACTAATATACATTAGCACAAGTTAATTGTGAGTGCCTACCTTTGCTGGAGGAAACCAATGAAGGGAGCCACACCTGTGCCTGGGCCCACCATCACTATGGGAACAGAGGGGTCTGAAGGCAAGTGGAAGGTGTTGTTGTGCCGTGGCCTCACGTTGATCTGACACAGAAAACACAAGGATTAGCGTTAAACATATGCTATTAAAGGCAACCCAGCATGACACAGAGCCTACAGTGCCTTATTATTAAATATTAAATGGATCTGAGGTCTTCGTTGGCTCAGATCCTGATGATACACTGGTGTCACTAATATGAACTAGAGAGGAAACCACTCCGAATGCCATTTTGTCCTAATCCAATACCAAACCTTGGTGTACCAATGATACCAATGCTTGCTATTTCAAGATAGATTTATTATTTCGCTGGATTAGATTAATATTTTTCACATCCAGCCATTTTCTCACCAGCCTACTCTTCACAAAGTTATCCAAATGCAAAAAAAACACATTCCCTATTTTAATATTGAAGTACTTACTGTGCTGAGTAACAACCTGGTCCACAGTCAGTTTGTTAGTGAGCTCCAAATGCTTCTTAATTCTTCTTTTTGGTTGGTTCAGCTCATGGACTCCTTTTACCTCTCCCTTTGCTGTAGTGTTTTATTTAACAGCAAAGTATTCTCCAAAAAGAGAAGACAAGAGAGTCCAAGAAACTACAGTCCCTATGCTGATAGATGCTGAATGTACTAAAAACTTCCATTGCAACTCTAGAAGTTACTTAATACTTAAAGCTACAATTTTGGGGATTTGGAGACTTCTCTGGTTAAAAAGTGTAATAGCATGCAATATGCAAAGAAGGATGTTACTGAATTATCCACAATCATATCTTTATTCTGCATTTGAGACCCAAATATTAAGCCAGACGCTCTTTTTAAGATTGTTAACATGGGAAGTTGCATGACGTGGGCTGAAAACCTTCTGCAAGCCTCTTACTTTCAAATGATTATTTTAGATTTTGTAAGGCGACTCACAGCAGCACCCATGCTCAATCTTTTAAGCCTTTTTTAGTCTCCTGATGCAGAAATGCTTTCAGTTTTAATAGAAATATTTTACATGGTTTTAAGCATTCATACTTTCATTCAAGTTGCTGTTTGGAAAGATACCTCTAGTTTTACTGTACCTCTAGTCATTACTGCACCAAAGTAACAGTGTGTGTTCATTCTTCTTCATAAAGTTTTAAATTCTTGCTTTGGGTAAAAAATGTACCCGTGCAACAGCCCTAGTCACATTTGTGCATGTGAATGTGACCACAGTTCCCTTCATGACAACCAACATAAGCTTGTTAGTTCATATTTCTGCACTAACGCTGGTAGAGCCGAACATTTAAACTAAACTCTCCCTCCAGTACTTGCAACCTAAAGCGCTGTGGAGCAAATCAAACTCAGCCAGGCCTGTGATTAGCCGTGTTGGTGCTTTAGGGAGAAACTCAGAGCCAGAGGATTCATTACGGCTCTCGAGGAAGAGGAAGGACGTGCTGTCTCAAGGTCAAACTCTGAGTGCACTCACCTTGGGTAAAGCTGAACAGTCTGCAGTCTTTTCTGCGGAGGCTGTTTTCCCATAGGGCTGCAGGATGGCCGAGACTTGGTGAGTTAGCCATCCTGTACACAGCCCTGTCCTTTTTGGATGCTCTGCACAGGCGGGAAAGTCCACCACGCTGAACACGAAATTAACTTTTCCAGGCCGCCGCAGACGGGAGCTACACAATAACGCATAAGAATGAGATAAGTTAGCCCTGCGGAGTCACTACTGTCCTTCACGTACACTAATTAAAAGTAATGATTTACATCCACTTTACATTCCAGTCCACACTTTGTTTTTTACCCGGTATGAATCAGCATATTTATATTAGTTTTACAGTTTGAGAATAATAACTGCAGAGTGATTTTAATCCAGTATGAATCACCAGTATGTGTGGACTTTACAGTCTGTCAGTAATAATTGTAAAGCAATTTAATTCAGTATGAATTTGCCGCAGGTGTAGTTTTTACTGTCTAAAAATAATAAGTGTAGAGTGAGTTTAATCCAGTATGAATTTACAGTATGTGTAGTTTTTACAGTAATTTAGTATGAATCTACAGTGCATGTTTTTTTATAGTTCAACAGTAATAACTGCTCAGTGATTTCAAATCAGCAGTAATCTGCACTACGACAGTAATAACTGTGGAGTGATTATAATCCAGTATGAATCTGCAGTGTGTGTAGTGTTTACAGTCTGACAGTAATAACTGTGGAGTGATTATAATCCAGTATGAATCTGCAGTGTGTGTAGTGTTTACAGTCTGACAGTAATAACTGTGGAGTGATTATAATCCAGTATGAATCTGCAGTGTGTGTAGTGTTTACAGTCTGACAGTAATAACTGTGGAGTGATTATAATCCAGTATGAATCTGCAGTGTGTGTAGTGTTTACAGTCTGACA
>CM038718.1:221596-229096 GCA_021613375.1 Megaleporinus macrocephalus
GAGAACCTGAAGCTGCCATGGTGCTGGATTGACAAGGTTTCTTCATCCTGGCCGCTGGTTCCATCGGGGTCTCAGAGGATGCCCCCCTGGGATGCAGGGCTTCTCTGCCTTGTTCCAGTGTACGAGGTGCTGAAGGGCCCCTCCAGGTCTAGGTCCCTGTGGGGGGGGCACCTTGTTGGGTGTGACCTTGTCTAATGGAGCTGGATTGACGGGCAGGAGAGGAAAGTGGAACCAGGTACTGTGTTGGCAGATCCAACTGGCCAGTAACGCTGTTGATCTTTTGAGCGAACCGATGTTCTCGCCCTCTCCAAACCCAACATCTCCGTTTGGAAGGGTCCTGCTCTGATCTGATAATAGGGGCATCACTCCGGCAGCAGTCTGCTGAACCTTTGATCTTCTCTCTCCATCTGATCCACTCGTCAGCAGCTGGTATGTCTGATGACAAAGCTGCTCTCGGTGCCTCCGGAGACTGAAACCAGGACACGCTGAAAGAGTGTTCGGCCGATTGCCGAGTTCACTAATGAATGATCTCCACCCAGATTGAAACGGTGACCAGTCCTCGAGGTTGCTGTGGCAATAAGTTTACCCGAGTTGACCCAGCTCTCGATTCGTCCTTCTCTTTTCCCTTTAGACTGGAGCGATATCTAGAGGTCAGACTCCTCATGGTTCAGGAATTCCCATCGCTATCAGTTTAACAACAGTGCTGGAGAGCATGTCTCCAGAAAGCATGTCTCAGGAAAGCATGTCTCCGGAAAGCATGTCTCCAGAAAGCATGTCTCAGGAAAGCATGTCTCAGGAAAGCATGTCTCCAGAAAGCATGTCTCAGGAAAGCATGTCTCCGGAGAGCATGTCTCAGGAAAGCATGTCTCCGGAGGGCATGTCTCAGGAAAGCATGTCTCAGGAAAGCATGTCTCCAGAAAGCATGTCTCAGGAAAGCATGTCTCCGGAGAACATGTCTCAGGAAAGCATGTCTCCGGAAAGCATGTCTCCAGAAAGCATGTCTCAGGAAAGCATGTCTCCGGAAAGCATGTCTCCAGAAAGCATGTCTCAGGAAAGCATGTCTCAGGAAAGCATGTCTCCAGAAAGCATGTCTCAGGAAAGCATGTCTCCGGAGAGCATGTCTCCAGAAAGCATGTCTCAGGAAAGCATGTCTCAGGAAAGCATGTCTCCGGAAAGCATGTCTCCAGAAAGCATGTCTCAGGAAAGCATGTCTCAGGAAAGCATGTCTCCAGAAAGCATGTCTCAGGAAAGCATGTCTCAGGAAAGCATGTCTCCAGAAAGCATGTCTCAGGAAAGCATGTCTCCGGAGAGCATGTCTCAGGAAAGCATGTCTCAGGAAAGCATGTCTCCGGAGGGCATGTCTCAGGAAAGCATGTCTCAGGAAAGCATGTCTCCAGAAAGCATGTCTCAGGAAAGCATGTCTCCAGAAAGCATGTCTCAGGAAAGCATGTCTCCGGAAAGCATGTCTCCAGAAAGCATGTCTCAGGAAAGCATGTCTCCGGAAAGCATGTCTCCAGAAAGCATGTCTCAGGAAAGCATGTCTCAGGAAAGCATGTCTCCAGAAAGCATGTCTCAGGAAAGCATGTCTCAGGAAAGCATGTCTCCAGAAAGCATGTCTCAGGAAAGCATGTCTCCGGAGAGCATGTCTCAGGAAAGCATGTCTCCGGAGGGCATGTCTCAGGAAAGCATGTCTCAGGAAAGCATGTCTCCAGAAAGCATGTCTCAGGAAAGCATGTCTCCGGAGAGCATGTCTCAGGAAAGCATGTCTCCGGAGAGCATGTCTCAGGAAAGCATGTCTCCGGAAAGCATGTCTCCAGAAAGCATGTCTCAGGAAAGCATGTCTCCGGAAAGCATGTCTCCAGAAAGCATGTCTCAGGAAAGCATGTCTCCAGAAAGCATGTCTCAGGAAAGCATGTCTCCGGAGAGCATGTCTCAGGAAAGCATGTCTCCGGAAAGCATGTCTCCAGAAAGCATGTCTCAGGAAAGCATGTCTCCGGAAAGCATGTCTCCAGAAAGCATGTCTCAGGAAAGCATGTCTCAGGAAAGCATGTCTCCAGAAAGCATGTCTCAGGAAAGCATGTCTCCGGAGAGCATGTCTCCAGAAAGCATGTCTCAGGAAAGCATGTCTCAGGAAAGCATGTCTCCGGAAAGCATGTCTCCAGAAAGCATGTCTCAGGAAAGCATGTCTCAGGAAAGCATGTCTCCAGAAAGCATGTCTCAGGAAAGCATGTCTCCGGAAAGCATGTCTCCAGAAAGCATGTCTCAGGAAAGCATGTCTCCGGAAAGCATGTCTCCAGAAAGCATGTCTCAGGAAAGCATGTCTCAGGAAAGCATGTCTCCAGAAAGCATGTCTCAGGAAAGCATGTCTCCGGAGAGCATGTCTCAGGAAAGCATGTCTCCGGAGGGCATGTCTCAGGAAAGCATGTCTCAGGAAAGCATGTCTCCAGAAAGCATGTCTCAGGAAAGCATGTCTCCGGAGAGCATGTCTCAGGAAAGCATGTCTCCGGAGGGCATGTCTCAGGAAAGCATGTCTCAGGAAAGCATGTCTCCAGAAAGCATGTCTCAGGAAAGCATGTCTCCGGAGAGCATGTCTCAGGAAAGCTTACAGAGACAAATATCTGGGGACAGTACGTGGATACAGAGAAACGTTCTGTATTTCTTTTTGGTCGTCCTTGTCCATCTCCTAGAGAATGGGAGCAACTTTGACATGGGACCAAAGTGTGTTCTCAGGTTCTCACTCTTTTTTGGGTAGAGTGTTTTAGTGTAAAGATCTGTTAAAGTTAAATCTGGGAAAGATCAGGAGCCAGTGGCTTGTCTCCCTCGCGCTAATGTCTAAACTAGCGTCTTGGTTGCCTCTGTAAGCAGAGCGGTGAGGGCAGCAGCAGTAACGTTAACATTCTCTAAAAGTGATGGTGGAAATTGCCAAAGCCCCAGTATCTTAGCAGGTCCTTGATTATCTACTGTCTCCACCTTCGTCCACGATGACCCCGCTGTATCACTACCGTGATGTCAGAAAGAGCTTCTCTGCTGGTGAAGTTATTATTTATAGCACAGATCGTTCTCTTCAACCCGTCTTTGACGTCCAGGGGTCTCCTGGTCAGGAAAACAGAAGAGGATGATCTTCGTAAGCAGTTATGAATCTACCCTCCAGATTTGGCAGGACATCGTTACCGAGCGTTAGGAATGCAATAGACTGTATCCCCATGTTTCCCGCTCATCTCCCTGACGGTGGGTAAAACTGTGAGCACTCCTGAGATCTACTGAAGTGAGAAGTTGAGCTCCACAGTTACCCCGAGCACCGAGCACGCTGAAGAGGGGGTCTCTCAGTAACGTTACTCAGAGCTCTGTAATCTGAGCGCAGACGAAGACGCTCGGAGAATCCCGACGCTGTGGCTGAAGCAGAAGAAAGAATGAAGGAACTGGACCAAAGCCCTCTTTCCTTCTCGGGTGAGAGAGTAAACAGGAGCTTTAGGTAGAGCAGACACTTCTATAAGCTCGATAGCACAAACATATCCCCCCGTCCCCCTCTGACCGCGAGGTGGGGTTTAGTTTCGTCCAGAAGACCCCAGGGTGGAGTTTCTATCTAGTTGTTGATCAGTAAGGAGTCTGTGAAGTGGAGATACAGGATCACTGACGCTCGGCGTGGAGTGTTGTTGTTAATGAGGTTAAACAGGAGTCGGGGGGGGTGACGGGGGGTGACGGGGGGTGGGGGGGGGGGGGTGACGGGGGGGGGTTACTCTGTGTTCCTGTGTGATTGAACAGATTCGATCTCAGCCTCCTGTACAGAGAACAGCAGGAGAGAAAGGAAGAGAAGAGAGGAACAAATAAGGAGCAGAGCAGAAAGAGGAAGGAGGAGGACGGAGGGAAAAGAAGGGAGTGAGAGGGAAGTGAAAGAAATTACGGAAGGAAAATAAGAGAGAGAGGAACAAAAGAAGTGAGAGATCTGTCCGGACAAATTAGTCTAACTGAAGCAGAATTTCACCTTACAGCTTCTGTGCATTCGATTCAGTTCACCGTTACTGAGTGTAGCGCCACACGCTGTCCGTATAAGAGACTGTCAGACTCCGGGGCGGAACTTACTTGCTGAGAAGAAATCAATAAGCCAGACACACTAGACAATATGTACTAGTGTAAGTGCTAGTGTAAGTGCTAGTGTAAGTGCTAGTGTAAGTGCTAGTGTAAGTGCTAGTGTAAGTATCAGGGCTGGACCAGTAACAGTCTACAGCACTGTAGTCGTGCTCTGGTGGTTCTGGTATGTTCCGGTTGCCGTGGTGATCAAGGCTGGATCAGAGCGATGGGGCGGAGCACTCATGGAATACCGTCGGGGGCCGAGACCCGTCTTCTGAGCTGAGACCCGTGTCAGTGGTTTCCTCACCTCATCTGTTGCTAGAAGGAGTGGTGGCTCCTCAGCAGAGGGGGGCTAACAGCACTACCTGTGAATACCTGTGAATACCTGTGAATACCTGTGAATACCCGTGAATACCCGTGAATACCCGTGAATACCCGTGAATACCTGTAAATACCCGTGAATACCCGTGAATACCTGTGAATACCTGTGAATACCTGTGAATACCCGTGAATACCCGTGAATACCTGTGAATACCTGTGAATACCCGTGAATACCCGTGAATACCCGTGAATACCTGTAAATACCCGTGAATACCTGTGAATACCCGTGAATACCCGTGAATACCCGTGAATACCCGTGAATACCTGTGAATACCCGTGAATACCCGTGAATACCCGTGAATACCTGTAAATACCCGTGAATACCTGTGAATACCTGTAAATACCCGTGAATACCTGTAAATACCCGTGAATACCCGTGAATACCTGTGAATACCTGTGAATACCTGTGAATACCCGTGAATACCCGTGAATACCTGTGAATACCTGTGAATACCCGTGAATACCCGTGAATACCCGTGAATACCTGTAAATACCCGTGAATACCTGTGAATACCCGTGAATACCCGTGAATACCCGTGAATACCCGTGAATACCCGTGAATACCTGTAAATACCCGTGAATACCCGTGAATACCTGTGAATACCTGTGAATACCCGTGAATACCCGTGAATACCCGTGAATACCTGTAAATACCCGTGAATACCTGTGAATACCTGTAAATACCCGTGAATACCTGTGAATACCCGTGAATACCCGTGAATACCCGTGAATACCTGTGAATACCTGTGAATACCTGTGAATACCTGTGAATAGCTGTGAATACCTGTGAGAGGTGAAGGGCCTTCATCTTCATCATGCAGAGCAGAAGTGATCAACAACCGGTCCAGCTCTGGTGATCTGTCGCGAGCCTGCGTTCGTCCAGCTTGTGACTGGACGTGGGCGAGGAGTAGACTGGGACGTGGGCGAGGAGTAGACTGGGACGTGGTATTCGAGTTAGCTTTGCTAGCCTGACTCGTAAAACCCCAGCGGCGTCTTCTGGGCCGAACGACAGTGTGCTCGGGCCCCGGGCTCCTGAGGGTGAACAGGCCAGGCTGAGAGGTGACACCCTGCATACGTACACTCAGATGTGGAGTAGTGCTCGTCCGTCCTGGAGATGATGGACTTCACATCAGAGACAAACAGAGAGACAAACAACACGCTGAGGTAGCCTAGCGCCGCCGGAAGCTCTGTCTGTGAACACTCTGTCTGTGAACACTCTGTCTGTGGACGTTCTGTCTGTGGACGTTCTGTCTGTGAACACTCTGTCTGTGGACGTTCTGTCTGTGGACGTTCTGTCTGTGAACACTCTGTCTGTGAACACTCTGTCTGTGGACGTTCTGTCTGTGGACGTTCTGTCTGTGAACACTCTGTCTGTGAACACTCTGTCTGTGGACGTTCTGTCTGTGGACGTTCTGTCTGTGAACACTCTGTCTGTGAACACTCTGTCTGTGGACGTTCTGTCTGTGGACGTTCTGTCTGTGAACACTCTGTCTGTGAACACTCTGTCTGTGAACACTCTGTCTGTGGATGTTTTGTCTGCGGATGTTCTGTCTGTGGATGTTTTGTCTGTGGATGTTCTGTCTGTGGATGCTCTGTCTGTGGGCGGAGCTGTCTGTGGATGTTCTGTCTGTGGGCGGAGCTGTCTGCGGATGTTCTGTCTGTGGGCGGAGCTGTCTGTGGATGTTCTGTCTGTGAGTGCTCTGTCTGTGGGCGGAGCTGTCTGTGGATGTTCTGTCTGTGGACGTTCTGTCTGTGGGCGGAGCTGTCTGTGGATGTTCTGTCTGTGGGCGGAGCTGTCTGTGGATGTTCTGTCTGTGGGCGGAGCTGTCTGCGGATGTTCTGTCTGTGGGCGGAGCTGTCTGTGGATGTTCTGTCTGTGAGTGCTCTGTCTGTGGGCGGAGCTGTCTGTGGATGTTCTGTCTGTGGACGTTCTGTCTGTGGGCGGAGCTGTCTGTGGATGTTCTGTCTGTGGGCGGAGCTGTCTGTGGATGTTCTGTCTGTGGGCGGAGCTGTCTGCGGATGTTCTGTCTGTGGGCGGAGCTGTCTGTGGATGTTCTGTCTGTGAGTGCTCTGTCTGTGGGCGGAGCTGTCTGTGGATGTTCTGTCTGTGGATGTTCTGTCTGTGGGCGGAGCTGTCTGTGGATGTTCTGTCTGTGGATGTTCTGTCTGTGGGCGGAGCTGTCTGCGGATGTTCTGTCTGTGGGCGGAGCTGTCTGTGGATGTTCTGTCTGTGGGCGGAGCTGTCTGCGGATGTTCTGTCTGTGGACGTTCTGTCTGTGGGCGGAGCTGTCTGTGGATGTTCTGTCTGTGGATGTTCTGTCTGTGGATGTTCTGTCTGTGGGCGGAGCTGTCTGCGGATGTTCTGTCTGTGGGCGGAGCTGTCTGTGGATGTTCTGTCTGTGGATGTTCTGTCTGTGGGCGGAGCTGTCTGCGGATGTTCTGTCTGTGGGCGGAGCTGTCTGTGGATGTTCTGTCTGTGGGTGGAGCTGTCTGCGGATGTTCTGTCTGTGGGCGGAGCTGTCTGTGGGCGGAGCTGTCTGCGGATGTTCTGTCTGTGGACGTTCTGTCTGTGGGCGGAGCTGTCTGTGGATGTTCTGTCTGTGGATGTTCTGTCTGTGGATGTTCTGTCTGTGGGCGGAGCTGTCTGTGGATGTTCTGTCTGTGGACGTTCTGTCTGTGGGCGGAGCTGTCTGTGGATGTTCTGTCTGTGGGCGGAGCTGTCTGCGGATGTTCTGTCTGTGGGCGGAGCTGTCTGTGGATGTTCTGTCTGTGGGCGGAGCTGTCTGTGGATGTTCTGTCTGTGGGCGGAGCTGTCTGCGGATGTTCTGTCTGTGGATGTTCTGTCTGTGGATGTTCTGTCTGTGGATGTTCTGTCTGTGGGCGGAGCTGTCTGCGGATGTTCTGTCTGTGGGCGGAGCTGTCTGTGGATGTTCTGTCTGTGGGCGGAGCTGTCTGCGGATGTTCTGTCTGTGGGCGGAGCTGTCTGTGGGCGGAGCTGTCTGCGGATGTTCTGTCTGTGGGCGGAGCTGGCAGGTCAGAGTTTCAGGTGTG
>CM038718.1:234096-259096 GCA_021613375.1 Megaleporinus macrocephalus
TTTATTATTTATTACTCTAACTCTACACTAACTCTATACCTGTTTATTATTTATTACTCTAATTCTACAGTAACTCTTCACCTGTTTATTATTTATTACTCTAACTCTACACTAACTCTATACCTGTTTATTATTTATTACTCTAACTCTACACTAACTCTATACCTGTTTATTATTTATTACTCTAACTCTACACTAACTTTATACCTGTTTATTATTTATTACTCTAACTCTACACTAACTCTATACCTGTTTATTATTTATTACTCTAACTCTACACTAACTCTATACCTGTTTATTATTTATTACTCTAACTCTACACTAACTCTATACCTGTTTATTATTTATTACTCTAACTCTACACTAACTCTATACCTGTTTATTATTTATTACTCTAACTCTACACTAACTCTATACCTGTTTATTATTTATTACTCTAACTCTACAGTAACTCTATACCTGTTTATTATTTATTACTCTAACTCTACAGTAACTCTATACCTGTTTATTATTTATTACTCTAACTCTACACTAACTCTATACCTGTTTATTATTTATTACTCTAACTCTACAGTAACTCTTCACCTGTTTATTATTTATTACTCTAACTCTACACTAACTCTATACCTGTTTATTATTTATTACTCTAACTCTACACTAACTCTATACCTGTTTATTATTTATTACTCTAACTCTACACTAACTCTATACCTGTTTATTATTTATTACTCTAACTCTACACTAACTCTATACCTGTTTATTATTTATTACTCTAACTCTACACTAACTCTATACCTGTTTATTATTTATTACTCTAACTCTACAGTAACTCTATACCTGTTTATTATTTATTACTCTAACTCTACACTAACTCTATACCTGTTTATTATTTATTACTCTAACTCTACACTAACTCTATACCTGTTTATTATTTATTACTCTAACTCTACAGTAACTCTTCACCTGTTTATTATTTATTACTCTAACTCTACACTAACTCTATACCTGTTTATTATTTATTACTCTAACTCTACACTAACTCTATACCTGTTTATCTATTACTCTAACTCTACAGTAACTCTATACCTGTTTATCTATTACTCTAACTCTACAGTAACTCTATACCTGTTTATTATATATTACTCTAACTCTACAGTAACTCTATACCTGTTTATTATTTATTACTCTAACTCTACACTAACTCTATACCTGTTTATTATTTATTACTCTAACTCTACAGTAACTCTTCACCTGTTTATTATTTATTACTCTAACTCTACACTAACTCTATACCTGTTTATTATTTATTACTCTAACTCTACAGTAACTCTATACCTGTTTATTATTTATTACTCTAACTCTACAGTAACTCTATACCTGTTTATTATCTATTACTCTAACTCTACAGTAACTCTATACCTGTTTATTATATATTACTCTAACTCTACAGTAACTCTATACCTGTTTATTATATATTACTCTAACTCTACAGTAACTCTATACCTGTTTATTATATATTACTCTAACTCTACAGTAACTCTATACCTGTTTATTATTTATTACTCTAACTCTACAGTAACTCTTCACCTGTTTATTATTTATTACTCTAACTCTACAGTAACTCTATACCTGTTTATCTATTACTCTAACTCTACAGTAACTCTATACCTGTTTATTATATATTACTCTAACTCTACAGTAACTCTATACCTGTTTATTATTTATTACTCTAACTCTACAGTAACTCTTCACCTGTTTATTTATTACTCTAACTATACAGTAACTCTATACCTGTTTATTATTTATTACTCTAACTCTACAGTAACTCTATACCTGTTTATTATCTATTACTCTAACTCTACAGTAACTCTATACCTGTTTATTATTTATTACTCTAACTCTACAGTAACTCTATACCTGTTTATTATTTATTACTCTAACTCTACAGTAACTCTATATCTGTTTATTATATATTACTCTAACTCTACAGTAACTCTATACCTGTTTATTATTTATTACTCTAACTCTACAGTAACTCTTCACCTGTTTATTATTTATTACTCTAACTCTACAGTAACTCTATACCTGTTTATTATTTATTACTCTAACTCTACAGTAACTCTATACCTGTTTATTATTTATTACTCTAACTCTACAGTCTCTTCACCTGTTTATTATTTATTACTCTAACTCTACACTAACTCTATACCTGTTTATTATCCATTACTCTAACTCTACACTAACTCTATACCTGTTTATTATTTATTACTCTAACTCTACAGTAACTCTATACCTGTTTATTATTCATTACTCTAACTCTACACTAACTCTATACCTGTTTATTTATTACTCTAACTCTACAGTAACTCTATACCTGTTTATTATATATTACTCTAACTCTACACTAACTCTATACCTGTTTATTATTTATTACTCTAATTCTACAGTAACTCTATACCTGTTTATTATCTATTACTCTAACTCTACAGTAACTCTATACCTGTTTATTATTTATTACTCTAACTCTACAGTAACTCTATACCTGTTTATTTATTACTCTAACTCTACAGTAACTCTATACCTGTTTATTATCTATTACTCTAACTCTACAGTAACTCTATACCTGTTTATTATTTATTACTCTAACTCTACAGTAACTCTATACCTGTTTATTATCTATTACTCTAACTCTACACTAACTCTATACCTGTTTATTATCTATTACTCTAACTCTACAGTAACTCTATACCTGTTTATTATTTATTACTCTAACTCTACAGTAACTCTTCACCTGTTTATTTTTTATTACTCTAACTCTACAGTAACTCTATACCTGTTTATTATTTATTACTCTAACTCTACAGTAACTCTATACCTGTTTATTATCTATTACTCTAACTCTACAGTAACTCTATACCTGTTTAGTATTTATTACTATAACTCTACAGTAACTCTATACCTGTTTAATGTTACTCTAACTCTACAGTAACTCTATACCTGTTTATTATTTATTACTCTAACTCTACACTAACTCTATACCTGTTTATTATTTATTACTCTAACTCTACAGTAACTCTATACCTGTTTATTATCTATTACTCTAACTCTACAGTAACTCTATACCTGTTTATTATTTATTACTCTAACTCTACAGTAACTCTATACCTGTTTATTATTTATTACTCTAACTCTACAGTAACTCTATACCTGTTTATTATTTATTACTCTAACTCTACAGTAACTCTATACCTGTTTATTATCTATTACTCTAACTCTACAGTAACTCTTCACCTGTTTATTATTTATTACTCTAACTCTACACTAACTCTTCACCTGTTTATTATCTATTACTCTAACTCTACAGTAACTCTATACCTGTTTATTATTACTCTAACTCTACACTAACTCTATACCTGTTTATCTATTACTCTAACTCTACACTAACTCTATACCTGTTTATTATATATTACTCTAACTCTACAGTCTCTTCACCTGTTTATTATTTATTACTCTAACTCTACAGTAACTCTATACCTGTTTATTATCTATTACTCTAACTCTACAGTAACTCTATACCTGTTTATTATTTATTACTCTAACTCTACACTAACTCTTCACCTGTTTATTATTTATTACTCTAACTCTACAGTAACTCTTCACCTGTTTATTATTTATTACTCTAACTCTACAGTAACTCTATACCTGTTTATTATTTATTACTCTAACTCTACAGTAACTCTATACCTGTTTATTATTTATTACTCTAACTCTACAGTAACTCTTCACCTGTTTATTTTTTATTACTCTAACTCTACAGTAACTCTATACCTGTTTATTATTTATTACTCTAACTCTACAGTAACTCTATACCTGTTTATTATTTATTACTCTAACTCTACAGTCTCTTCACCTGTTTATTATTTATTACTCTAACTCTACACTAACTCTATACCTGTTTATTATCCATTACTCTAACTCTACACTAACTCTATACCTGTTTATTATTTATTACTCTAACTCTACAGTAACTCTATACCTGTTTATTATTTATTACTCTAACTCTACACTAACTCTATACCTGTTTATTATTTATTACTCTAACTCTACAGTAACTCTTCACCTGTTTATTATTTATTACTCTAACTCTACAGTAACTCTATGCCTGTTTATTATTTATTACTCTAACTCTACAGTAACTCTATACCTGTTTATTGTTTATTTCTCTAACTCTACAGTAACTCTATACCTGTTTATTGTTTATTACTCTAACTCTGCACTAACTCTTCACCTGTTTATTTATTACTCTAACTCTACAGTAACTCTATACCTGTTTATTATTTATTACTCTAACTCTACACTAACTCTATACCTGTTTATTATTTATTACTCTAACTTTACAGTAACTCTTCACCTGTTTATTATGTATTACTCTAACTCTACACTAACTCTATACCTGTTTATTGTTTATTACTCTAACTCTACAGTAACTCTATACCTGTTTATTATTTATTACTCTAACTCTGCACTAACTCTTCACCTGTTTATTTATTACTCTAACTCTACAGTAACTCTATACCTGTTTATTATTTATTACTCTAACTCTACACTAACTCTATACCTGTTTATTATTTATTACTCTAACTCTACAGTAACTCTTTACCTGTTTATTATTTATTACTCTAACTCTACAGTAACTCTTCACCTGTTTATTATTTATTACTCTAACTCTACAGTAACTCTATACCTGTTTATTATCTATTACTCTAACTCTACAGTAACTCTATACCTGTTTATTATATATTACTCTAACTCTACAGTAACTCTATACCTGTTTATTATTACTCTAACTCTACAGTAACTCTATACCTGTTTATTATATATTACTCTAACTCTACACTAACTCTATACCTGTTTATTATATATTACCCGAACTCTACGGTAACTCTATACCTGTTTATTATTTATTACTCTAACTCTACAGTAACTCTATACCTGTTTATTATTTATTACTCTAACTCTACAGTAACTCTATACCTGTTTATTATTTATTACTCTAACTCTACAGTAACTCTATACCTGTTTATTATTTTTTACTCTAACTCTACACTAACTCTATGCCTGTTTATTATATATTACTCTAACTCTACACTAACTCTATACCTGTTTATTATATATTATATATTTACATTATATATTTATATTATATATTATATATATTTACATTGTTTATTATTATATTGTTTACTGTCTAACTCCTGTATCTGGTTTTCTCCGCCCTGCAGCTGTGGTGGTACCGGCCGTGGGTTCTGGGTGATGCAGTGTGTAAGCTCTCCCAGTTTGTGAGCGAGTGCTGCACGTTCTCCTCCATCCTTCACATGACGGCGCTGGGGGCGGAGCGTTACCTGGCCGTCTGCTTCCCTCTCAGGGCCCGCCTTCTGGTGACGCGGGGCCGCGTCCGAGCGCTGATCGGCGCGTTGTGGGTAGTGGCCGTGCTGAGCTCCGCCCCTGTGCTGGTGCTGGTGGGGGTGGAGAGTGTGGGGGGCGGGGAGTCCGAGTGCCGCAGTACCCAGTATGCCCAGAGCTCGGGCCTGCTGACCGCCATGCTGTGGCTGTACAACCTGTACTTCATCGTCCCCCTCACACTCCTCTCGCTGCTCTACGGCCTGATCGCCCGCACCCTGCGCCAGCGCGCACACGCACACCGAGATCACTCCCACCGCCAGACGCTCAGGATGATGGGTACGTACACGGGGGTCACTTTCAGGACCCTCGCTCTCTCTGTTTCTGGAGTTAAATACTATTAGCAACTGTTGCCAAAGCAATGAACGGAACCTTCATCACTTAACCTACACTTGATTTGACCTGTGACCTCGATTCAAACACGTCCTCAACTGATTAGCGACTCGACTTGGACTCGACTTGGACTGGACTGATCTGTACTAACACTCGGCTGACTCGTGACCAGACTCTGACTCATGCTTAAATGATTTGTGACTCAATTCAGGCTCAGCTCCTGACAGGACTAGCACGGCCTCTCAGACTTGTGCTTAACTGACTTAACTGACTCTGATTCAAACTTAATTGACTCGTCACTCGACTCGTTCTCACGACTTCATTGACTCGCAGCATGATACAGACCTCAGTCCACTTGGTCTCATGACTCGACTCACACTGGAGTGCATCAGTCCTTGACTTGGCAAATAAACTCAGACTCACACTCCACTGACTCTGCTACCTCCCCTCTGACTCAGACTCTCTCTCTCTCTCTCTCTCTCTCTCTCTCTCTCTCTCTCTCTCTCTCTCTCTCTCTCCCTGCAGTGGTGATAGTGCTGGTGTTTGTTTTGTGCTGGCTGCCCTTCCACGTGGGCCGGACGCTGTTCTCGCTGTCCCTTGACTACAGCGCCGCCCTGTACTACATCAGTCAGTACCTCAACCTCGTCTCCTTCGTCCTCTTCTACCTCAGCGCCGCCATTAACCCGCTGCTCTACAACGTCCTGTCCGCACGCTACCGCGCCAACGTCCGCAGCATGCTCCATCTCCCGCCAGACCCCGCTGCAGAGCTGCGCCACAGGTGTCACCCCTCGCTTTCCAGCACACATTTTTAACCTGGGCCTGGCGGTGCAGCTGCACCACAGGGCTCACATGGCTCCTTCTCTAGCTAAGCACACGCTTCTGACCTCGGACCCTGTGCAGAGCTGCACCACCAGAGCTGGACCACCGCTACCTCTCCAGCTCAGCCTGCGCGTCGGACCTGGGACTCACCGTGGAGCTGCACCACAGGGCTCACATCTCCCACTCCAGCGTACAGTTTCTACACTGCACAGTTGCTGAGAGAGGAGTTCTGCCCAGGACCCCATGGTGAAGCTGCACCACTGGACTTCTCTCCTGGGCCCTGGTGTGGAGCTGCATCACAGGGCCTGGGTCTGCATTTCTGATCAGCCTTACAGGAACACAGCTCCCTCTCCAGCTCAGCAAACACTTCTTACTCAGACCCACTGAAGAACTGCACCACAGGACCCCCCCCCGGGAATCCCTGCCTCCTCCCTAGCCAGTACTTGATCATGAAGCTATGGCACAGGGGCCCACCTCTCCTCACCTAGTGCACATGGGCCCCACGGTGGAGCTGCATTACAGGGTTCACAGTTCCCCATCCAGCCCAGCAAACTCTTCAAACCTGGGCCCAAAACAGAGCTGCACCACAGGGCTCATCTTCTACACCAGGCAGATCTACACTCCTCCCTTATTTAACACATATTTCTGCTCGGGCCCCACTGCGGAGCTGCATCTCAGGGCCCACCCCAGTGACTACAGCACGGACCTCCGAGCAGTCTGTGTGTGTGTGGTGCAGTCTGAGTGGATTCTGGGAAAAATTTGGTTTTAGCACGAAGCGCTCCAGGAACTGGAACCCCAGGACGCCCATTAGTGTGTGTGTGTGTGTGTGTGTGTGTGTGTGTGTGTGTGTGTGAGTCAGTGACTGCCCACTGAGACACTGTGTGTGTGTGACTGAGTGTGAGTGTGTGTGAGTGTGCGTGTGTGTGTGTGTGTGTGAGAGTGTGTGTATGAGAATGTGTGTGTGTGAGAGTGTGAGAGTGTGAGAGTGTGAGAGTGTGTGAGTGTGTGTGTGTCTGTGAGTGAGTGTGTGTGTGTGTGTGTGTGTGTTGACTGTGAGTGTGTGTGTGTGTGTGTGTGAGTGTGTGTGTGAGTGAGTGTGAGTGTGAGAGTGTGTGTATTTGTGTGAGTGACTGTGAGAGTGTGAGTGTGAGTGTGAGTGAGTGTGTGTGTGTGTGTGTGAGTGTGTGTGTGTGTGTGTGAGTGTGTGTGTGTGTGTGAGTGTGTGTGAGTGTGCGTGTGTGTGTGTGTGTGTGAGAGTGTGTGTATGAGAATGTGTGTGTGTGAGAGTGTGAGAGTGTGAGAGTGTGTGAGTGTGTGTGTGTCTGTGAGTGAGTGTGTGTGTGTGTGTGTGTTGACTGTGAGTGTGTGTGTGTGTGTGAGTGTGTGAGTGTGTGTGTGAGTGTGTGAGAGTGTGAGTGTGTGTGTGAGTGAGTGTGTGTGTGTGAGTGTGAGAGTGTGTGTATGAGAATGTGTGAGAGTGTGTGAGTGTGTGAGTGTGTGTGAGTGTGTGAGAGTGTGAGTGTGAGTGTGTGTGTGTGTGTGTGTGTGTGTGAGTGAGTGTGAGTGAGTGAGTGAGTGAGTGAGTGTGTGTGTGTGTGTGTGTGTGTGTGTGAGTGTGTGTGTGTGTGTGTGTGTGTGTGTGTGTGTGAGTGTGTGTGTGTGTGTGTTGACTGTGCTGAATGAATCTTTGATCTTTTATAAACGTGTGTTTACTATTTTGGTAAAATTGTGTTTGTTGTTCTGGTAAATGTTTATTTATGGTATTTGTAAACACGTGTTTGTCCGTATTTGCCATGTGAGTTTCTCCAGGAGTGCTGGTGCGAGCCGCTGGGTGCCGTTTGGTTGCCGTGGTGACGGTTATTGAGGTCTGGAGGGTTAATTGAATAAAGGCTGTCGCTGCGGGTTCGGGATATTGGGCCGAGCGCTGGTGGCTGTTATTACTGTATCACTCCAGATACGTTCAGAGATCTCAATCATTTATCAGAACCCACCAGCACCGCAGCAGTGTTCTAGATCCCTCAGGCGGAGAACCGTGTCTGAAAGAATCTGGTTCTAACCCGGGTTCTGATACTAGAACAGGCTGTTTGGCTTTTCTGGTGCACGGCTGTAACAGCTGGACGTGACAGACCTTAACCAGATCTGAAGAAACGCTTTGGAGAACAATCTTCCACTGAAGTAGTCGATCAGCCGAGAACCGCCTGCTGTCCAAACGCTGGAGCTACAAGACCAACATTAACACTACAAGTCAATAGTCACCCAAATCTTTTCTCTACCTGCGTCCTGAAACGTTCTAGATCCAGTCAGAACCGTTCACAGTGGTTCTAGATACAGCCAGAACTGTTCACAGTGGAGGTGAATGGAACCAGACGTCCACCTCTAAAAGCTCCTCACAGAAAGTTCTTACAGTAGATGTTATAAATACACTGTCTGATTCTGAGACGCTGGTTATGATAGTTTAGAGAAGATCTCAGTCTTAAACTCCATTCATGGTGGAGGGATACATGCAGGACGCTGTGAGGTTCAAATAGTCCCCAAAGAAAACCTAGTATTTTCAGATCTTCCTCATTTTACCATCAACATCCAGATAAACTCAGAAGACACGTGTAGCTCCACTGGTGGGTTTCATAGTAAATACAATGTGTAGATTAGTGTTGTAGACATGGAGACCCCTGGTTACCATTAGCACCACTATAAACACCATCACCACCACTGTAAACACCACCACCACCACTGTAAACACCATCACCACCACTGTAAACATCACCACCACCACTGTAAACACCATCACCACCACTGTAAACACCATCACCACCACTGTAAACACCATCACCACCACTGTAAACATCACCACCACCACTGTAAACACCATCACCACCACCGTAAACACCACCACCACTGTAAACATCACCACCACCACTGTAAACACCATCACCACCACCACTGTAAACACCATCACCACCACCACTGTAAACACCATCACCACCACTGTAAACACCATCACCACCACTGTACACACCACCACCACTGTAAATACCACCATCACCACTGTAAACATTACCACCACTGTAAACACCATCATCACCACCACTGTAAACATCACCATCACCACTGTAAACACCATCACCACCACTGTAAACACCATCACCACTGTAAACACCATCACCACTGTAAACACCATCACCACCACTGTAAACATCACCACCACTGTAAACACCATCACCACCACTATAAACACCATCACCACTGTAAACATCATCATCACCACCACCACTGTAAATACCACCATCACCACCACTGTAAACACCATCACCACTGTAAACATCATCATCACCACCACTGTAAACATCATCACCACCACCACTGTAAACATCACCACCACTGTAAACATCACCACCACTGTAAACACCATCACCACTGTAAACATCATCACCACCACCACTGTAAATACCACCATCACTACTTTAAACATCACCACCACTGTAAACATCATCACCACCACCACTGTAAATATCACCACCACTGTAAACACCATCACCACTGTAAACACCATCACCACCACCACTGTAAATATCACCACCACTGTAAACACCATCACCACTGTAAACATCATCACCACCACCACTGTAAACACCACCACCACTGTAAATATCACCACCACTGTAAACACCATCACCACTGTAAACACCATCACCACCACCACTGTAAATATCACCACCACTGTAAACACCATCACCACTGTAAACATCATCACCACCACCACTGTAAATACCACCATCACCACTGTAAACATCACCACCACTGTAAACACCATCACCACCACTGTAAACAGCATCACCACCATCACTGTAAACTGGTATAAACTGGTCTGTGATGGTTTAGCTGGTCATACTGGTTCACCAGTCACTGTTGAGCAGAGTAACAGATGTTTGTGAAGGCTGTTTATTTGTTTACATGTTTGTTTGTTGAGGAAGCAGATGTGGGGTTGTATCTGATGGTTTGAGGCTCTCTCTGCAGGCTGCTGCTGTTCTTGTGTCTGAAAGGCGCCACCTGCAGGTGCAGGATGGTAAAGCACCCTCCTCGCACGGCTGGTGCTGAGGCCTGCAGGAGGCGTGATTGGTTTATATGAAATAACAGGAAGTGCTGTAAACAGTTTACTCTCGGGTGTTTAAAGAGTGACGCCTCTGTGATGTCACATTTCCAGACACCCGCCGACTCAGTCAGCAGTGAAGCTCCAGTCTCTGACTCTGAGGTCATAACTGAGGTGTGATTCACAGCAGCCAGTCAGAACAGACCTCATTTACATATACCGCTCTTAAAGGCACAGAGTGTTGAGCAGTAGGACATGAGGAGCTCGTTTGGAGGGAGGTGCTGGCTCTGTAGGTGTTATTACACACGTTTATAAAGTATGAATAAGATTCTGGGATTTAAATCAGTGTAAAGACGCCAGGCTGAGAGCTGATCTGATCTGATCTGATATAGAATCCTGAATACTGACTCTCCACAGCGCCCTCTGCTGATACACTGATATCCTTTCAGCTTGATCTTCAGATCTAGCATGTTTTAAACTCACTCCTACACGTGTCTTCTGAGTTTATCTGGATGTTGATGGTAAAATGTGGAAGATCTGAAAATACTAGGTTTTCTTTGGGGACTATTTGAACCTCACAGCGTCCTGCATGTATCCCTCCACCATGAATGGAGTTTAAGACTGAGATCTTCTCTAAACTATCATAAACAGCGTCTCAGAATCAGACAGTGTATTTATAACATCTACTGTAAGAACTTTCTGTGAGGAGCTTCTAGAGGAGGACGTCTGGTTCCATTCACCTCCACTGTAAACAGTTCTGACTGGATCTAGAACCGAGAGTTCCACACAGAACCTGATCTGTGTACGCCTCTTCATGCAAACCTTGTCTAAGATTGGGCCCTGCTGACCAGGAGTCTCTCTGAAGACCAGCCAGAGTTCTGAGGTCATGATTGTTGTATTTACTGTTTATTATGAATCTTATTTGTATTTACATTCATCATCAAAGCTACACAACAAACATAAACACCTGGATCGTCACCACGGCCTCCACACGGCGCTCAGTGAGCTGGAGCTGCTGGACGTTTTACCCTCGGTCAGCGGTTCGTCCAGTGCAGACAGGAGACGGTGCTGGTGCTGGTGCTGGTGCTGGTGCTGGTGCTGATGGTGCTGCTGGTGTTGTGATGCTGAAGGTCCAGTATCCCGCAGCTCTGATGTGTGTGTCTGACCTCCGGTTGCATTAGCGGTCACTCTGCCCTCCTGCAGCAACGCCCCCCCGGTGTCCGGCCTGTGGGGGGTCCGGGGATCAGTGCTGAAAAAACACCTCACCTCACACACACACACTCTGTACCCCACACTGAACAGACCACCTTCACCTGGACACACACGCAGATCAGACACTGGTCAGCAGCAGGTCAGTTTCAGTCTGCAAGTCTAAAAAACATTAAACACCAATTTACACAAAACCAGTTTATATATAAGTAGACCAGAACCAGTACCAGTACCAGTACCAATACGTTCAAACACATAACACATACACCCAACACTCACTGTCCACTGTATCAGCTCCACTGACCATACAGGAGCTCCACTCACTGTCCACTGTATCAGCTCCACTGTGGTGGTGGTGTGTGAATGTGTGTTGTCCTGGTGTGAGTGGATCAGACACAGCAGTGCTGCTGCTGGAGTGTTTAAACACCTCAATGTCTCTGCTGGACTGAGAATCGTCCACCAACCAAAACTATCCAGACTATCCAGCAGATGAGCTACTGTCTCTGACTTTACATCTACAAGATGGACCAGCAAGTAGTAGGAGTGTCTAATAGAGTGGACAGTGAGTGGACACAGTGTTTAAACACTCCAGCAGGTGTACTTTGTGAAGTGGCCAGTCAGTGTATGTCTGAACCAGTTCAACTAAACCTACTGTCTGTCTAGATCAGATCAAATACAGATTAAGTCTAAACCAGTCTAGGCAACTGTAAACTGGTTTCCACCAGTCTAACCCAAGTGATCCAGTTGAAGTGCAGACCAGTCTGACCAGTCTGGACTGTAAATAAGCAGCTGAATCAGTGTGCACCAGTTTGAAGTGGTATAAATGAGTAAAACCAGTGTGAACAGTGCAGAACATGATGGTGTAAACCAGTTTAGAGGCTGTGAGCGTGAGCTCGGCGGCGGGGCTCCTGACCTGAGGGCCTGAGCTGTAGCGAGCGCAGGTGCCGGACGGTCAGCTCCAGGATATCAGCCTTCTCCAGTTTAGAGGCTCGGCAGCCCTGAACACAGCAGAGTCACCGAGTCACGGTCAGCGCTCTACACACCGAGTCCACTCTACTGGTCAAACACTGCAGCGCCGCTCTGGGACACACTCACCTGCGTCAGGTGAGACTGGAGCAGGAGTGAGCGGAGCTCTCCCAGACAGGCGTTAATCCGGGCTCGCCGCCGGCGCTCCAGCAGCGGCTTAGACAGCTAACAACAACAACAACAATAACAACAACAACAACGAGTAAACATAATAATAATTAAAAATAATAATAATTTTTTTTAAATTAAAAATTAAGTGAATGTAGGAGGAGGTTTTATTGTAAGTGATTCTGAGCACTCTTCTTAAATTCCATGTTATTAATTTTAGATTAAGTTTAGATTTATAGATCTGATCTGTAGAGACACACTAATGCACTGCTGCTGATTATGAACTGAATAGAAAAACACAAACACTACACTAACTTCTCTCCAACTCGTTAAACTGAGCTCTGAAATCTGAGTCTGAGTCTCTGTAGAGGACGGGTTGGTGAAGCTAAAGACGGGGCTAGTTGGTGAATTTCAAAACCAGTTTAATTAAATCTAAACAAGTAAGCAAGTGTAAACTGGTTTAATCAGTTTTAATAAATTTAGTCATAACTAAATAAACTATCTAAACCTAAATATGTATAAATCAGTTTAAAAAAATGAATTAAATATGAATGTAATTGTAAACTGGTTTCACATTTAAATCAGATGAATACACCTTAAATTAATTCAAATACATCTAAATCAGTCATATGTAGTTTAAATATATATAAACCAGTTCAAATAAGTTTAAACTAGTTCAATAAAATCAATAAAACTAAACTTATCAGCAAGTGTACGCTAGTTTAAATATGTTTGCATACATTTAAACCACTTTATATCAATTCAAATAAGTTTAAACTAGTTTAAATAAGTCTAAGTCAGATCAATCAACACTAAACTTTTCTAAGCAAGTGTAAACCAGTTTAAATAAGTCTAAATCAGTTTAAGACAGTCTAAATGATTGTAAACCCAGTCAAAACTAATATAAACCAGTTTAAACAAGTCAGTGTAGCGCACTAAACAAGTGTAAACTAGTTTAAAAGATTTCTTATATTATATTTATTATATTATAGTATAATCTCAGACTCATCGCTGCTGTAACTGGACAGACTGGTAACTTTACAGGAGGTGCTGATGATGGCGAGTCCAGACGCTGTACGCTGAGCTGAGAGAGACTCACCTTACGCTGGGATTTCTTCTCTGAGCTGGTGTTCATGTCGTCTTCAGGTCCGTGTATGTGGATGAAGTTCTGCTCCTCTGCGACTCTCCAACCCGTCTGAACTCCATTTAAGGAGCCGGACTGAGTGTTAATCACCGAACAATAGATTCACTCAGAGGTTAACGCTCTCACAGCGGAGAGACGGGGATGACACCACGCAAATCACTCAGCGTGTGGGGTCAGCACCAAGTGCATTATTCATAAGACCAGAGCCGGAGGAACCGAGGAACCCGCTCCTTTCAGGGATTAGAGCCCCCAAAGCTCTTCCTGTCAATCAACTGAGACTGACAGCTGAAGTGTGAGCAAGTGTGAAGAGCGGATTCATGTCAAGCACATCTTCAACAAATCTGAAGTGCAGCTTTAAAAACTCAAGTGTAGCTTTATAAAACTCAAGTACAGCTTTAAAAACTCAAGTACAGCTTTATAAAACTCAAGTACAGCTTTAAAAACTCAAGTACAGCTTTATAAAACTCAAGTACAGCTTTAAAAACTCAAGTACAGCTTTATAAAACTCAAGTGTAGCTTTAAAAACTCAAGTACAGCTTTATAAAACTCAAGTACAGCTTTAAAAACTCAAGTACAGCTTTATAAAACTCAAGTACAGCTTTAAAAACTCAAGTACAGTTTTATAAAACTCAAGTGTAGCTTTAAAAAGTCAAGTACAGATTTAAAAAACTCAATCACAGCTTTAAAAACTCAAGTACAGCTTTATAAAACTCAAGTACAGCTTTATAAAACTCAAGTGTAGCTTTAAAAACTTAAGTATAGCTTTATAAAACTCAATCAGAGCTTAATAAAACTCAAGTATGGCTTTATAAAACTCAAGTACAGCTTTAAAAACTCAAGTACAGCTTTAAAAACTCAAGTGTAGATTTAAAAAGTCAAGTACAGATTTATAAAACTCAATCACAGCTTTAAAAACTCAAGTACAGCTTTATAAAACTCAAGTGTAGCTTTAAAAACTCAAGTACAGCTTTATAAAACTCAAGTGTAGCTTTAAAAACTCAAGTACAGCTTTATAAAACTCAAGTACAGCTTTATAAAACTCAAGTACAGCTTTAAAAACTCAAGTATAGCTTTATAAAACTCAAGTATAGCTTTAAAAACTCAAGTGTAGCTTTAAAAATTCAAGTATGGCTTTATAAAACTCAAGTACAGCTTTATAAAACTCAAGTACAGCTTTAAAAACTCAAGTACAGCTTTAAAAATTCAAGTATGGCTTTATAAAACTCAAGTACAGCTTTATAAAACTCAAGTGTAGCTTTAAAAACTCAAGTACAGCTTTATAAAACGCAAGTGTAGCTTTAAAAACTCAAGTACAGCTTTATAAAACTCAAGTGTAGCTTTAAAAACTCAAGTACAGCTTTATAAAACTCGTGTAGCTTTATAAAACTCAAGTACAGCTTTAAAAACTCAAGTACAGCTTTAAAAACTCAAGTGTAGCTTTAAAAACTTAAGTATAGCTTTATAAAACTCAATCACAGCTTAATAAAACTCAAGTATGGCTTTAAAAACTCAAGTACAGCTTTATAAAACTCAGGTGTAGCTTTAAGAACTCAAGTACAGCTTTATAAAACTCAAGTGTAGCTTTATAAAACTCAAGTACAGCTTTATAAAACTCAAGTATAGCTTTAAAAACTCAAGTACAGCTTTATAAAACTCAAGTACAGCTTTATAAAACTCAAGTACAGCTTTAAAAACTCAAGTACAGCTTTAAAAACTCAAGTACAGCTTTATAAAACTCAAGTGTAGCTTTTTAAAACTCAAGTACAACTTTATAAAACTCAAGTGTAGCTGTATAAAACTCAAGTACAACTTTATAAAACTCAAGTACAGCTTTATAAAACTCAAGTACAACTTTATAAAACTCAAGTACAGCTTTATAAAACTCAAGTACAGCTTTAAAAACTCAAGTGTAGCTGTATAAAACTCAAGTACAACTTTATAAAACTCAAGTACAGCTTTATAAAACTCAAGTACAACTTTATAAAACTCAAGTACAACTTTATAAAACTCAAGTACAGCTTTAAAAACTCAAGTACAACTTTATAAAACTCAAGTACAACTTTATAAAACTCAAGTACAGCTTTATAAAACTCAAGTACAACTTTATAAAACTCAAGTACAGCTTTATAAAACTCAAGTACAACTTTATAAAACTCAAGTACAACTTTATAAAACTCGTGTAGCTTTATAAAACTCAAGTACAGCTTAATAAAACTCAAGTACAGCTTTATAAAACTCAAGTGTAGCTTTATAAAACTCAAGTACAACTTTATAAAACTCAAGTACAGCTTTAAAAACTCAAGTACAGCTTTAAAAACTCAAGTACAACTTTATAAAACTCAAGTACAGCTTTAAAAACTCAAGTACAACTTTATAAAACTCAAGTACAACTTTATAAAACTCAAGTACAGCTTTATAAAACTCAAGTAGAACTTTATAAAACTCAAGTACAGCTTTAAAAACTCAAGTACAGCTTTATAAAACTCAAGTACAGCTTTAAAAACTCAAGTGTAGCTTTAAAAACTTAAGTATAGCTTTATAAAACTCACTCAATCAGCTTAATAAAACTCAAGTACAGCTTTGAAAACTCAAGTACGGCTTTATAAAACTCAAGTACAGCTTTATAAAACTCAAGTACAGCTTTATAAAACTCAAGTACAGCTTTATAAACTCAAGTGGAACATTTCATAAGTATATTAAGTAAAAGAGAAAAATCAGGAATTTGAATCGTATGTTTTTAAAAGCTCTGTGTTTCAGAACTCTGAGCAGGTCAGTGAGAACCTTGACTCTGAAGTCTGAGTATTTGAGGCTGGTTTATAAATAAATAACTTCTCTAGTCCTCCAGCGTAGTGGTCTGTAGGACCACCATGACTTTATCCCTCACCCAAACCGTGTGGGGTTCACTAACAGAACACACACACACACAGTGTTCTCTTACACACACACACACACACACAATGCGGTGGGGCAGGGTAGGAGTGTGTGTTACAGAAAGAGAACATGTGTGTTACATCTGCAGTGTTTCACTCGTTTATTCACTCATCCCGTGCTCCACGCCCCCCTGACCCACCCTCCACCCTCGCCCCCCACCCCCACCCCCCACCCCCCCGCAGGAAAAGAGGCCGGACTTGTTCTTTCTGTTCAACACGGATTTAGTGAACCCCCCAACCCTGAACACACACATACACACTCATGATTAGCATGCGCAAACAGGCGACACACACTGGACCTGCGTTTCCCACGCTTAACAAACCAAACAACACAACAGCACAACAACACAACAGCACAACAACACAACAGCACAACAACACAACAGCACAACAGCACAACAACACAACAGCACAACAGCACAACAGCACAACAACACAACAGCACAACAGCACAACAACACAACAGCACAACAACACAACAGCACAACAACACAACAGCACAACAACACAACAGCACAACAACACAACAGCACAACAGCACAACAGCACAACAGCACAACAACACAACAGCACAACAGCACAACAGCACAACAACACAACAACACAACAGCACAACAGCACAACAGCACAACAACACAACAGCACAACAACACAACAGCACAACAGCACAACAACACAACAGCACAACAGCACAACAGCACAACAACACAACAACACAACAACACAACAGCACAACAGCACAACAACACAACAGCACAACAAGACAACAGCACAACAACACAACAGCACAACAACACAACAGCACAACAGCACAACAGCACAACAGCACAACAACACAACAGCACAACAGCACAACAACACAACAGCACAACAACACAACAGCACAACAGCACAACAACACAACAGCACAACAGCACAACAGCACAACAACACAACAGCACAACAGCACAACAACACAACAGCACAACAGCACAACAACACAACAGCACAACAGCACAACAGCACAACAGCACAACAACACAACAGCACAACAGCACAACAACACAACAGCACAACAACACAACAGCACAACAGCACAACAACACAACAGCACAACAGCACAACAGCACAACAACACAACAGCACAACAACACAACAGCACACACTCAACAACACAACAGCACAACAGCACACACTCAACAACACAACACACACTCAACAACACAACAGCACAACAACACAACAGCACAACAGCACAACAGCACAACAACACAACAGCACAACAGCACAACAACACAACAGCACAACAACACAACAGCACAACAGCACAACAACACAACAGCACAACAGCACAACAGCACAACAACACAACAGCACAACAACACAACAGCACAACAGCACAACAGCACAACAGCACAACAACACAACAGCACAACAGCACAACAACACAACAGCACAACAGCACAACAGCACAACAACACAACAGCACAACAACACAACAGCACAACAACACAACAGCACAACAGCACAACAGCACAACAGCACAACAACACAACAGCACAACAGCACAACAACACAACAGCACAACAACACAACAGCACAACAGCACAACAACACAACAGCACAACAGCACAACAGCACAACAACACAACAGCACAACAACACAACAGCACAACAGCACAACAACACAACAGCACAACAGCACAACAGCACAACAACACAACAGCACAACAGCACAACAGCACAACAGCACAACAACACAACAGCACAACAACACAACAGCACAACAGCACAACAACACAACAGCACAACAGCACAACAGCACAACAACACAACAGCACAACAACACAACAGCACAACAGCACAACAACACAACAGCACAACAAGACAACAGCACAACAGCACAACAACACAACAGCACAACAACACAACAGCACAACAGCACAACAACACAACAGCACAACAGCACAACAACACAACAGCACAACAACACAACACAACAGCACAACAGCCAGCCAGCCAGCCAGCCAGAGCACTGAACTACAGCTCAGCCTCAAGCGTTCACCCTGAGGAGCTGTCTCATCCTACTGTAACACAAATATTAAACAAATATGGTAATGAATCAGACTTCTGGGGTAATTTATATTACTACTGATTACAAGAGCATCTGGGATAGTTATCTCACCTCCAGCGATCTGAGCACTTCTCCAAACCAACACTAGGGTACACTGTAGAGGCCAATGTGCTACCTAATCTCAGCCCAACACACTAAATCTTTTCACTTAGTATTCCCCATCATACAAACAAACTTTTCAGTGTCCTATCACCGTGGAAATGACCAACCTCAGCACACCCACGGTGCTGTACCCAACATTCCTTTTCCTGCCCAGCACAAGTGTTACCAGCTAAGATACCACCTCACCTTAGCTCAACACACCATGTCTTCCCAGTCTTATAACACCAAGTATGTCCTGTCCTACCACAAGTGTACTCCACCAACACACCAAGTATTCTCTGTAACACATCAACTAAACCACACCAAACACAAACTATTTCATATCCCAACAGACCAAGTAATCCCTGACCAACACTGACTAGTCCCTGTCCCAACAGACCAAGTAATCCCTGACCAACACTGACTAGTCCCTGTCCCAACAGACCAAGTATTCCCTGACTAACACTGACTAGTCCCTGTCCCAACAGACCAAGTAATCCCTGACTAACACTGACTAGTCCCTGTCCCAACAGACCAAGTAATCCCTGACTAACAGTCTGACTAGTCCCTGTCCCAACAGATCAAGTATTCCCTGACTAACACTGACTAGTCCCTGTCCCAACAGACCAAGTATTCCCTGACTAACAATGACTAGTCCCTGTCCCAACAGACCAAGTAATCCCTGACTAACACTGACTAGTCCCTGTCCCAACAGACCAAGTAATCCCTGACTAACACTGACTAGTCCCAGTCCCAACAGACCAAGTATTCCCTGACTAACACTGACTAGTCCCTGTCCCAACAGACCAAGTAATCCCTGACTAACACTGACTAGTCCCTGTCCCAACAGACCAAGTAATCCCTGACTAACACTGACTAGTCCCAGTCCCAACAGACCAAGTATTCCCTGACTAACACTGACTAGTCCCTGTCCCAACAGACCAAGTAATCTCTGACTAACACTGACTAGTCCCTGTCCCAACAGACCAATTAATCCCTGACTAACAATCTGACTAGTCCCTGTCCCAACAGACCAAGTAATCCCCGACTAACAATCTGACTAGTCCCTGTCCCAACAGACCAAGTAATCCCTGACTAACACTGACTAGTCCCTGTCCCAACAGACCAAGTAATCTCTGACTAACACTGACTAGTCCCTGTCCCAACAGACCAAGTAATCCCTAACACTGACTAGTCCCTGTCCCAAGAGACAAAGTATTCCCTGATTAACACTGACTAGTCCCTGTCCCAACAGACCAAGTAATCCCTGACTAACACTGACTAGTCCCTGTCCCAACAGACCAAGTAATCCCTGACTAACAATGACTAGTCCCTGTCCCAACAGACCAAGTAATCCCTGACTAACAATCTGACTAGTCCTTGTCCCAAGAGACCAAGTAATCCCTGACTAACAATCTGACTAGTCCCTGTCCCAACAGACCAAATAATCCCTGACTAACACTGACTAGTCCCTGTCCCAACAGACCAAGTATTCCCCGCCTAACATGCTGACTAGTCCCTGTCCCAACAGACCAAGTATTCCCTGATTAACACTCTGACTAGTTCCTGTCCCAACAGACCAAGTATTCCCTGACTAACACTGACTAGTCCCTGTCCCAACAGACCAAGTAATCCCTGACTAACACTGACTAGTCCCTGTCCCAAGAGACCAAGTAATCCCTGACTAACACTGACTAGTCCCTGTCCCAAGAGACCAAGTATTCCCCGCCTAACATGCTGACTAGTCCCTGTCCCAACAGACCAAGTATTCCCTGCCTAAAACTCTGACTAGTCCCTGTCCCAACAGATCAAGTATTCCCTGACTAACACTCTGACTAGTCCCTGTCCTGATAGACCAAGTATTCCCCGCCTAACAATCTGACTAGTCCCTGTCCTGATAGACCAAGTATTCCCTGATTAACACTGACTAGTCCCTGTCCCAACAGATCAAGTATTCCCCACCTAACAATCTGACTAGTCCCTGTCCTGATAGACCAAGTATTCCCTGACTAACTTACTGACTAGTCCCTGTCCCAACAGACCAAGTATTCCCCGCCTAACACTCTGATTAGTACCTGTCCCACCAGACCAAGTATTCCCTGCCTAACACTCTGACTGGTCCCTGTCCCAACAGACCAAGTATTCCCCGCCTAACACTGACTAGTCCCTGTCCCAACAGACCAAGTATTCCCTGCCTAACACTCTGACTGGTCCCTGTCCCAACAGACCAAGTATTCCCCGCCTAACAATCTGACTGGTCCCTGTCCTGATAGACCAAGTATTCCCTGCCTAACACTCTGACTGGTCCCTGTCCCAACAGACCAAGTATTCCCCGCCTAACAATCTGACTAGTCCCTGTCCCAAGAGACCAAGTATTCCCTGCCTAACACTCTGACTAGTCCCTGTCCCAACAGATCAAGTATTCCCCACCTAACATGCTGACTAGTCCCTGTCCCAACAGACCAAGTATTCCCCGCCTAACACACTGACTAGTCCCTGTCCCAAGAGACCAAGTATTCCCCGCCTAACATGCTGACTAGTCGCTGTCCCAACAGATCAAGTATTCCCCGCCTAACATGCTGACTAGTCCCTGTCCCAACAGACCAAGTATTCCCCGCCTAACACACTGACTAGTCCCTGTCCCAAGAGACCAAGTATTCCCCGCCTAACATGCTGACTAGTCCCTGTCCCAACAGACCAAGTATTCCCTGCCTAACATGCTGACTAATCCCTGTCCCAACAGACCAAGTAATCTCTGACTAACACTGACTAGTCCCTGTCCCAACGGACTAGATATTCCTTGTCTAACATGCTGACTAGTCCCGGTCCCAACAGACCAAGTATTCCCTGCCTAACAATCTGACTAGTCCCTGTCCCAACAGACCAAGTATTCCCCGCCTAACATGCTGACTAGTCCCTGTCCCAACAGACCAAGTAATCCCTGACTAACAATCTGACTAGTCCCTGTCCCAACAGATCAAGTATTCCCCGCCTAACATGCTGACTAGTCCCTGTCCCAACAGACCAAGTAATCCCTGACTAACACTCTGACTGGTCCCTGTCCCAACAGACCAAGTATTCCCCGCCTAACATGCTGACTAGTCGCTGTCCCAACAGATCAAGTATTCCCCGCCTAACATGCTGACTAGTCCCTGTCCCAACAGACCAAGTAATCCCTGACTAACACTCTGACTGGTCCCTGTCCCAACAGACCAAGTATTCCCCGCCTAACATGCTGACTAGTCCCTGTCCCAACAGACCAAGTAATCCCTGACTAACAATCTGACTAGTCCCTGTCCCAACAGACCAAGTATTCCCCGCCTAACATGCTGACTAGTCCCTGTCCCAACAGATCAAGTATTCCCTGCCTAACACTCTGACTAGTCCCTGTCCTGATAGGCCAAGTATTCCCTGCCTAACAATCTGACTAGTCCCTGTCCTGATAGACCAAGTATTCCCTGATTAACACTGACTAGTCCCTGTCCCAACAGATCAAGTATTCCCTGCCTAACAATCTGACTAGTCCCTGTCCCAACAGACCAAGTATTCCCCGCCTAACACTGATTAGTCCCTGTCCCAACAGACCAAGTATTCCCTGCCTAACACTCTGACTGGTCCCAGTCCTGCTGCACCAAGTAATCCCTGACTAACACTCTGATTAGTCCCTGTCCTGATAGACCAAGACTGTTTAACACAATGGCAGTTGCTTGTCCCAGCGCCCCCTGCAGTATTCCTGTTTATACCAGCTCATTAAGCCGTGTCTTCCCTGCTGAGTGTACAGCATGTTATAACAGCTGTTATAAATATGAAATAAACAGTTGATTGGCTCAGTCATGTGTTCTGAGGTAGAAAGAATATCTGAAGCCGTTCAGGCCGAAGTCACGCAACTAAGTAGCACTAGATTACAGACCTGTCAGGACTCAGACTCCAGTTTAGCCCAGGTTTAACTAACAGGTTTAACTAACAGGTTTAGTGTGGGTTGTAGAAGAGTGTGTGGTCTGGGCAGAGGGGGGCGTGTCCACATTATATCCCAGATTAGTGACCAGAGATTGTTTTATTGTTTCTTTTTCATATGTAAATGAGAATTTATTCAGAGGCTACTAACACACACACACACACACACACACACACACTAGTGCTGTTGGACAGCGCAATCTGCATTCCATTAAACACACAAACACACACTGAACTCCTCAGATACAACACCTCGAGTTCAACCATGTATACATCTGAACAGTAAATACATACTATACCTTCAGACTCAGTAGTTTCCACCTGACTCTGTAGTTTCCACCTGACTCTGTAGTTTCCACCTGACTCTGTAGTTTACACCTGACTCTGTAGTTTCCACCTGACTCTGTAGTTTCCACCTGACTCAGTAGTTTCCACCTGACTCTGTAGTTTCCACCTGACTCTGTAGTTTCCACCTGACTCTGTAGTTTACACCTGACTCTGGAGTTTACACCTGACTCTGTAGTTTACACCTGACTCTGTAGTTTACACCTGACTCTGTAGTTTACACCTGACTCTGCAGTTTAACCCAGAGCCATTAGTTCATTCCAGAGTCAGTTTACCCCTTTGGTCACATGCTTAGCTTCAAAGTCAGTAGTTTACTCCAGTCTTTCATTTTATTTTGTTTTTGTGAGAAGCTGTGTGAGTGTGTGTTTGTGAGAAGCTAAGTGTGTGTGTTTGTGAGAAGCTGAGTGTGTGTGTGTTTGTGAGAAGCTAAGTGTGTGTGTTTGTGAGAAGCTGAGTGTGTGTGTGTGTGAGAAGCTGAGTGTGTGTGTGTTTGTGAGAAGCTGAGTGTGTGTGTTTGTGAGAAGCTGAGTGTGTGTGTTTGTGAGAAGCTGAGTGTTTGTGTTTGTGAGAAGCTGAGTGTGTGTGTGTGTGAGAAGCTGAGTGTGTGTGTGTTTGTGAGAAGCTGAGTGTGTGTGTGTTTGTGTGTTTGTGAGAAGCTGAGTATGTGTGTGTTTGTGAGAAGCTGAGTGTGTGTGTGTTTGTGTGTTTGTGAGAAGCTGAGTGTGTGTGTTTGTGAGAAGCTGAGTGTGTGTGTTTGTGTGTTTGTGAGAAGCTGAGTGTGTGTGTGTTTGTGTGTTTGTGAGAAGCTGAGTATGTGTGTGAGAAGCTGAGTGTGTGTGTTTGTGAGAAGCTGAGTGTGTGTGTGTGTTTGTGAGAAGCTGAGTATGTGTGTTTGTGAGAAGCTGAGTATGTGTGTGTTTGTGAGAAGCTGAGTGTGTGTGTGTTTGTGAGAAGCTGAGTGTGTGTGTGAGAAGCTGAGTGTGTGTGTTTGTGAGAAGCTGAGTGTGTGTGTGTGTGTTTGTGAGAAGCTGAGTATGTGTGTTTGTGAGAAGCTGAGTGTGTGTGTTTGTGAGAAGCTGAGTGTGTGTGTGTTTGTGAGAAGCTGAGTATGTGTGTGTTTGTGAGAAGCTGAGTGTGTGTGTGTTTGTGAGAAGCTGAGTGTTTGTGAGAAGCTGACTGTGTGTGTGTTTGTGAGAAGCTGAGTGTTTGTGAGAAGCTGAGTGTGTGTGTGTGTTTGTGAGAAGCTGAGTGTGTGTGTTTGTTTTTGTGAGAAACTGTGTGTGTTTGTGAGAAGCTGAGTGTGTGTGTGTGTGTGTGAGAAGCTGAGTGTGTGTGTTTGTGAGAAGCTGAGTGTGTGTGTGTGAGAAGCTGAGTATGTGTGTTTGTGAGAA
>CM038718.1:264096-269096 GCA_021613375.1 Megaleporinus macrocephalus
GTCTGTGTGTTGGGGTGTGTGTGTGTTGGTGTGTTTGTATGTATTGGTGTGTATGTGTGTGTGTTTAGGTGTGTGTGTGTGTGTGTGTGTGTGTGTGTGTGTGTGTTAATAACAAGAGTAAACGGTTGAACACTTAAATCTCTTTTAATGAATAATAATAATAATAATAATAATAATAATAATAATAATAATAATAATAATAAGAATAAGAATAATTAATAATGAAATAGTAAATGGGCTGAACGTCTGCAAAAGATGAAGAAAATGAATGTACAGTAAAACAGTGTGAACAGAGAAGCTCCGACACCAGAACAGCCTCACTGGACCACCAGCCGCAGAGCGTCGCCACAACTCCGAGTCAGGTTTAAAGGAAGTCATGCGAAGCGTTTAAAACAAGCGAGCAATAACATTCCAAAGAAACCAAACCAGAACTAAACAAGCTCCACAAGTCTAATCATGCAGTACAGAGGTCTAGTCTCCACAGATCGGATATCCGAGTATCTCATAGCAAGCAGTTCATTTAAATATATAGATTTATTTATAGATTCTCCTCAACGGTTCAGACTGTACACTATTTACACGTTAATGCACAGCAGGTCGTCTCCGGCCACTAGAACACGCGGAACCGGACACCGTCAGAACCCTCTCCGCCGGAACCGCGCCGAGGAGACCGGGGACGCCGCGCCGGACCGCGCCGGACTCTTTACATAAAGTAAAAAAAGACTTCAAGGCACTGCACAATCAGAAACACCCACATTTACACTCTTCTGTACACCAACGGCATCACTCCACGCAGCTACAGCCCACCACTCACCCTGTACCGCAGGACCACTCCACCCACTCACTGAACTTTCTCATTCAGGACGTAAACAGAGACGCTCAGAGAGGGGGGTGGTGAGAAGTGGTTCAGATGCTGTTTACGGAGGTGGTGATGGGAACCAGGGGTCTTCAGGTCTACATGATGTTGATGGTAAAATGTAGAAGATCTGAAAATACTAGGTTTTCTTTGGGGACTATTTGAACCTCACAGCGTCCTGCATGTATCCCTCCACCATGAATGGAGTTTAAGACTGAGATCTTCTCTAAACTAGCATAACCAGCGTCTCAGAATCAGACAGTGTATTTATAACACCTACTGTAAGAACTTTCTGTGAGGAGCTTTTAGAGGTGGACGTCTGGTTCCATTCACCACCACTGAGAACAGATCTGACTGTATCTAGAACCGAGTTTCACACAGAACCCACTCTGAGCGACTCTGTTTGATCTGAACTGTTTAATTCTGCAGAAATTTTGAAAAATCACAGCGAACGAGACGACATTCAGGATTTCCTGCAGTTAAACAGCTGAAGAACTGGAAGTAAACATGTTTAGGACACTGTCTAATACCGCCCCGGCACATCCGATTATTTAATTAACATCCGCTAATTAACAGTTAATTACTGATGAACAGAATTAAGTAACCGCATGTTTCTTAAAACCAGCTGTTTGGTAGACGCTGTAAGATGTTACAAACATTTATTGGTAAACAATTAGAGGTAAACAATAACAGCTGTTAGTCATGTGTCTGCTTGGAAATGCAATTAAAAAAATAATTAATTCTGCTAATCAACAGTCAATTAGCTGTTAATGAGGCTACACAGTGAAGTCCACTGATGCCGGTGTGATGATAGACAGTGTAGTTAACGTGTTTACTGTAAATATCATTTGTATTGTATTGAACCGAATGACTATGTTGAGTTTTCAGCCCTGCACACTGTACAGTGTAGTACAGTACAGTATAGTATAGTATAATACACTATAGTACAGTACAGTATAGTACAGTGCAGTACAGTGTAATACAGTATAGTGTAGTACTGCACAGTGTAGTACAGTATAGTATAATTCACTATAGTACAGTACAGTATAGTACAGTATAGTGTAGTACTGCACAGTGTAGTACACTACAGTATAGTATAGTACACTATAGTACAGTATAGTACAGTGCAGTACAGTGTAGTACAGTGCAGTACAGTGTAGTACAGTATAGTATAGTATAATACACTATAATACAGTACAGTATAGTACAGTGCAGTACAGTGTAGTACAGTATAGTGTAGTATAATACACTATAGTACAGTACAGTATAGTGTAGTACTGCACAGTGTAGTACAGTATAGTATAATTCACTATAGTACAGTACAGTATAGTGTAGTACTGCACAGTGTAGTATAGTATAGTATAATACACTATAGTACAGTACAGTATAGTACAGTGCAGTACAGTGTAGTACAGTATAGTGTAGTATAATACACTATAGTACAGTACAGTATAGTGTAGTACTGCACAGTGTAGTACAGTATAGTATAATTCACTATAGTACAGTATAGTATAGTGTAGTACAGTGCAGTGTAGTACAGTATAGTGTAGTACTGCACAGTGTAGTACAGTATAGTATAATTCACTATAGTACAGTATAGTACAGTATAGTGTAGTACAGTATAGTATAATTCACTATAGTACAGTATAGTATAGTACAGTATAGTGTAGTACTGCACAGTGTAGTACAGTATAGTATAATTCACTATAGTACAGTATAGTACAGTATAGTGTAGTACAGTATAGTGTAGTACAGTATAGTATAATTCACTATAGTACAGTATAGTATAGTACAGTATAGTGTAGTACTGCACAGTGTAGTACAGTAAAGTATAGTATAATACACTACAGTACAGTGCAGTATAGTACAGTATAGTGTAGTACAGTGCAGTATAGTACAGTATAGTATAATACACTATAGTACAGTATAGTACAGTACAGTAGTGTAGTACAGTGCAGTATAGTACAGTATAGTGTAGTACAGTGCAGTGTAGTACAGTATAGTATAATACACTATAGTACAGTACAGTATAGTACAGTAGTGTAGTACAGTGCAGTGTAGTACAGTATAGTGTAGTACAGTATAGTATAGTACAGTGTAGTACAGTATAGTGTAGAACAGTGTAGTACAGTATAGTGTAGTACAGTGTAGTACAGTATAGTGTAGTACAGTACAGTATAGTGAGCCTGTAGGCTGCAGCTGTATTAGGGCTGCATGATAAATCGTTCATTAATCGGCAATATTAGACATGTATAACAAATAATATGCAAATTGGCTGTGAACATCCTGACCAATCACTGCTCCAGAGGAGGTTTGATATATCAATACATATTCACATTATTAGTTAAAAATATTTTGGTTAATAATGATAATAACTGTGACAGTAATGAAGTAATATGATTGTATCAGTAATAATAGTTAGCAGACCAATTTTAACCACGTGATGTTACTGATTCGCCATCTGTTTCCAAAATATCCAACATATCAGAGATTTATACTCACACTATACTCACACTATACTCACACTATACTCACACTTCACCAGCAGCAGCAGCATTAACCAATCAGAAGGGAGAGGGCGCTGTGTGTACGCTGTAGAGGACCAGTAACGTATATTCTCTGGGAACATCAACCAACCTGGCCGAGTGAGTACGACTGTCTCTCGTTATATCTAACGAGCTCTTCACTGGCATTTCATTTTATAAAATAATTCAAAGCAGAATGTTTTCATTTCACTGGAGGACTGAGCGCCGCGTGTCGTGTGTTAGTATTAAACTCGAGTCTGGATGATGATCGGTTATGATGATGATGATGATGAAGAATGATTGGACGCTGTGTCTCTACACGGACCCAGTACGTGTGTAGCAGACTGGTTTCAGCGCTGTACAGTGAGCGAGGGAGACTCAGTACTCTCTCAGTACTCTGTCAGTACTCTGTCAGTACTCTCTCAGTACTCTCTCAGTACTCCCTCAGTACTCCCTCAGTACTCCCTCAGTACTCTGTCAGTACTCTGTCAGTACTCTCTCAGTACTCTCTCAGTACTCCCTCAGTACTCTCTCAGTACTCCCTCAGTACTCTCTCAGTACTCTGTCAGTACTCTCTCAGTACTCCCTCAGTACTCTCTCAGTACTCCCTCAGTACTCTGTCAGTACTCTGTCAGTACTCTCTCAGTACTCCCTCAGTACTCTGTCAGTACTCTCTCAGTACTCTCTCAGTACTCCCTCAGTACTCCCTCAGTACTCTCTCAGTACTCAGATCAGACGCGGTGGTTGTGGTGTTCAGCTGAATCAGGTGAGTGCTGTGAGTTAAGAGTCCAGGTTCAGTCGCACACACACCAGACCAAATCTGATCAACCAATCCTAAACTTAAAGAGAGCTCAGTCTGGTTCCGATCCTCACGTCAGTGATGGTGAACCCGTGTGTAAACTAGGTGAGTATTAATACACACAGTAAATTATATTGTATGGTGAGTGATGTATGGTGATTATATTGTATGGTGATTATATTGTATGGTGATTATATTGTATGGTGAGTGATGTATGGTGATTATATTATATTGTATGGTGATTTTATTGTATGGTGAGTGATGTATGGTGATTATATTATATTGTATGGTGATTTTATTGTATGGTGAGTGATGTATGGTGATTATATTGTATGGTGAGTGATGTATGGTGATTATATTGTATGGTGATTATATTGTATGGTGAGTGATGTATGGTGATTATATTGTATGGTGATTATATTGTATGGTGATTATATTGTATGGTGATTATATTATATTGTATGGTGATTTTATTGTATGGTGAGTGATGTATGGTGATTTTATTGTATGGTGATTATATTGTATGGTGATTATATTGTATGGTGATTTTATTGTATGGTGAGTGATGTATGGTGATTATATTGTATGGTGAGTGATGTATGGTGATTATATTGTATGGTGAGTGATGTATGGTGATTATATTGTATGGTGATTATATTGTATGGTGAGTGATGTATGGTGATTATATTGTATGGTGAGTGATGTATGGTGATTATATTGTATGGTGAGTGATGTATGGTGATTATATTGTATGGTGAGTGATGTATGGTGATTATATTGTATGGTGATTATATTGTACGGTGATTATATTGTATGGTGA
>CM038718.1:276596-289311 GCA_021613375.1 Megaleporinus macrocephalus
TGTTTACTACAGGCGTGTTTGTTTACTACAGGCGTGTTTGTTTAATACAGACGTGTTTGTTTAATACAGACGTGTTTGTTTAATACAGGCGTGTTTGTTTACTACAGACGTGTTTGTTTACTACAAGCGTGTTTGTTTACTACAGGCGTGTTTGTTTACTACAGGCGTGTTTGTTTACTACAGGCGTGTTTGTTTACTACAGACGTGTTTGTTTACTACAGACGTGTTTGTTTACTACAGACGTGTTTGTTTACTACAGGCGTGTTTGTTTAATACAGACGTGTTTGTTTAATACAGGCGTGTTTGTTTAATACAGACGTGTTTGTTTAATACAGGCGTGTTTGTTTACTACAGGCGTGTTTGTTTAATACAGGCGTGTTTGTTTACTACAGACGTGTTTGTTTACTACAAGCGTGTTTGTTTAATACAGACGTGTTTGTTTAATACAGACGTGTTTGTTTACTACAGACGTGTTTGTTTACTACAGGCGTGTTTGTTTAATACAGACGTGTTTGTTTAATACAGGCGTGTTTGTTTAATACAGACGTGTTTGTTTAATACAGACGTGTTTGTTTACTACAGACGTGTTTGTTTACTACAGACGTGTTTGTTTAATACAGACGTGTTTGTTTACTACAGGCGTGTTTGTTTAATACAGACGTGTTTGTTTAATACAGACGTGTTTGTTTAATACAGACGTGTTTGTTTACTACAGGCGTGTTTGTTTACTACAGACGTGTTTGTTTACTACAGGCGTGTTTGTTTAATACAGACGTGTTTGTTT
The DNA here is from genome assembly GCA_021613375.1 of Megaleporinus macrocephalus. Classification (NCBI taxonomy): domain Eukaryota; kingdom Metazoa; phylum Chordata; class Actinopteri; order Characiformes; family Anostomidae; genus Megaleporinus; species Megaleporinus macrocephalus. The sequence goes on from CM038718.1 coordinate 277,381, forward strand.
AATACAGACGTGTTTGTTTAATACAGACGTGTTTGTTTACTACAGGCGTGTTTGTTTACTACAGGCGTGTTTGTTTAATACAGACGTGTTTGTTTAATACAGACGTGTTTGTTTACTACAGACGTGTTTGTTTACTACAAGCGTGTTTGTTTACTACAAGCGTGTTTGTTTACTACAGACGTGTTTGTTTACTACAAGCGTGTTTGTTTACTACAGACGTGTTTGTTTACTACAAGCGTGTTTGTTTAATACAGACGTGTTTGTTTACTACAAGCGTGTTTGTTTACTACAGACGTGTTTGTTTACTACAGGCGTGTTTGTTTACTACAGACGTGTTTGTTTACTACAGACGTTTTTGTTTACTACACGCGTGTTTGTTTACTACAGGCGTGTTTGTTTACTACAAGCGTGTTTGTTTACTACAGGCGTGTTTGTTTAATACAGACGTGTTTGTTTACTACAGGCGTGTTTGTTTAATACAGACGTGTTTGTTTACTACAGGCGTGTTTGTTTAATACAGACGTGTTTGTTTACTACAGGCGTGTTTGTTTAATACAGACGTGTTTAATTAATACAGACGTGTTTGTTTACTACAGGCGTGTTTGTTTACTACAGACGTGTTTGTTTACTACAGACGTGTTTGTTTACTACAGGCGTGTTTGTTTACTACAGACGTGTTTGTTTACTACAGGCGTGTTTGTTTACTACAAGCGTGTTTGTTTACTACAGACGTGTTTGTTTACTACAGGCGTGTTTGTTTACTACAAGCGTGTTTGTTTACTACAGACGTGTTTGTTTACTACAGGCGTGTTTGTTTACTACACGCGTGTTTGTTTACTACACGCGTGTTTGTTTACTACAGACGTGTTTGTTTACTACAGGCGTGTTTGGTTAATACAGACGTGTTTGTTTACTACAGGCGTGTTTGTTTACTACAAGCGTGTTTGTTTACTACAGGCGTGTTTGTTTACTACAAGCGTGTTTGTTTACTACAGACGTGTTTGTTTACTACAGACGTGTTTGTTTACTACAGGCGTGTTGGTTTACTACAAGCGTGTTTGTTTACTACAGACGTGTTTGTTTACTACAGGCGTGTTTGTTTACTACAGGCGTGTTTGTTTACTAAAAGCGTGTTTGTTTACTACAGACGTGTTTGTTTAATACAGACGTTTTTGTTTAATACAGACGTGTTTGTTTACTACAGACGTGTTTGTTTAATACAGACGTGTTTGTTTACTACAGGCGTGTTTGTTTAATACAGGCGTGTTTGTTTAATACAGACGTGTTTGTTTACTACAGGCGTGTTTGTTTACTACAGGCGTGTTTGTTTACTACAGGCGTGTTTGTTTAATACAGGCGTGTTTGTTTACTACAGACGTGTTTGTTTAATACAGACGTGTTTGTTTACTACAGACGTGTTTGTTTACTACAGGCGTGTTTGTTTACTACAGGCGTGTTTGTTTACTACAAGCGTGTTTGTTTACTACAGACGTGTTTGTTTACTACAGGCGTGTTTGTTTACTACAAGCGTGTTTGTTTACTACAGACGTGTTTGTTTACTACAGGCGTGTTTGTTTACTACACGCGTGTTTGTTTACTACACGCGTGTTTGTTTACTACAGACGTGTTTGTTTACTACAGGCGTGTTTGGTTAATACAGACGTGTTTGTTTACTACAGGCGTGTTTGTTTACTACAAGCGTGTTTGTTTACTACAGGCGTGTTTGTTTACTACAAGCGTGTTTGTTTACTACAGACGTGTTTGTTTACTACAGACGTGTTTGTTTACTACAGGCGTGTTGGTTTACTACAAGCGTGTTTGTTTACTACAGACGTGTTTGTTTACTACAGGCGTGTTTGTTTACTACAGGCGTGTTTGTTTACTAAAAGCGTGTTTGTTTACTACAGACGTGTTTGTTTAATACAGACGTTTTTGTTTAATACAGACGTGTTTGTTTACTACAGACGTGTTTGTTTAATACAGACGTGTTTGTTTACTACAGGCGTGTTTGTTTAATACAGGCGTGTTTGTTTAATACAGACGTGTTTGTTTACTACAGGCGTGTTTGTTTACTACAGGCGTGTTTGTTTACTACAGGCGTGTTTGTTTAATACAGGCGTGTTTGTTTACTACAGGCGTGTTTGTTTAATACAGGCGTGTTTGTTTAATACAGACGTGTTTGTTTACTACAGGCGTGTTTGTTTACTACAGGCGTGTTTGTTTACTACAGGCGTGTTTGTTTAATACAGGCGTGTTTGTTTACTACAGGCGTGTTTGTTTAATACAGGCGTGTTTGTTTAATACAGACGTGTTTGTTTACTACAGGCGTGTTTGTTTACTACAGGCGTGTTTGTTTACTACAGACGTGTTTGTTTACTACAGGCGTGTTTGTTTACTACAGGCGTGTTTGTTTAATACAGACGTGTTTGTTTACTACAGGCGTGTTTGTTTAATACAGACGTGTTTGTTTACTACAGGCGTGTTTGTTTACTACAGACGTGTTTGTTTACTACAGGCGTGTTTGTTTAATACAGACGTGTTTGTTTACTACAGGCGTGTTTGTTTACTACAGACGTGTTTGTTTACTACAGACGTGTTTATTTACTACAGACGTGTTTGTTTACTACAGACGTGTTTGTTTACTACAGACGTGTTTGTTTACTACAGACGTGTTTGTTTACTACAGGCGTGTTTGTTTACTACAGACGTGTTTATTTACTACAGACGTGTTTGTTTACTACAGGCGTGTTTGTTTAATACAGACGTGTTTGTTTACTACAGACGTGTTTGTTTACTACAGGCGTGTTTGTTTACTACAGACGTGTTTATTTACTACAGACGTGTTTGTTTACTACAGGCGTGTTTGTTTACTACAGGCGTGTTTGTTTAATACAGGCGTGTTTGTTTACTACAGGCGTGTTTGTTTACTACAGACGTGTTTGTTTACTACAGACGTGTTTGTTTACTACAGGCGTGTTTGTTTACTACAAGCGTGTTTGTTTACTACAGACGTGTTTGTTTACTACAGGCGTGTTTGGTTAATACAGACGTGTTTGTTTACTACAGGCGTGTTTGTTTAATACAGACGTGTTTGTTTAATACAGACGTGTTTGTTTACTACAGACGTGTTTGTTTACTACAGACGTGTATGTTTACTACAGACGTGTTTGTTTAATACAGGCGTGTTTGTTTACTACAGACGTGTTTGTTTACTACAGACGTGTATGTTTACTACAGACGTGTTTGTTTAATACAGGCGTGTTTGTTTACTACAGACGTGTTTGTTTACTACAGACGTGTATGTTTACTACAGACGTGTTTGTTTAATACAGGCGTGTTTGTTTACTACAGGCGTGTTTGTTTACTACAGGCGTGTTTGTTTACTACAAGCGTGTTTGTTTAATACAGACGTGTTTGTTTACTACAGGCGTGTTTGTTTACTACAGGCGTGTTTGTTTACTACAGACGTGTTTGTTTACTACAGACGTGTTTGTTTAATACAGACGTGTTTGTTTACTACAGACGTGTATGTTTACTACAGACGTGTTTGTTTAATACAGGCGTGTTTGTTTACTACAGACGTGTTTGTTTACTACAGGCGTGTTTGTTTAATACAGACGTGTTTGTTTACTACAGGCGTGTTTGTTTAATACAGACGTGTTTGTTTACTACAGACGTGTTTGTTTACTACAGACGTGTTTGTTTACTACAGACGTGTTTGTTTAATACAGGCGTGTTTGTTTACTACAGACGTGTTTGTTTACTACAGACGTGTTTTGTTTACTACAGACGTGTTTGTTTAATACAGGCGTGTTTGTTTACTACAGACGTGTTTGTTTACTACAGACGTGTTTGTTTACTACAGGCGTGTTTGTTTACTACAGACGTGTTTGTTTACTACAGACGTGTTTGTTTACTACAGACGTGTTTGTTTAATACAGGCGTGTTTGTTTACTACAGACGTGTTTGTTTACTACAGGCGTGTTTGTTTACTACAGGCGTGTTTGTTTACTACAGACGTATTTGTTTACTACAGGCGTGTTTGTTTAATACAGACGTGTTTGTTTACTACAGGCGTGTTTGTTTAATACAGACGTGTTTGTTTACTACAGACGTGTTTGTTTACTACAGACGTGTTTGTTTACTACAGGCGTGTTTGTTTAATACAGGCGTGTTTGTTTACTACAGACGTGTTTGTTTACTACAGGCGTGTTTGTTTAATACAGACGTGTTTGTTTACTACAGACGTGTTTGTTTACTACAGGCGTGTTTGTTTAATACAGGCGTGTTTGTTTACTACAGGCGTGTTTGTTTAATACAGACGTGTTTGTTTACTACAGACGTGTTTGTTTAATACAGACGTGTTTGTTTACTACAGGCGTGTTTGTTTACTACAGGCGTGTTTGTTTAATACAGACGTGTTTGTTTAATACAGACGTGTTTGTTTAATACAGGCGTGTTTGTTTACTACAGACGTGTTTGTTTAATACAGACGTGTTTGTTTACTACAGGCGTGTTTGTTTACTACAGACGTGTTTGTTTAATACAGACGTGTTTGTTTAATACAGACGTGTTTGTTTACTACAGACGTGTTTGTTTACTACAGGCGTGTTTGTTTACTACAGGCGTGTTTGTTTACTACAGACGTGTTTGTTTAATACAGACGTGTTTGTTTACTACAGGCGTGTTTGTTTAATACAGACGTGTTTGTTTAATACAGACGTGTTTGTTTACTACAGGCGTGTTTGTTTAATACAGGCGTGTTTGTTTAATACAGACGTGTTTGTTTACTACAGGCGTGTTTGTTTAATACAGACGTGTTTGTTTACTACAGACGTGTTTGTTTACTACAAGCGTGTTTGTTTAATACAGACGTGTTTGTTTACTACAGACGTGTTTGTTTACTACAGACGTGTTTGTTTACTACAGACGTGTTTGTTTACTACAGACGTGTTTGTTTAATACAGGCGTGTTTGTTTACTACAGACGTGTTTGTTTACTACAGACGTGTTTGTTTACTACAGACGTGTTTGTTTAATACAGGCGTGTTTGTTTACTACAGACGTGTTTGTTTACTACAGACGTGTTTGTTTACTACAGGCGTGTTTGTTTACTACAGACGTGTTTGTTTACTACAGACGTGTTTGTTTACTACAGACGTGTTTGTTTAATACAGGCGTGTTTGTTTACTACAGACGTGTTTGTTTACTACAGGCGTGTTTGTTTACTACAGGCGTGTTTGTTTACTACAGACGTATTTGTTTACTACAGGCGTGTTTGTTTAATACAGACGTGTTTGTTTACTACAGGCGTGTTTGTTTAATACAGACGTGTTTGTTTACTACAGACGTGTTTGTTTACTACAGACGTGTTTGTTTACTACAGGCGTGTTTGTTTAATACAGGCGTGTTTGTTTACTACAGACGTGTTTGTTTACTACAGGCGTGTTTGTTTAATACAGACGTGTTTGTTTACTACAGACGTGTTTGTTTACTACAGGCGTGTTTGTTTAATACAGGCGTGTTTGTTTACTACAGGCGTGTTTGTTTAATACAGACGTGTTTGTTTACTACAGACGTGTTTGTTTAATACAGACGTGTTTGTTTACTACAGGCGTGTTTGTTTACTACAGGCGTGTTTGTTTAATACAGACGTGTTTGTTTAATACAGACGTGTTTGTTTAATACAGGCGTGTTTGTTTACTACAGACGTGTTTGTTTAATACAGACGTGTTTGTTTACTACAGGCGTGTTTGTTTACTACAGACGTGTTTGTTTAATACAGACGTGTTTGTTTAATACAGACGTGTTTGTTTACTACAGACGTGTTTGTTTACTACAGGCGTGTTTGTTTACTACAGGCGTGTTTGTTTACTACAGACGTGTTTGTTTAATACAGACGTGTTTGTTTACTACAGGCGTGTTTGTTTAATACAGACGTGTTTGTTTAATACAGACGTGTTTGTTTACTACAGGCGTGTTTGTTTAATACAGGCGTGTTTGTTTAATACAGACGTGTTTGTTTACTACAGGCGTGTTTGTTTAATACAGACGTGTTTGTTTACTACAGACGTGTTTGTTTACTACAAGCGTGTTTGTTTAATACAGACGTGTTTGTTTACTACAGACGTGTTTGTTTACTACAGGCGTGTTTGTTTACTACAGGCGTGTTTGTTTACTACAGACGTGTTTGTTTACTACAGGCGTGTTTGTTTAATACAGACGTGTTTGTTTACTACAGGCGTGTTTGTTTACTACAGGCGTGTTTGTTTACAGAAGAAGCGCTCGGTCCCATCTGGTTTACTCTATACATATCAAGTTAGATCCGTTACCATGACGCCAGTAGAATTCTTCTCAACCAATCAGACAGTCAGGACTAACACCTTATAGCACACACACACCCGTCCCACAGCCCGTCTCACACACAGCAACAGCGGGGAACACACAGCTTTACAGGAACTCAGCAGAGGACGGACACTGAGGACACTCAGTAAACTGGGTACACTGGGAAACCAGGCCATTCGGACACACTGGGTTTAATGGGTTTAATGGGTTTAATGGGTAACTGTGTACAGTAAGAACTGTGTAAACTATAGACACGGGGAAACCATTCAAACTGGGTACACTCTGAAACTGGACACTTGCTAAACTGGGTACAATGGGTAGACTGATACACTGGGAACAACAAGGAGAGGGCACACTGGGAGAGAGGGGGCACTGGGTACACTGGGGGAGAGGGGGCACTGGGTACACTGGGGGAGAGGGGGCACTGGGTACACTGGGAGAGAGGGGGCACTGGGTACACTGGGAGAGAGGGGGCTCTGGGTACACTGAGAGAGAGGGGGCACTGGGTACACTGGGAGAGAGGGGGCACTGGGTACACTGGGAGAGAGGGGGCGCTGGGTACACTGGGAGAGAGGGGGCGCTGGGTACACTGGGAGAGAGGGGGCACTGGGTACACTGGGAGAGAGGGGGCGCTGGGTACACTGGGAGAGAGGGGGCGCTGGGTACACTGGGAGAGAGGGGGCACTGGGTACACTGGGAGAGAGGGGGCGCTGGGTACACTGGGAGAGAGGGGGCGCTGGGTACACTGGGAGAGGGGGCACTGGGTACACTGGGAGAGAGGGGGCGCTGGGAGAGAGGGGGCACTGGGTACACTGGGAGAGAGGGGGCGCTGGGTACACTGGGAGAGAGGGGGCACTGGGTACACTGGGAGAGAGGGGGCACTGGGTACACTGGGAGAGAGGGGGCACTGGGAGAGAGGGGGCACTGGGTACACTGGGAGAGACGGGGCACTGGGTACACTGGGAGAGGGGGCACTGGGTACACTGGGAGAGAGGGGGCACTGGGTACACTGGGAGAGAGGGGGCGCTGGGTACACTGGGAGAGAGGGGGCACTGGGTACACTGGGAGAGAGGGGGCGCTGGGTACACTGGGAGAGAGGGGGCGCTGGGTACAATGGGAGAGAGGGGGCACTGGGTACACTGGGAGAGAGGGGGCAACTGGGAGAGGGGGCACTGGTACACTGGGAGAGAGGGGGCACTGGGTACACTGGGAGAGAGGGGGGCGCTGGTTACAACTGGGAGAGAGGGGGCGCTGGGTACACTGGGAGAGAGGGGGCACTGGGTACACTGGAGAGAGGGGGCGCTGGGTACACTGGGAGAGAGGGGGGCGCTGGGTACACTGGGAGAGGGGGCACTGGGTACACTGGGAGAGAGGGGGCGCTGGGAGAGAGGGGGCACTGGGTACACTGGGAGAGAGGGGGGCGCTGGGTACACTGGGAGAGAGGGGGCACTGGGTACACTGGGAGAGAGGGGGCACTGGGTACACTGGGAGAGAGGGGGCACTGGGAGAGAGGGGGCACTGGGTACACTGGGAGAGACGGGCACTGGGTACACTGGGAGAGGGGGCACTGGGTACACTGGGAGAGGGGGCACTGGGTACACTGGGAGAGAGGGGGCACTGGGTACACTGGGAGAGAGGGGGCGCTGGGTACACTGGGAGAGAGGGGGCACTGGGTACACTGGGAGAGAGGGGGCACTGGGTACACTGGGAGAGAGGGGGCGCTGGGTACACTGGGAGAGAGGGGGCGCTGGGTACAACTGGGAGAGAGGGGGCACTGGGTACACTGGGAGAGAGGGGGCGCTGGGTACACTGGGAGAGAGGGGGCACTGGGTACACTGGGAGAGAGGGGGCGCTGGGTACACTGGGAGAGAGGGGGGCACTGGGTACACTGGGAGAGAGGGGGCGCTGGGTACACTGGGAGAGAGGGGGCACTGGGTACACTGGGAGAGAGGGGGCGCTGGGTACACTGGGAGAGAGGGGGCGCTGGGTACACTGGGAGAGAGGGGGCACTGGGAGAGAGGGGGGCACTGGGTACACTGGGAGAGAGGGGGCGCTGGGTACACTGGGAGAGGGGGCACTGGGTACACTGGGAGAGGGGGGGCGCTGGGAGAGAGGGGGCACTGGGTACACTGGGAGAGAGGGGGCACTGGGTACACTGGGAGAGAGGGGGCACTGGGTACACTGGGAGAGAGGGGGCGCTGGGAGAGAGGGGGCACTGGGCACACTGGGAGAGAGGGGGCACTGGGTACACTGGGAGAGAGGGGGCACTGGGTACACTGGGAGAGAGGGGGGCGCTGGGTACACTGGGAGAGAGGGGGCACTGGGTACACTGGGAGAGAGGGGGCGCTGGGAGAGAGGGGGCGCTGGGAGAGAGGGGCACTGGGTACACTGGGAGAGAGGGGGCGCTGGGTACACTGGGAGAGAGGGGGCACTGGGTACACTGGGAGAGAGGGGGCACTGGGTACACTGGGAGAGAGGGGGCACTGGGAGAGAGGGGGCACTGGGTACACTGGGAGAGAGGGGGCACTGGGAGAGAGGGGGCACTGGGAGAGAGGGGGCACTGGGTACACTGGGAGAGAGGGGGCAACTGGGAGAGAGGGGGCACTGGGTACACTGGGAGAGAGGGGGCACTGGGTACACTGGGAGAGAGGGGGCACTGGGTACACTGGGAGAGAGGGGGCACTGGGTACACTGGGAGAGAGGGGGCACTGGGTACACTGGGAGAGAGGGGGCGCTGGGAGAGAGGGGGGCGCTGGGAGAGATGGGGCACTGGGTACACTGGGAGAGAGGGGGCGCTGGGTACACTGGGAGAGAGGGGGCACTGGGTACAACTGGGAGAGAGGGGGGCGCTGGGTACACTGGGAGAGAGGGGGCACTGGGTACACTGGGAGAGAGGGGGGCGCTGGGAGAGAGGGGGCACTGGGTACACTGGGAGAGAGGGGGCGCTGGGAGAGAGGGGGCGCTGGGAGAGAGGGGGCGCTGGGAGAGAGGGGGCGCTGGGAGAGATGGGGCACTGGGTACACTGGGAGAGAGGGGGCGCTGGAGAGAGGGGGGCGCTGGGAGAGAGGGGGCGCTGGGAGAGAGGGGGCGCTGGGAGAGATGGGGCACTGGGTACACTGGGAGAGAGGGGGCACTGGGTACACTGGGAGAGAGGGGGCTCTGGGAGAGAGGGGGCGCTGGGAGAGAGGGGGCGCTGGGAGAGATGGGGCACTGGGTACACTGGGAGAGAGGGGGCACTGGGTACACTGGGAGAGAGGGGGCACTGGGTACACTGGGAGAGAGGGGGCACTGGGTACACTGGGAGAGAGGGGGCACTGGGTACACTGGGAGAGAGGGGGCGCTGGGAGAGAGGGGGCACTGGGTACACTGGGAGAGAGGGGGCACTGGGTACACTGGGAGAGAGGGGGCACTGGGTACACTGGGAGAGAGGGGGCACTGGGTACACTGGGAGAGAGGGGGCACTGGGTACACTGGGAGAGAGGGGGCACTGGGTACACTGGGAGAGAGGGGGCACTGGGTACACTGGGAGAGAGGGGGCACTGGGTACACTGGGAGAGAGGGGGCACTGGGTACACTGGGAGAGAGGGGGCACTGGGTACACTGGGAGAGAGGGGGCGCTGCACTGAACAGGACACACAGGTTTAGAGTTTGGTTTTACCTTCAGCGCAATCCATGTTAGCTAGCATGAAAATCAGACACACAGAGAGAGACAGAGCGGGAGTGAAAGAGATTAGATACATTAGTGAATGTTAGTCAGCACATAAACAAACAAACAACAACAAACAACAAACAAACACAAACATCAACAAACATCAACAAACATCAACAAACACAAACATCAACAAACAACAACAAACATCAACAAACACAAACATCAACAAACACAAACATCAACAAACAACAAACATCAACAAACACAAACATCAACAAACATCAACAAACACAAACATCAACAAACAACAACAAACATCAACAAACACAAATATCAACAAACACAAACATCAACAAACAACAAACATCAACAAACACAAACATCAACAAACACAAACATCAACAAACATCAACAAACACAAACATCAACAAACATCAACAAACACAAACATCAACAAACATCAACAAACACAAACATCAACAAACATCAACAAACACAAACATCAACAAACATCAACAAACACAAACATCAACAAACAACAACAAACATCAACAAACACAAATATCAACAAACACAAACATCAACAAACAACAAACATCAACAAACACAAACATCAACAAACACAAACATCAACAAACATCAACAAACACAAACATCAACAAACATCAACAAACACAAACATCAACAAACACAAACATCAACAAACATCAACAAACACAAACAACAAACATCAACAAACACAAACATCAACAAACACAAACATCAACAAACACAAACAAACAACAAACACACACACACAGTACAAGCTCACACTCAGACAAAGACACCCACAAGAATAAACAACTCCACGACAACATACACACATTTACACCAACACAGAAACACACACTCACATTTACACCAACATAGAAACACACACACACACACACATTTACACCAACACAGAAACACACACACACTCACATTTACACCAACACAGAAACACACACACATTTACACCAACACAGAAACACACACACATTTACACCAACACAGAAACACACACACACTTACACCAACACAGAAACACACACACACACATTTACACCAACACAGAAACACACACACATTTACACCAACACAGAAACACACACACACACAAACATTTACACCAACACAGAAACACACACACACACACTCACATTTACCCCAACACAGAAACACACACACACACACACATTTACACCAACACAGAAACACACACTCACATTTACACCAACACAGAAACACACACACACACAAACATTTACACCAACACAGAAACACACACACACACACTCACATTTACCCCAACACAGAAACACACACACACACACACATTTACACCAACACAGAAACACACACTCACATTTACACCAACACAGAAACACACACACATTTACACCAACACAGAAACACACACACATTTACACCAACACAGAAACACACACACATTTACACCAACACAGAAACACACACACACACACACATTTACACCAACACAGAAACACACACCAGCATCAGGAACATCACCAGCTTTGTGATGAGCGCTCACTAACAGGATGTACCTGTTTGTACTTCCTGTAGCATCGCTGGATGACTGCAGCTGCCATGTCCTGCTGCTCCTTCAGCCTCCGCCCCTGCAGACAAAACCACACCCCTTTACCACGCCCCTTAACCACACCCCTTTACCATACCCCTTAACCACACCCTTTTACCACACCCCTTAACCATACCGCTTTACCACGCCCCTTTACCACACCCCTTAACCACACCCCTTTACCACACCCCTTAACCACACCCCTTAACCACACCCCTTAACCACACCCCTTTACCACACCCCTTAACCACACCCCTTTACCAAACCCCTTAACCATACCCCTTAACCACACCCCTTAACCACGCCCCTTAACCACA
>CM038718.1:295311-300311 GCA_021613375.1 Megaleporinus macrocephalus
TACCACTTTACTTTTGATTGTTTATGTTTATGCATTTCTATTGATTGGCGTTGAAGCATATTATTGATTGTATTATTGAATGTTATCAGCAATATTTATAGCATGTTATTGGTTAGGACTGATGGAGATTATTGATTTCATTACAGAGAATAATCGTCAGATGAAGATTTTTCTGCCCAATAAGCTGTTGGAGTGTTTGCCCCGGACAAGCGCTCTGCCCAAAGAGCGACTGAGGTGGAACACCAATGAGGTGGGTGGAGCATCACACAGTAAATGGTTTAACATAAACTACAACATGAACATAAACTACAACATAAACTACAACATGAACATAAACTACAACATAAACTACAACATAAATTACATAACAAACAAACTACAACATAAACTAAAACAAACTTCAGCATAAATTAAAACATAAACAAAAACATCAACTAAAATATAAACTACAACAAAACTAAAACATAAACTACAACATAGACATAAACTACATGAACATAAACTACAACATTAACTAAAATATAAACTACAACATAAACTAAAACATAAACTAAAATAGAAATTACAACATAAACTAAAACATAAACTAAAACATAAACTAAAACATAAACTAAAATAGAAACTACAACATAAACTACAACATTAACTACAACATTAACTACAACATTAACTACAACATAAACTAAAATATAAACTAAAACAAACAAATTACAACATAAACTACAACATTAACATAAACTAAAAAATAAACTACAACATAAACTACAACTAAAACAAACTACAACATAAACTACAGTACTAACTAAAACATAAACTACAACATAAACTAAAACGTAAACTAACATAAACATGAATTAAAACAAACTACAACATAAACTAAAACATAAACTAAAACAAACTAAAACATAAACTACAACATAAACTAAAACTAAAACAAACTTAAACAAAAACTACAACATGAACTAAAACATAAACTACAACATAAACTAAAACTACAACATAAACTAAAACATAAACTGCAACATAGACATAAACTACAACATTAACTACAACATAAACTACATAACAAACAAACTACAACATAAACTAAAACAAACTTCAGCATAAATTAAAACATAAACAAAAACATCAACTAAAATATAAACTACAACAAAACTAAAACATAAACTACAACATAGACATAAACTACAACATAAAACTAAAACATAAACTAAAACAAACATAAATTACAACAAACTAAAACATAAACTACAACATAAACTACAATATTAACTACAACATAAACTAAAACATAAACTACAACATAAACATAAACTACAATATAAACTAAAACATAAACTACAACATAAACTAAAACTACAAGCCTTTTCAAATACTAGAGGGAATATGTAGAATATTAAATGTAAATATGTATATTACATTGACAGTAAGTGATGTTTGTGAGTGTGTTACGTAGTGATGTGAGTGTGTTACGCAGGGATGTGAGTTTGTTGCGCAGTGATGTTTGTGAGTGTGTTACGCAGTGATGTGAGTGTATTAAGTAGTGATGTGAATGTGTTAAGTAGTGATGTGAGTGTGTTAAGTAGTGATGTGAGTGTATTACGCAGTGATGTGAGTGTATTATGCAGTGATGTGAGTGTTACGCAGTGATTTTTGTGAGTGTGTTAAGTAGTGATGTGAGTGTGTTAAGTAGTGATGTGAGTGTGTTACGTAGTGATGTGAGTGTATTACGCAGTGATGTGAGTGTGTTAAGTAGTGATGTGAGTGTTACGCAGTGATGTTTGTGAGTGTGTTAAGTAGTGATGTGAGTGTGTTAAGTAGTGATGTGAGTGTATTACGCAGTGATGTGAGTGTATTACGCAGTGATGTGAGTGTATTAAGTAGTGATGTGAATGTGTTAAGTAGTGATGTGAGTGTGTTAAGTAGTGATGTGAGTGTATTACGCAGTGATGTGAGTGTTACGCAGTGATGTTTGTGAGTGTGTTAAGTAGTGATGTGAGTGTGTTAAGTAGTGATGTGAGTGTATTACGCAGTGATGTGAGTGTATTATGCAGTGATGTGAGTGTTACGTAGTGATGTTTGTGAGTGTGTTAAGTAGTGATGTGAGTGTGTTAAGTAGTGATGTGAGTGTTACGCAGGGATGTTTGTGAGTGTGTTAAGTAGTGATGTGAGTGTGTTAAGTAGTGATGTGAGTGTTACGCAGGGATGTTTGTGAGTGTGTTAAGTAGTGATGTGAGTGTATTACGCAGTGATGTGAGTGTTACGCAGTGATGTTTGTGAGTGTGTTAAGTAGTGATGTGAGTGTGTTAAGTAGTGATGTGAGTGTTACGCAGGGATGTTTGTGAGTGTGTTAAGTAGTGATGTGAGTGTGTTAAGTAGTGATGTGAGTGTATTACGCAGTGATGTGAGTGTATTATGCAGTGATGTGAGTGTTACGTAGTGATGTTTGTGAGTGTGTTAAGTAGTGATGTGAGTGTATTACGCAGTGATGTGAGTGTTACACAGTGATGTTTGTGAGTGTGTTAAGTAGTGATGTGAGTGTGTTAAGTAGTGATGTGAGTGTATTACGCAGTGATGTGAGTGTTACGCAGTGATGTGAGTGTGTTAAGTAGTGATGTGAGTGTGTTACGCAGTGATGTGAGTGTTACGCAGTGATGTTTGTGAGTGTGTTAAGTAGTGATGTGAGTGTGTTAAGTAGTGATGTGAGTGTTACGCAGGGATGTTTGTGAGTGTGTTAAGTAGTGATGTGAGTGTGTTAAGTAGTGATGTGAGTGTTACGCAGGGATGTTTGTGAGTGTGTTAAGTAGTGATGTGAGTGTGTTAAGTAGTGATGTGAGTGTTACGTAGTGATGTTTGTGAGTGTGTTAAGTAGTGATGTGAGTGTGTTACGCAGTGATGTGAGTGTTACGCAGTTAGGTTTGTGAGTGTGTTACGTAGTGATGTGAGTGTATTACATAGTGATGTGAGTGTGTTACGTAGTGATGTGAGTGTGTTTTGCAGTGATGTTTGTGAGTGTGTTACGCAGTGATGTGAGTGTGTTACACAGTGATGTGAGTGTTACGCAGTGATGTGAGTGTTACACAGTGATGTGAGTGTGTTACGCAGTGATGTTTGTGAGTGTTACGCAGTGATGTGCGTGTGTTTCGCAGTGATGTGAGTGTGTTACACAGTGATGTGAGTGTGTTACACGGTGATGTGAGTGTGTTACGTAGTGATGTGACTGTTACACAGTGATGTGAGTGTTACGCAGTTAGGTTTGTGAGTGTGTTACGTAGTGATGTGAGTGTGTTACGCAGTGATGTTTGTGAGTGTGTTACGCAGTGATGTCAGTGTTACACAGTGATGTGAGCGTGTTACGCAGTGATGGTTGTGAGTATGTTACGCAGTGATGTATGTTAAGTAGTGATGTGAGTGTGTTACACAGTGATGTGAGTGTTACACAGTGATGTGAGTGTGTTACACAGTGATGTATGTTAAGTAGTGATGTGAGTGTATTACGCAGTGATGTGAGTGTGTTATGTAGTGATGTGAGTGTGTTAAGTAGTGATGTGAGTGTATTACGTAGTGATGTGAGTGTTACGCAGTGATGTTTGTGAGTGTTACGCAGTGATGTGAGTTTGTTTCGTAGTGATGTGAGTGTGTTACGCAGTGATGTGAGTGTTACGCAGTTAGGTTTGTGAGTGTGTTACGTAGTGATGTGAGTGTTACGCAGTGATGTTTGTGAGTGTGTTAAGCAGTGATGTGAGTGTTACGCAGTGATGTGAGTGTGTTACGCAGTGATGTGAGTGTTACGCAGTGATGTGAGTGTGTTAAGTAGTGATGTGAGTGTATTACGTAGTGATGTGAGTGTTACGCAGTGATGTTTGTGAGTGTGGTACGCAGTGATGTGAGTTTGTTTCGTAGTGATGTGAGTGTGTTACGCAGTGATGTGAGTGTTACGCAGTGATGTGAGTGTGTTAAGTAGTGATGTGAGTGTATTACGTAGTGATGTGAGTGTATTAGGTAGTGATGTGAGTGTATTAGGTAGTGATGTGAGTGTATTAGGTAGTGATGTGAGTGTATTACGCAGTGATGTGAGTGTGTTAAGTAATGATGTGAGTGTATTACGTAGTGATGTGAGTGTATTACGCAGTGATGTGAGTGTTACGCAGTGATGTGAGTGTGTTAAGTAGTGATGTGAGTGTATTACGTAGTGATGTGAGTGTTACGCAGTGATGTTTGTGAGTGTGGTACGCAGTGATGTGAGTTTGTTTCGTAGTGATGTCAGTGTGTTACGCAGTGATGTGAGTGTTACGCAGTTAGGTTTGTGAGTGTGTTACGTAGTGATGTGAGTGTTACGCAGTGATGTTTGTGAGTGTGTTAAGCAGTGATGTGAGTGTTACGCAGTGATGTGAGTGTTACGCAGTGATATAAGTGTTACGCAGTGATGTGAATGTGTTAAGTAGTGATGTGAGTGTATTACGTAGTGATGTGAGTGTATTACGTAGTGATGTGAGTGTATTACGTAGTGATGTGAGTGTGTTAAGTAGTGATGTGAGTGTGTTAAGTAGTGATGTGAGTGTATTACGTAGTGATGTGAGTGTGTTACGTAGTGATGTGAGTGTATTACGTAGTGATGTGAGTGTGTTAAGTAGTGATGTGAGTGTATTACGTAGTGATGTGAGTGTATTACGTAGTGATGTGAGTGTATTACGTAGTGATGTGAGTGTGTTAAGTAGTGATGTGAGTGTATTACGTAGTGATGTGAGTGTATTACGTAGTGATGTGAGTGTATTACGTAGTGATGTGAGTGTGTTAAGTAGTGATGTGAGTGTATTACGTAGTGATGTGAGTGTTACGCAGTGATGTTTGTGAGTGTGGTACGCAGTGATGTGAGTTTGTTTCGTAGTGATGTGAGTGTGTTACGCAGTGATGTGAGTGTTACGCAGTGATGTTTGTGAGTGTGGTACGCAGTGATGTGAGTGTGTTACGTAGTGATGTGAGTGTTACGCAGTGATGTG
>CM038718.1:310311-312811 GCA_021613375.1 Megaleporinus macrocephalus
ACACATTAACACACACACACTAACACACACACATTAACACACACACACACACATTAGCACAAACACACACTAACACACAAACACACACATTAACACACACACTAACACACAAACACACACATTAACACACACACTAACACACAAACACACACATTAACACACAAACACACACATTAACACAAACACACTCACACTAACAAACACACACACACATTAACACAAACACACTCACACTAACACACACACACACTAACACACAAACACACACATTAACACACAAACACACACATTAACACAAACACACTCACACTAACAAACACACACACACATTAACACAAACACACTCACACTAACACACACACATTAACACACACAAACACATTAACACACACACATTAACACACACAAACACATTAACACACACACATTAACACAAACACACACACACATTAACACAAACACACACACACATTAACACAAACACACTCACACTAACACAAACACACAAACACACACATTAACACACACACTAACACACACGCACACATTAACACAAACACACTAACACTAACACAAACACACACTAACACATAAACACACACATTAACACACACACTAACACACACGCACACATTAACACAAACACACTAACACAAACACACACTAACACACACACACTAACACACATTAACACGCACACTAACACACATTAACACACACACACACACATTAGCACAAACACACACTAACACACAAACACACACATTAACACACACACAAACACACACATTAACACACAAACACACACATTAACACAAACACACTCACACTAACAAACACACACACACATTAACACAAACACACTCACACTAACACACACACACACTAACACACAAACACACACATTAACACAAACACACTCACACTAACAAACACACACACACATTAACACAAACACACACACACTAACACACACACACATTAACACACACAAACACATTAACACACACACATTAACACAAACACACACACACATTAACACAAACACACACACACATTAACACAAACACACTCACACTAACACAAACACACATAAACACACACATTAACACACACACTAACACACACGCACACATTAACACAAACACACTAACACTAACACAAACACACACTAACACATAAACACACACATTAACACACACACTAACACACACGCACACATTAACACAAACACACTAACACAAACACACACTAACACACACACACTAACACATATTAACACACACACACACACATTAAAACAAACACACACTAACACACAAACACACACACACACATTAACACAAACACACTCACACTAACACAAACACACACTAACACACATTAACACAAACACACTAACACAAACACACACTAACACACATAAACACACACATTAACACGCACACTAACACACATTAACACACACACACTCACACACAAACACACACATAAACACACACACTAACATGCATACACTTACATACACACAAACACACAAACTAACATACACTCACATACACACATTAGCACACACACATACGCAGACACACAAACACACACACTAACACACACTAAAACACACACACTAACAAACATTAACACACACACACATTAACACAAACACACTCACACTAACACACACACTCACACACAAACACACACACACACTAACACGCATACACACAAACACACACGCACTAACATATACTCACATACATTAGCACACACACACACATTAACACAAACACACACACTCACACATTAACACACACTAAAACACACACACACACTCACACACACTAACATACACACTAACACACACATACTTACTAAAGTACACACACTCACACACGCACATTAACACACACAGTAACACACACACATTCACTAAAATACACACACTCACACACATTAACACACATACACACACACACACTCACATATACACACTAACACACATACGCACTAACACACACACTCACTTACACACATACACACACTAACACACATGCACTAACACACATACACACAAACACAAACTAACACACATACACACTAACACACTCACTCACACAAACACACTAACACACATACACACTAACACATACACACTAACACACTCACTCACACAAACACACTAACACACATACACACTAACACACACTCACTCACACACAAACACACACTAACACACAAACACACTAACACACAAACACACTAACACACACTCACACACACACTAACACGCATGCACTTACATACACACAAACACACACACTAACATGCAGTACACACACACATTAGCACACTCACACACATTAGCACACTGACATAGACATACAAACACATACACTCACATTAACACACACACACACACTAACATACACACAAACACACACACACACTAACATACACTCACACACATTAGCACACACACACACATTAACACAAACACACT
>CM038718.1:322811-330311 GCA_021613375.1 Megaleporinus macrocephalus
CTCGCTCAGCGTCTCAGACGTATCAGTACATCAGACCTCGCTCATCATCTCAGACATACCAGTAGATCAGACCTCGCTCAGCGTCTCAGACGTGTCAGTACATCAGACCTCGCTCAGCGTCTCAGACGTATCAGTACATCAGACCTCGCTCAGCGTTTCAGACGTATCAGTACATCAGACCTCGCTCATCTCAGACGTATCAGTACATCAGACCTCGCTCAACGTCTCAGACGTATCAGTACATCAGACCTCGCTCAGCGTTTCAGACGTATCAGTACATCAGACCTCGCTCAGCATCTCAGACCTCGATCAGACCTCGCTCATCGTCTCAGACGTATCAGTACATCAGACCTCGCTCAGCGTTTCAGACGTATCAGTACATCAGACCTCGCTCAGCGTCTCAGACGTATCAGTACATCAGACCTCGCTCAGCGTCTCAGACGTATCAGTACATCAGACCTCGCTCAGCGTCTCAGACGTATCAGTACATCAGACCTCGCTCAGCGTCTCAGACGTATCAGTACATCAGACCTCGCTCAGCGTTTCAGACGTATCAGTACATCAGACCTCGCTCAGCGTCTCAGACGTATCAGTACATCAGACCTCGCTCAGCGTTTCAGACGTATCAGTACATCAGACCTCGCTCAGCGTCTCAGACGTATCAGTACATCAGACCTCGCTCAGCGTTTCAGACGTATCAGTACATCAGACCTCGCTCAGCGTCTCAGACGTATCAGTACATCAGACCTCGCTCATCATCTCAGACATACCAGTAGATTAGACCTCGCTCAGCGTTGTAGTTGTTGTTTATATGTAGTTGTTGATTATATGTAGTTGTTGTTTATATGTAGCTGTTTTTTATATGTAGTTGTTTATATGTAGTTGTTGTTTATATGTAGTTGTTTATATGTAGCTCTTTTTTATATGTAGTTGTTGTTTATATGTAGTTGTTGTTTATATGTAGTTGTTTATATGTAGTTGTTTATATGTAGTTGTTGTTTATATGTAGTTGTTGTTTATATGTAGTTGTTGTTTATATGTAGTAGTTGTTTATATGTAATTGTTGTTTATATGTAGTTGTTTATATGTAGTTGTTGTTTATATGTAGTTGTTTATATGTAGTTTTTTATATGTAGTTGTTTATATGTAGTAGTTGTTTATATGTAATTGTTGTTTATATGTAGTTGTTTATATGTAGTTGTTGTTTATATGTAGTTGTTTATATGTAGCTGTTTTTTATATGTAGTTGTTTATATGTAGTTGTTGTTTATATGTAGTTGTTGTTTATATGTAGTTGTTTATATGTAGTTGTTGTTTATATGTAGTTGTTTATATGTAGTTGTTTATATGTAATTGTTGTTTATATGTAGTTGTTTATATGTAGTTGTTGTTTATATGTAGTTGTTTATATGTAATTGTTGTTTATATGTAGTTGTTGTTTATATGTAGTTGTTTATATGTAGTTGTTGTTTATATGTAGTTGTTGTTTATATGTAGTTGTTGTTTATATGTAATTGTTGTTTATATGTAGTTGTTGTTTATATGTAGCTGTTGTTTATATGTAGTAGTTGTTTATATGGAGTTGTTGTTTGTATGGAGTTGTTGTTTATATGTAGTTGTTGTTTGTATGGAGTTGTTGTTTATATGGAGTTGTTGTTTATATGTAGTTGTTTGTATGTAGTTGTTGTTTATATGAAGTTGTTTATATGGAGTTGTTGTTTGTATGTAGTTGTTGTTTATATGTAGTAGTTGTTTATATGTAGTAGTTGTTTATATGGAGTTGTTGTTTGTATGGAGTTGTTGTTTATATGTAGTTGTTGTTTATATGTAGTAGTTGTTTATATGTAGTTGTTGTTTGTATGGAGTTGTTGTTTATATGTAGTTGTTGTTTGTATGTAGTTGTTTATATGGAGTTGTTGTTTAAATGTAGTTGTTGTTTATATGTAGTAGTTGTTTATATGGAGTTGTTGTTTGTATGGAGTTGTTGTTTATATGTAGTTGTTGTTTATATGTAGTTGTTTATATGGAGTTGTTGTTTAAATGTAGTTGTTGTTTATATGTAGTTGTTGTTTATATGTAGTTGTTGTTTATATGTAGTTGTTTATATGTAGTTGTTGTTTATATGTAGTTGTTGTTTATATGTTGTTGTTTATATGTAGCTGTTGTTTATATGTAGTTGTTTATATGTAGCTGTTGTTTATATGTAGTTGTTTATATGTAGTTGTTGTTTATATGTAGCTGTTTATATGTAGCTGTTGTTTATATGTAGTTGTTTATATGTAGTTGTTGTTTATATGTAGTTGTTGGTTATATGTAGTTGTTGGTTATATGTAGTAGTTGTTTATATGTAATTGTTGTTTATATGTAGTTGTTGTTTATATGTAGTTGTTTATATGGAGTTGTTGTTTAAATGTAGTTGTTGTTTGTATGTAGTTGTTGTTTATATGTAGTTGTTTATATGTAGTTGTTGTTTATATGTAGTTGTTTATATGTAATTGTTGTTTATATGTAGCTGTTGTTTATATGTAGTTGTTGTTTATATGTAGTTGTTGGTTATATGTAGTTGTTGTTTATATATAGTTGTTTATATGTAATTGTTGTTTATATGTAGTTGTTGTTTATATGTAGCTGTTGTTTATATGTAGTAGTTGTTTATATGGAGTTGTTGTTTATATGTAGTTGTTGTTTGTATGGAGTTGTTGTTTATATGGAGTTGTTGTTTATATGTAGTTGTTGTTTGTATGTAGTTGTTGATATGAAGTTGTTTATATGGAGTTGTTGTTTGTATGTAGTTGTTGTTTATATGTAGTAGTTGTTTATATGTAGTAGTTGTTTATATGGAGTTGTTGTTTGTATGGAGTTGTTGTTTGTATGGAGTTGTTGTTTATATGTAATTGTTGTTTATATGTAGTAGTTGTTTATATGGAGTTGTTGTTTATATGTAGTTGTTGTTTATATGTAGCTGTTGTTTATATGTAGTTGTTTATATGTAGCTGTTGTTTATATGTAGTTGTTTATATGTAGTTGTTGTTTATATGTAGTTGTTGGTTATATGTAGTAGTTGTTTATATGTAATTGTTGTTTATATGTAGTTGTTGTTTATATGTAGCTGTTGTTTATATGTAGTAGTTGTTTATATGTAGTTGTTGTTTGTATGGAGTTGTTTATATGTAGTTGTTTATATGTAGTAGTTGTTTATATGTAGTTGTTGTTTGTATGGAGTTGTTGTTTATATGTAGTTGTTGTTTGTATGTAGTTGTTGTTTATATGAAGTTGTTTATATGGAGTTGTTGTTTGTATGTAGTTGTTGTTTATATGGAGTTGTTGTTTGTATGGAGTTGTTGTTTATATGTAGTAGTTGTTTATATGTAGTTGTTGTTTGTATGGAGTTGTTGTTTATATGTAGTTGTTCTTTATATGTAGTTGTTTATATGGAGTTGTTTATATGTAGTTGTTGTTTGTATGTAGTTGTTGTTTATATGAAGTTGTTTATATGTAGTTGTTGTTTGTATGTAGTTGTTGTTTATATGAAGTTGTTTATATGTAGTTGTTGTTTATATGTAGTTGTTGTTTATATGTAGTTGTTGTTTATATGAAGTTGTTTATATGTAGTTGTTGTTTGTATGGAGTTGTTGTTTATATGTAGTTGTTCTTTATATGTAGTTGTTTATATGTAGTTGTTCATATGGAGTTGTTGTTTGTATGTAGTTGTTGTTTATATGGAGTTGTTGTTTGTATGTAGTTGTTGTTTGTATGGAGTTGTTGTTTGTATGGAGTTGTTGTTTATATGTAGTTGTTGTTTGTATGGAGTTGTTGTTTATATGTAGTTGTTGTTTATATGTAGTTGTTGTTTATATGTAGTAGTTGTTTATATGTAGTTGTTGTTTGTATGAAGTTGTTTATATGGAGTTGTTGTTTATATGTAGTTGTTCTTTATATGTAGTTGTTTATATGGAGTTGTTGTTTATATGTAGTTGTTGTTTATATGTAGTTGTTGTTTATATGAAGTTGTTTATATTTAGTTGTTGTTTATATGTAGTAGTTGTTTATATGGATTTGTTGTTTATATGGATTTGTTGTTTATATGGATTTGTTGTTTATATGGAGTTGTTGTTTAAATGGAGTTGTTGTTTATATGTAGTTGTTGTTTGTATGGAGTTGTTTATATGGAGTTGTTGTTTATATGTAGTTGTTTATATGGAGTTGATTATATGTAGTTGTTGTTTATATGTAGCTGATGTTTATATGTAGTTGTTGTTTATATGTAGCTGATGTTTATATGTAGCTGTTGTTTATATGTAGTTGTTTTTTATATGTAGCAGTTGTTTATATGTAATTGTTGTTTATATGTAGTTGTTTATATGGAGTTGATTATATGTAGCTCTTGTTTATATGTAGCTGTTGTTTATATGGAGTTGTTGTTTATATGGAGTTGATTATATGTAGTTGTTGTTTGTATGGAGTTGTTTATATGGAGTTGTTGTTTGTATGGAGCTGTTGTTTATATGTAGTTGTTGTTTATATGTAGCTGTTGTTTATATGGAGTTGTTGTTTATATGGAGTTGTTGTTTATATGGAGTTGTTGTTTATATGTAGTTGTTTATATGGAGTTGTTGTTTGTATGGAGTTGTTGTTTATATGGAGTTGTTGTTTATATGTAGTTGTTTATATGGAGTTGTTGTTTATATGAAATTGTTTATATGGAGTTGTTGTTTGTATGGAGTTGTTGTTTATATGGAGTTGTTGTTTATATGGAGTTGTTGTTTATATGGAGTTGTTGTTTATATGTAGCTGATGTTTATATGGAGTTGTTGTTTATATGGAGTTGTTGTTTATTGTAGCTGTTGTTTGTATGGAGTTGTTGTTTATATATAGTAGTTGTTTGTATGTAGTTGTTGTTTATATGTAGTAGTTGTTTATATGTAGTTGTTGTTTATATGTAGTAGTTGTTTGTATGTAGTAATTGTTTATATGGAGTTGTTTATATGTAGTTGTTTTATATGGAGTTGTTGTTTATATGGAGTTGTTGTTTATATGGAGTTGTTTATATGTAGTTGTTTTTATATGTAGTTGTTGTTTATAGATAGTTGTTGTTTATATGTAGTTGTTGTTTATATGTAGTTGTTGTTTATAGATAGTTGTTGTTTATGTTGTAGTTGTTTATATGTAGTAGTTGTTTATAGATAGTTGTTGTTTATATGTAGTTGTTGTTTATATGTAGTTGTTGTTTATAGATAGTTGTTGTTTGTATGTTGTAGTTGTTTATATGTAGTAGTTGTTTATAGATAGTTGTTGTTTGTATGTAGTTGTTGTTTATAGATAGTTGTTGTTTGTATGTTGTAGTTGTTTATATGCAGTTGTTGTTTATAGATAGTTGTTGTTTGTATGTTGTAGTTGTTTATAGATAGTTGTTGTTTATATGTAGTGGTTGTTTATAGATAGTTGTTGTTTGTATGTTGTAGTTGTTTATAGATAGTTGTTGTTTATATGTAGTTGTTGTTTATAGATAGTTGTTGTTTGTATGTTGTAGTTGTTTATAGGTAGTTGTTGTTTATATGTAGTTGTTGTTTATAGATAGTTGTTGTTTGTATGTTGTAGTTGTTTATAGGTAGTTGTTGTTTATATGTAGTTGTTGTTTATAGATAGTTGTTGTTTTTATGTTGTAGTTGTTTATAGGTAGTTGTTGTTTATGTATAATTGTTTATATGTAGCTGTTTACACTACACACACACTAGGGGGCAGCACGCACACTTGCCCGGCGTGGTGAGCAGCCCTATCCTCAGTACCGGGAGGGCAGGTGGGGGTTTGGTGTTTAAGGGGACGTCAGTGGTGGTCCTGCTGGCGGCTGGCCCGGTGGGCGTGGTTGTGAGGGTGGTCCTGCGGGTGTGTGTGATCTGATTGGATGTGTGTTTTGTAGATAATCAGTTCCGGATGTCTATCCTGGAGAGGCTGGAGCAGATGGAGAGGAGAATGGCAGAAATGGCCAACAATCAACACCAACACCAGCAGCAGCAGAATCATCAGCAGCGGCTGTCACGGCAACAGAGTTTACCTGCCTCCCCACTGTGCCTCACACCTGAAAACCAGGTACACACTCTAACAAACACTGCACGCAGCCCTCTAATCAGCATGATCTAATCAGCATGATCTAATCAACATGATCTAATCAACATGAGTGGGATGATGATCAGGTGTGTTCAGTCAGTGGGATGATGATGATCAGGTGTGTTCAGTCAGTGGGATGATGATGATCAGGTGTGTTTCAGTCAGTGGGATGATGATGATCAGGTGTGTTCAGTCAGTGGGATGATGATCAGGTGTGTGTTCAGTCAGTGGGATGATGATCAGGTGTGTTCAGTCAGTGGGATGATGATCAGGTGTGTGTTCAGTCAGTGGGATGATGATCAGGTGTGTTCAGTCAGTGGGATGATGATGATCAGGTGTGTTCAGTCAGTGGGATGATGATCAGGTGTGTTCAGTCAGTGGGATGATGATGATCAGGTGTGTTCAGTCAGTGGGATGATGATGATCAGGTGTGTTCAGTCAGTGGGATGATGATCAGGTGTGTTTCAGTCAGTGGAATGATGATCAGGTGTGTTCAGTCAGTGGGATGATGATGATCAGGTGTGTTTCAGTCAGTGGGATGATGATCAGGTGTGTTCAGTCAGTGGGATGATGATCAGGTGTGTGTTCAGTCAGTGGGATGATGATCAGGTGTGTGTTCAGTCAGTGGGATGATGATCAGGTGTGTGTTCAGTCAGTGGGATGATGATCAGGTGTGTTCAGTCAGTGGGATGATGATCAGGTGTGTTCAGTCAGTGGGATGATGATCAGGTGTGTTCAGTCAGTGGGATGATGATGATCAGGTGTGTTCAGTCAGTGGGATGATGATCAGGTGTGTTCAGTCAGTGGGATGATGATCAGGTGTGTTCAGTCAGTGGGATGATGATGATCAGGTGTGTTCAGTCAGTGGGATGATGATCAGGTGTGTTCAGTCAGTGGGATGATGATGATCAGGTGTGTTCAGTCAGTGGGATGATGATGATCAGGTGTGTTCAGTCAGTGGGATGATGATGATCAGGTGTGTTCAGTCAGTGGGATGATGATGATCAGGTGTGTTCAGTCAGTGGGATGATGATGATCAGGTGTGTTCAGTCAGTGGGATGATGATCAGGTGTGTTCAGTCAGTGGGATGATGATCAGGTGTGTTCAGTCAGTGGGATGATGATGATCAGGTGTGTTCAGTCAGTGGGATGATGATGATCAGGTGTGTTCAGTCAGTGGGATGATGAAGAGGTGTTTAGTCAGTGGGATGATGATCAGGTGTGTTCAGTCAGTGGGATGATGATCAGGTATGTTCAGTCAGTGGGATGATGATCAGGTGTGTTCAGTCAGTGGGATGATGATCAGGTGTGTTCAGTCAGTGGGATGATGATCAGGTGTGTTCAGTCAGTGGGATGATGATCAGGTGTGTTCAGTCAGTAGGATGATGATGATCAG
>CM038718.1:341461-346461 GCA_021613375.1 Megaleporinus macrocephalus
CATCACTACGTAATACACTCACATCACTACGTAACACACTCACATCACTACGTAATACACTCACATCACTACGTAACACACTCACATCACTACGTAATACACTCACATCACTACTTAACACACTCACATCACTACTTAACACACTCACATCACTACGTAATACACTCACATCACTACGTAATACACTCACATCACTACGTAATACACTCACATCACTACTTAACACATTCACATCACTGCGTAACACTTATATCACTGCGTAACACTCACATCACTGCGTAACACTCACATCACTGCTTAACACACTCACAAACATCACTGCGTAACACTCACATCACTACGTAACACACTCACAAACCTAACTGCGTAACACTCACATCACTGCGTAACACACTGACATCACTACGAAACAAACTCACATCACTGCGTACCACACTCACAAACATCACTGCGTAACACTCACATCACTACGTAATACACTCACATCACTACTTAACACACTCACATCACTGCGTAACACTCACATCACTGCGTAATACACTCACATCACTACGTAATACACTCACATCATTACTTAACACACTCACATCACTGCGTAATACACTCACATCACTACCTAATACACTCACATCACTACCTAATACACTCACATCACTACGTAATACACTCACATCACTACTTAACACACTCACATCACTGCGTAACACTCACATCACTGCGTAACACACTCACATCACTACGAAACAAACTCACATCACTGCGTACCACACTCACAAACATCACTGCGTAACACTCACATCACTACGTAATACACTCACATCACTACTTAACACACTCACATCACTGCGTAACACTCACATCACTGCGTAACACACTCACATCACTGCGTAACACTCACATCACTGCTTAACACACTCACAAACATCACTGCGTAACACTCACATCACTACGTAACACACTCACAAACCTAACTGCGTAACACTCACATCACTGCGTAACACACTCACATCACTACGAAACAAACTCACATCACTGCGTAACACTCACAAACATCACTGCGTAACACTCACATCACTACGTAATACACTCACATCACTACTTAACACACTCACATCACTACATAACACACTCACATCACTGCGTAATACACTCACATCACTACTTAACATACATCACTGTGTAACACACTCACATCACTGTGTAACACTCACATCACTGTGTAACACACTCACATCACTACTTAACATACATCACTGCGTAACATACAACCATCACTGCGTAACACGCTCACATCACTGTGTAACACTGACATCACTGCGTAACACACTCACAAACATCACTGCGTAACACACTCACATCACTACGTAACACACTCACAAACCTAACTGCGTAACACTCACATCACTGTGTAACAGTCACATCACTACGTAACACACTCACATCACCGTGTAACACACTCACATCACTGTGTAACACACTCACATCACTGCGAAACACACGCACATCACTGCGTAACACTCACAAACATCACTGCGTAACACACTCACATCACTGTGTAACACTCACATCACTGCGTAACACTCACATCACTGTGTAACACACTCACATCACTGCGTAACACACTCACAAACATCACTGCAAAACACACTCACATCACTACGTAACACACTCACATCACTATGTAATACACTCACATCACTACGTAACACACTCACAAACCTAACTGCGTAACACTCACATCACTGCGTAACACACTCACATCACTACTTAACACACTCACAAACATCACTACGTAACACTCACATCACTGCATAATACACTCACATCACTGCGTAATACACTCACATCACTACTTAACACACTCACATCACTACTTAACACACTCACAAACATCCCTGCGTAACACTCACATCACTACTTAACACACTCACATCACTACTTAACACACTCACAAACATCCCTGCGTAACACTCACATCACTACTTAACACACTCACATCACTACTTAACACACTCACAAACATCACTGCGTAACACTCACATCACTGCGTAATACACTCACATCACTACTTAACACACTCACATCACTGCGTAACACTCACATCACTGCGTAATACACTCACATCACTACTTAACACACTCACATCACTACTTAACACACTCACAAACATCACTGTGTAACACTCACATCACTGCGTAATACACTCACATCACTACTTAACACACTCACAAACATCACTACGTAACACTCACATCACTGCATAATACACTCACATCACTGCGTAATACACTCACATCACTACTTAACACACTCACATCACTACTTAACACACTCACAAACATCCCTGCGTAACACTCACATCACTACTTAACACACTCACATCACTACTTAACACACTCACAAACATCACTGCGTAACACTCACATCACTGCGTAATACACTCACATCACTACTTAACACACTCACAAACATCACTACGTAACACTCACATCACTGCATAATACACTCACATCACTGCGTAATACACTCACATCACTACTTAACACACTCACATCACTACTTAACACACTCACAAACATCACTGCGTAACACTCACATCACTGCATAATACACTCACATCACTGCGTAATACACTCACATCACTACTTAACACACTCACATCACTACTTAACACATTCACATCACTACTTAATACACTCACATCACTGCGTAATACACTCACATCACTGCGTAATACACTCACATCACTACTTAACACACTCACATCACTACTTAACACACTCACAAACATCACTGCGTAACACTCACATCACTACTTAACACACTCACATCACTGCGTAATACACTCACATCACTACGTAACACACTCACATCACTACTTAACACACTCACATCACTACTTAACACACTCACAAAAATCACTGCGTAACACTCACATCACTGCATAATACACTCACATCACTGCGTAATACACTCACATCACTACTTAACACACTCACATCACTACTTAACACACTCACATCACTACTTAACACATTCACATCACTACTTAATACACTCACATCACTGCGTAATACACTCACATCACTGCGTAACACACTCACAAACATCACTGCGCAACAAACTCACATCCCTGCGTAACACACTCACATCACTACGTAACACACTCACAAACATCACTTACTGTCAATGTAATATACATATTTACATTTAATATTCTACATATTCCCTCTAGTATTTGAAAAGGCTTGTAGTTTTAGTTTATGTTGTAGTTTATGTTTTAGTTTATATTGTAGTTTATGTTTATGTTGTAGTTTATGTTTTAGTTTATGTTGTAGTTAATATTGTAGTTTATGTTGTAGTTTATGTTTTAGTTTGTTGTAATTTATGTTTGTTTTAGTTTATGTTTTAGTTTATGTTGTAGTTTATGTCTATGTTGTAGTTTATGTTTTAGTTTTGTTGTAGTTTATATTTTAGTTGATGTTTTTGTTTATGTTTTAATTTATGCTGAAGTTTGTTTTAGTTTATGTTGTAGTTTGTTTGTTATGTAGTTTATGTTGTAGTTAATGTTGTAGTTTATGTCTATGTTGCAGTTTATGTTTTAGTTTATGTTGTAGTTTTAGTTTATGTTGTAGTTTATGTTTTAGTTCATGTTGTAGTTTTTGTTTAAGTTTGTTTTAGTTTTAGTTTATGTTGTAGTGTATGTTTTAGTTTATGTTGTAGTTTATGTTTTAGTTTGTTTTAGTTTATGTTTTAGTTTATGTTGTAGTTTGTTTTAATTCATGTTTATGTTAGTTTACGTTTTAGTTTATGTTGTAGTTTATGTTTTAGTTAGTACTGTAGTTTATGTTGTAGTTTGTTTTAGTTGTAGTTTATGTTGTAGTTTATTTTTTAGTTTATGTTAATGTTGTAGTTTATGTTGTAATTTGTTTGTTTTAGTTTATATTTTAGTTTATGTTGTAGTTAATGTTGTAGTTAATGTTGTAGTTAATGTTGTAGTTTATGTTGTAGTTTCTATTTTAGTTTATGTTTTAGTTTATGTTTTAGTTTATGTTTTAGTTTATGTTGTAATTTCTATTTTAGTTTATGTTTTAGTTTATGTTGTAGTTTATATTTTAGTTAATGTTGTAGTTTATGTTCATGTAGTTTATGTCTATGTTGTAGTTTATGTTTTAGTTTTGTTGTAGTTTATATTTTAGTTGATGTTTTTGTTTATGTTTTAATTTATGCTGAAGTTTGTTTTAGTTTATGTTGTAGTTTGTTTGTTATGTAATTTATGTTGTAGTTTATGTTGTAGTTTATGTTCATGTTGTAGTTTATGTTGTAGTTTATGTTCATGTTGTAGTTTATGTTAAACCATTTACTGTGTGATGCTCCACCCACCTCATTGGTGTTCCACCTCAGTCGCTCTTTGGGCAGAGCGCTTGTCCGGGGCAAACACTCCAACAGCTTATTGGGCAGAAAAATCTTCATCTGACGATTATTCTCTGTAATGAAATCAATAATCTCCATCAGTCCTAACCAATAACATGCTATAAATATTGCTGATAACATTCAATAATACAATCAATAATATGCTTCAACGCCAATCAATAGAAATGCATAAACATAAACAATCAAAAGTAAAGTGGTAATGACAGTGTGATGAATAGTATAGTGGTAATGACATTTTCATAACTAATAAAGCAGTTATTACAGTGTGATGACTGATACAGGGGTATTGGCAGTGTGATGAATAGTACAGCCGTAATGACAGTGTGATAAGTAGTACAGTGGCAATGACTGTGATGAGTTGTATAGTGATAATATCAGTGTGATGAGTAGTATAGCAGTAATGACAGTGTGATGAGTAATACAGCAGTGATGACAGTGTGATGAGTAGTATAGTGGTAATGACTGTGATAAGTGGTACAGTGGTAATGACAGGGTGATGAGTGGTACAGCAGTAGTGACAGTGTGATGAGTAGTATAGTGGTAATGACAGTGTGAGGAGTAGTATA
>CM038718.1:363961-366461 GCA_021613375.1 Megaleporinus macrocephalus
AATACTAACACAGTCTTATATTAATACTAACACACTGTCATATATTAATACTAACACAGTCATATATTAATACTAACACAGTCATATATTAATACTAACAGTCATATATTAATACTAACACAGTCATATATTAATACTAACACAGTCTTATATTAATACTAACACAGTCTTATATTAATACTAACACAGTCATATATTAATACTAACACAGTCATATATTAATACTAACAGTCATATATTAATACTAACACAGTCATATATTAATACTAACACAGTCATATATTAATACTAACAGTCATATATTAATACTAACACAGTCTTATATTAATACTAACACAGTCTTATATTAATACTAACACAGTCTTATATTAATACTAACAGTCATATATTAATACTAACACAGTCTTATATTAATACTAACACAGTCTTATATTAATACTAACACACAGTCATATATTAATACTAACACAGTCTTATATTAATACTAACACACAGTCATATATTAATACTAACACAGTCTTATATTAATACTAACACAGTCATATATTAATACTAACACAGTCATATATTAATACTAACACAGTCATATATTAATACTAACAGTCATATATTAATACTAACACAGTCATATATTAATACTAACAGTCATATATTAATACTAACACAGTCATATATTAATACTAACACAGTCATATATTAATACTAACAGTCATATATTAATACTAACACAGTCATATATTAATACTAACAGTCATATATTAATACTAACACAGTCATATATTAATACTAACAGTCATATATTAATACTAACACAGTCTTATATTAATACTAACACAGTCTTATATTAATACTAACACACAGTCATATATTAATACTAACACAGTCATATATTAATACTAACAGTCATATATTACTACTAACACAGTCATATATTAATACTAACACAGTCATATATTAATACTAACAGTCATATATTAATACTAACACAGTCATATATTAATACTAACAGTCATATATTAATACTAACACAGTCATATATTAATACTAACACAGTCATATATTAATACTAACACAGTCATATATTAATACTAACAGTCATATATTAATACTAACACAGTCTTATATTAATACTAACACAGTCTTATATTAATACTAACACAGTCTTATATTAATACTAACACAGTGTCCTACTTCCTGAGTCCAGTTCACCTGCTGGGATCAGTAGTGACAGTCTGGTACCACACTGGGTTCTACCGCTGGGTTCGGACCGCACCCTGCCCATCACGGACCGAGCCCGGCCTGCTCAGCACACACACATACGGGCCGCACACATCAGCGCTTCAAATAAACCCACCGGAGCCCCGGGACCGACCACCACCGCACGACTGAACACGTACACACAGCCGTACACACCAGACGTCTTCCTCTCGCACTCCTTAATCCAGAGAGACCGCAGCACGTTACACTCCACCCAGAGAGACAGCAGCACGTTACACTCCACCCAGAGAGACAGCAGCACGTTACACTCCACCCAGAGAGACAGCAGCACGTTACACTCCACCCAGAGAGACCGCAGCACGTTACACTCCACCCAGAGAGACAGCAGCACGTTACACACCACCCAGAGAGACAGCAGCACGTTACACTCCACCCAGAGAGACAGCAGCACGTTACACTCCACCCAGAGAGACCGCAGCACGTTACACTCCACCCAGAGAGACAGCAGCACGTTACACACCACCCAGAGAGACCGCAGCACGTTACACTCCACCCAGAGAGACAGCAGCACGTTACACTCCACCCAGAGAGACAGCAGCACGTTACACTCCACCCAGAGAGACCGCAGCACGTTACACTCCACCCAGAGAGACAGCAGCACGTTACACTCCACCCAGAGAGACAGCAGCACGTTACACTCCACCCAGAGAGACCGCAGCACGTTACACTCCACCCAGAGAGACAGCAGCACGTTACACTCCACCCAGAGAGACAGCAGCACGTTACACTCCACCCAGAGAGACAGCAGCACGTTACACACCACCCAGAGAGACCGCAGCACGTTACACTCCACCCAGAGAGACAGCAGCACGTTACACTCCACCCAGAGAGACAGCAGCACGTTACACTCCACCCAGAGAGACAGCAGCACGTTACACACCACCCAGAGAGACCGCAGCACGTTACACTCCACCCAGAGAGACAGCAGCACGTTACACTCCACCCAGAGAGACAGCAGCACCTTACACTCCACCCAGAGAGACAGCAGCACGTTACACTCCTTAATCCAGAGAGACCGCAGCACGTTACACTCCACCCAGAGAGACCGCAGCACGTTACACTCCACCCAGAGAGACAGCAGCACGTTACACTCCACCCAGAGAGACAGCAGCACGTTACACTCCTTAATCCAGAGAGACCGCAGCACGTTACACTCCACCCAGAGAGACCGCAGTACGTTACACTCCACCCAGAGAGACAGCAGCACGTTGCACTCCTTAAT
>CM038718.1:376461-456461 GCA_021613375.1 Megaleporinus macrocephalus
CACACAACACACGCGTTACCGTACACTCACACATACACACAACACACGCGTTACCGTACAGTCACACAAACACACAACACACGCGTTACCGTACAGTCACACACAAACACACGCGTTACCGTACACTCACACATACACACAACACACGCGTTACCGTACACTCACACATACACACAACACACGCGTTACCGTACAGTCACACACAAACACACGCGTTACCGTACACTCACACACAAACACACGCGTTACCGTACAGTCACACAAACACACAACACACGCGTTACCGTACACTCACACAAACACACGCGTTACCGTACACTCACACATACACACAACACACGCGTTACCGTACACTCACACACAAACACACGCGTTACCGTACAGTCACACAAACACACAACACACGCGTTACCGTACAGTCACACACAAACACACGCGTTACCGTACAGTCACACAAACACAACACACACGTTACCGTACACTCACACAAACACAACACACGCGTTACCGTACAGTCACACATACACACAACACACGCGTTACCGTACAGTCACACAAACACAACACACGGGCTACCGTACAGTCACACATACACACAACACACGCGTTACCGTACAGTCACACAAACACACAACACACGCGTTACCGTACACTCACACACAAACACAACACACGGGTTACCGTACAGTCACACATACACAACACACGCGTTACCGTACAGTCACACAAACACACAACACACGCGTTACCGTACAGTCACAAATACACACAACACACACGTTACCGTACAGTCACACAAACACAACACACGCGTTACCGTACAGTCACACAAACACAACACACGGGCTACCGTACAGTCACACAAACACACAACACACGCGTTACCGTACAGTCACAAATACACACAACACACACGTTACCGTACAGTCACACAAACACAACACACGCGTTACCGTACAGTCACACAAACACAACACACGGGCTACCGTACAGTCACACATACACACAACACACGCGTTACCGTACAGTCACACAAACACACAACACACGCGTTACCGTACACTCACACACAAACACAACACACGGGTTACCGTACAGTCACACATACACAACACACGCGTTACCGTACAGTCACACAAACACACAACACACGCGTTACCGTACAGTCACAAATACACACAACACACACGTTACCGTACAGTCACACAAACACAACACACGCGTTACCGTACAGTCACACAAACACACAACACACGCGTTACCGTACAGTCACAAATACACACAACACACACGTTACCGTACAGTCACACAAACACAACACACGCGTTACCGTACAGTCACACAAACACACAACACACGCGTTACCGTACACTCACACATACACACAACACACGCGTTACCGTACAGTCACACAAACACAACACACGGGCTACCGTACAGTCACACAAACACACAACACACGGGCTACCGTACAGTCACACAAACACAACACACGCGTTACCGTACACTCACACATACACACAACACACGGGCTACCGTACAGTCACACAAACACAACACATGCGTTACCGTACAGTCACACATACACACAACACACGCGTTACCGTACAGTCACACAAACACAACACACGCGTTACCGTACAGTCACACATACACACAACACACGCGTTACCGTACACTCACACATACACACAACACACGGGCCACCGTACAGTCACACAAACACACAACACACGGGCTACCGTACACTCACACATACACACAACACACGGGTTACCGTACAGTCACACGCGTTACCGTACAGTCACACAAACACAAAACACACGGGCTACCGTACAGTCACACAAACACAACACACGTCTTACCGTACACTCACACATACACACAACACACGGGCTACCGTACAGTCACACAAACACAACACATGCGTTACCGTACAGTCACACATACACACAACACACGCGTTACCGTACACTCACACATACACACAACACATGGGCTACCGTACAGTCACACAGACACACAACACACGGGCTACCGTACAGTCACACAAACACACAACACACGCGTTACCGTACAGTCACACGCGTTACCGTACAGTCACACAAACACAAAACACACGGGCTACCGCACAGTCACACGCGTTACCGTACAGTCACACAAACACAACACACGGGCTACCGTACAGTCACACAAACACAACACACGCGTTACCGTACAGTCACACGCGTTACCGTCCAGTCACACAAACACACAACACACACGTTACCGTACAGTCACACATACACAACACACGCGTTACCGTACAGTCACACATACACAACACACACGTTACCGTACAGTCACACAAACACAACACACACGTTACCGTACACTCACACACACACACAACACACGGGCTACCGTACAGTCACACAAACACACAACACACGGGCTACCGTACAGTCACACAAACACAACACACGCGTTACCGTACAGTCACACACACACAGCACACACGTTACCGTACAGTCACACATGCACACAACACACGGGCTACCGTACAGTCACACAAACACACAGCACACGGGCTACCGTACAGTCACACAAACACAACACACGCGTTACCGTACAGTCACACAAACACAACACACACGTTACCGTACACTCACACATACACACAACACACGGGCTACCGTACAGTCACACATACACACAACACACGGGTTACCATACAGTCACACATACACACAACACACGCGTTACCGTACAGTCACACATACACACAACACACGGGTTACCGTACAGTCACACATACACACAACACACGCGTTACCGTACAGTCACACAAACACACAACACACGCGTTACCGTACAGTCACACATACACACAACACACGCGTTACCGTACACTCACACATACACACACCACACGCGTTACCGTACACTCACACATACACACAACACACGGGTTACCGTACAGTCACACATACACACAACACACGCGTTACCGTACAGTCACACATACACACAACACACGCGTTACCGTACACTCACACATACACACACCACACGCATTACCGTACACTCACACATACACACAACACACGCGTTACCGTACAGTCACACATACACACAACACACGCGTTACCGTACACTCACACATACACACAACACACGCGTTACCGTACAGTCACACATACACACAACACACACGTTACCGTACACTCACACATACACACAACACACGCGTTACCGTACAGTCACACATACACACAACACACGCGTTACCGTACAGTCACACACATACACAACACACGCGTTACCGTACAGTCACACATACAGACAACACACGCGTTACCGTACAGTCACACATACACACAACACACGCGTTACCGTACAGTCACACATACACACAACACACGCATTACCGTACAGTCACACAAACACAACACACGCGTTACCGTACACTCACACAAACACAACACACGCGTTACCGTACACTCACACAAACACAACACACGCGTTACCGTACAGTCACACACATACACAACACACGCGTTACCGTACAGTCACACATACAGACAACACACGCGTTACCGTACACTCACACATACACACAACACACGCGTTACCGTACAGTCACACATACACACAACACACGCGTTACCATACACTCACACAAACACAACACACGGGCTACCGTACAGTCACACAAACACACAACACACGCGTTACTGTTCCTCACTCACTGCCTCCACTTTACCTTTAATGTAAATAAATGGAATCAAGCAACATATATATGTGTATCTCCCCATTCAGCCTACAGCAGTTTAGCCCCGCCCCCTCACACTGACATTAAACAATAGTAACTCAAACAGTCAGTTTAACGGAATGTTTACGGAACAGTATGATGGTCTTGGCATATAAATCCACGCAAACATTACAGGTGGACAAAATAGAGTACATGCTGAACGTAGGATATGGGCCCTTTAATAAAACAACACATATGGGCCCTTTAACAGAGCGTAACCTTTAACAGCAGCTCACTGTTTAACTCCACCAACAGTCTCTACGCTCTACTGTCAGACTCGGCCGTGGTGCGGTCGCTAGTCCATGGGGACGCCTGGTTACCATCACCACCACTGAACTATGGGGTGAATTTTGGAAAGCTGGTGGAGTTGCCCTCTATAAGAGCAGCAGGTTTCTGGAGGGTTACAGTAAAACTGACTGTTTGCTGCAGTAGCTTCTTATTGGAACTCCCCGGTCCACCTTAAGCCTCAGGCGCCAGAATGGAACTGCTGCACCATTTAAGGTGGACCGGGGAGTTCCAATAAGAAGCTACTGCAGCCAGGTCTTTGTTCAGCTTGACTCTCAATATCGGCTCCCTGAGCGCTACTCTCAGTGTAATCGATCACTGTGATCGATCAGCGAGTATCGATACCGCGGTCTTCTGGACGTGCCCGCGCTGGGTGATGCTCTTGCTGTGCTTCTCGTTCGCCACCTTCATCCTCTGGACCGCCGACATGACGAACACCCTGGGTCAGGACCGGGCCGGTGACGTAGCTCGATACGCGTGCGCGCGGAGGACGGAGCGCCAATCGATCGCTTTGAGCGCGACTCAGAAACGGAGACCGATCATCAATAACCGATAATCAGCGGAGCGGCTCCAGACCCTCAGTGGCCACGTGACCAGCAGCGCCGTGACCTCAGCAGCGGCTGCCGGAGAGTCATATGATCCTCGTTTCAAAATAAAAGTCTCTACACGGACCGCAAGACCAAACAGTGAACGGGACTGTTTTCAGAAGATCAGATCAATAAAGATGATCACCTGGCAGGTTTAAAGGAAGCGGAGATGTTTGGGTATCTGCAGGTGAAGAGGTGGAGAGAAACACAGTTCTGTAGGTATGAACTTTTTATAGGGACACATTAAAGTCATTAGTTATTATTATTAATTCATTATAAATTAATTTTTAATATTCAATTCATTAGTATCTTATTTCCTCACAGCTTCCTCTGGTTGTAGAAATGGAGTTTTATTACGTATTATATTTATTTTTATTCCGTTATTAAGTCTAAAGCCATTAAGGATCAAAACTGCACAGTCCATCTCAGGAGCAGCCTTCCCCTCACTACAGAACATCTACCACACCAGGGTCACCAGGAGGGCCCACAACATAATCAGGGACAGTACACACCCCCAGCACACACTCTTCACACGTTTACCTTCAGGCAGACGTTACAGGAGTGTGAAGTCCAGGACCACAAGACTGACCAACAGTTTCTACTCACAGGCCATCAGCTCACGCACTACCTCTCCAACCTCTCCTTTCTGAACTGGTTTTAACTGGTCTGATTTAAACTGCACCTTACACTCACTGTACTGTCAGATTACTGTTTACACTCACTGTACTGTCAGAATACTGTTTACATTCACTGTACTGTCAGATTACTGTTTACACTCACTGTACTGTCAGATTACTGTTTACACTCACTGTACTGTCAGAATACTGTTTACACTCACTGTACTGTCAGATTACTGTTTACATTCACTGTACTGTCAGAATACTGTTTACACTCACTTTACTGTCAGATTACTGTTTACACTCACTTTACTGTCAGATTACTGTTTACATTCACTGTACTGTCAGAATACTGTTTACATTCACTGTACAGTCAGAATACTGTTTACACTCACTGTACTGTCAGAATACTGTTTACATTCACTGTACAGTCAGAATACTGTTTACATTCACTGTACAGTCAGAATACTGTTTACATTCACTGTACTGTCAGAATACTGTTTACATTCACTGTACAGTCAGAATACTGTTTACACTCACTGTACTGTCAGAATACTGTTTACATTCACTGTACTGTCAGAATACTGTTTACATTCACTGTACAGTCAGAATACTGTTTACACTCACTGTACTGTCAGAATACTGTTTACATTCACTGTACAGTCAGAATACTGTTTACACTCACTGTACTGTCAGAATACTGTTCACATTCACTGTACTGTCAGAATACTGTTTACATTCACTGTACTGTCAGAATACTGTTTACATTAACTGTACTGTCAGAATACTGTTTACACTCACTGTACTGTCAGATTACTGTTTACACTCACTGTACTGTCAGAATACTGTTTACATTCACTGTACAGTCAGAATACTGTTTACATTCACTGTACTGTCAGAATACTGTTTACACTCACTTTACTGTCAGATTACTGTTTACATTCACTGTACTGTCAGAATACTGTTTACACTCACTGTACAGTCAGATTACTGTTTACACTCACTGTACTGTCAGATTACTGTTTACATTCACTGTACTGTCAGATTACTGTTTACACTCACTGTACTGTCAGATTACTGTTTACATTCACAGTACTGTCAGAATACTGTTTACATTCACTGTACTGTCAGAATACTGTTTACACTCACTGTACTGTCAGATTACTGTTTACACTCACTGTACTGTCAGAATACTGTTTACATTCACTGTACTGTCAGAATACTGATTACATTCACTGTACTGTCAGAATACTGTTTACACTCACTGTACAGTCAGATTACTGTTTACATTCACTGTACTGTCAGATTACTGTTTACACTCACTGTACTGTCAGAATACTGTTTACGTTCACTGTACTGTCAGAATACTGTTTACATTCACTGTACTGTCAGAATACTGTTTACACTCACTGTACAGTCAGATTACTGTTTACATTCACTGTACTGTCAGAATACTGTTTACATTCACTGTACTGTCAGAATACTGTTTACACTCACTGTACTGTCAGATTACTGTTTACACTCACTGTACTGTCAGAATACTGTTTACATTCACTGTACAGTCAGAATACTGATTACATTCACTGTACTGTCAGATTACTGTTTACACTCACTGTACTGTCAGATTACTGTTACACTCACTGTACTGTCAGATTACTGTTTACACTCACTGTACTGTCAGAATACTGTTTACACTCACTGTACTGTCAGATTACTGTTTACATTCACTGTACTGTCAGATTACTGTTTACACTCACTGTACTGTCAGATTACTGTTTACATTCACTGTACTGTCAGAATACTGTTACACTCACTGTACTGTCAGATTACTGTTTACACTCACTGTACTGTCAGATTACTGTTTACATTCACTGTACTGTCAGAATACTGTTACACTCACTGTACTGTCAGAATACTGTTTACACTCACTGTACAGTCAGATTACTGTTTACATTCTCTACTCACACAAACATTAT
Source organism: Megaleporinus macrocephalus (assembly GCA_021613375.1). NCBI lineage: Eukaryota > Metazoa > Chordata > Actinopteri > Characiformes > Anostomidae > Megaleporinus > Megaleporinus macrocephalus. Next base: position 383,720 of record CM038718.1, read on the forward strand.
TGTTTACATTTGTTACTGTAACTTGCACTTTATGGCTGCTGCTCTTCATACTTGCACATATAAGCACACATAACTTTTATTTTTTATTCTTTAACTATAAAATACTTTTATCTACTTCAACTTATATTGTTATACTTTGTATATTTTGTATATATATATTTATTTATTTTATTTGTTATCTTTATCTATTGGTGAATGGAGGAGCAGCAAAGTAAGAATTTCAGTGTACAGTGTAACTGTCTGTTCTGCTGTACACATGACAATAAAACTCTTGAATCTTGAATCTTGATTGTTTTGAATGGGAACTTTTATTTTGACATAAGTGTGTAGGCCATTATATAGCTTTGTTCCCAGTTTCACATTTGAGACTTTTATGCTGTAAAAATGTATATACGTTCATATTCCTTTTATATTTCACATTGTTTCCATTTAAATCCGCTTTATTTCAGTTCTATTATTATTATTATTATTATTATTATTATTATTATTATTATTAAACTCATTTCTTATTATTGTTGTTGTTGTTGTTGTTGTTAATGTGATGGCTGGATGGAAGATGTTTACAGCTGTAGTATCATTTTCTGCAGTGTTACAATTAACGTTCATTTAAGCATTTTAAGAATAAAAAGTCATAAGGAAGAAGATTAATATTATTATATTCATATTTATTATATATTATATTATCTTATTTACAGTTTTATGAAAAATTGCAAATAAAATTAACTTCATCACTTTTAACAATGAACCAGCAGGGGGCAGGAGAGTGCTCTGGACTTTAAAATACATCACTTATAAACTCTAACAGTACATAGTGTGACCAGAAGGGGCGGTAGAGCGCTATACACATTAAACTTATAATCAACAACCTGCAGTAAGACATTTAAAACACTGAATGTTTTTAGTCACTGTTTGCTCAGTTCCTTAGAATATATCTCTGTCTCTCTTTTCTACCTCTCTCTTTCCAACTCTCTCTCTAACTCTCTCTCTTTTTCTCTATTTGTATCACTATCTGCATCTTTCACTCTGTCTCACACTGTTCCCCCTCTTCCTCTTCCTCTCTCTGTTCTGTCTCTCTCTCAGTTCTTTTTTTTCTGTTATTTTTTATTGTGTGTCTGACTTTTAAAATGTTATGCAACAACACAGTGCTGAACTTAACCCAGTGTCTCCAGTTTACCGTGTGGAATCTCCAGTCCAGTAGACAGCAGCTCCACTCCTGAATCCTGCAGGTCATTGATACTGAGGTTCAGTTCTCTCAGACTTGAGGATTTTGAGCTGAGAACTGCAGACAGAGCTGTACAGCTTTTCTCTGTATGATTAGATCCACAGCCTGGAAGAGAAACGACGATACATCATAACCCAAACCTTAAATTGGAACAAGCTGTATTAGGGGGACAAGTTTGGGGCCCCCACAAAGACAAAATCTTCCCACAACCCCACAACATACACACATACACAAATACACACACACACACATATATATATATATATATATATATATATATATATATATATATATATATATATATATATATATATATATATATATATATATATATATTCTTCTCTCTCTATTTCTGTCTCCTAGTTCTATTTTTCTCTATCTCTATTCTCTTTTTCTTTCTCCTTACATTTTTCTGTTTCTCCTGCTATCTTTTTTTGGCTGTGCCTCACTCTGTCTGTCTTTTGCTCTCTTTCTCTATTTAAATGTGTTACTAATTTATGAATTACTAAGTTTTATGAATATTAATAATATATTTAATTCATATTGTCTGTATGTGAGAGATGTATCCACACATTAACAATCATCTTACACCAGTTTCTCCAGTTTACAGTGTGGATTCTCCAGTCCAGTAAAGAGCAGCTCCACTCCTGAATCCTGCAGTTCATTTCCACTCAGGTCCAGTTCTCTCAGACTTGAAGCTGAGAGCTGAGGACAGAGCTGCACAGCTTTCCTCTGTGTGATCACAGTTATACAGCCTGGAAGAGAAATGATGAGGCATCAGAACACACAAACTCACCCCCACACACACCCTCTCACACACAAACATAAACACACACACAATCTTAAAATAAATATAATAATATACCAGTTGGTTGTATTAGATAAACTTCCTATTTTTTATATTAAAATATATGAAATGATGAGGTAAGTTTTTGTATGTACAGATATTCATCTTTCATTTTATTTTAAGATATATTGAATATCAGATGGAAAGTTCTTTGTAAACTGTCATAAATTCCTTTAAACCAGGAGTCTATTTTCAGTAGAACAGTTAACAGAAGACATGGAAGCATAGAAAAAAGTTAAGCCAATATCAAGTCTAGTCAGGATGTTTCTGTAATTATATAATGAACAGAATGTTATTCTGTAATGTCAACTGTAACTGAAACTGATAAAATGGGGGTCTTTATGGCGCGAAAACCCTGCCACCACACTTAAACAGACATACAGACTCAGAGAGAGAGGTCACTCCAGGCCGAGAAGAGGAAGTCCAGGGAGATGGGAGTGTGTTGCTGGCTCCTTTGTTTCTTTCCTTTTTCCCTCTTGCTTTTTTCTTTCTCCTATTGAATTTTAAAATTTAGCAGCTTTTAACATGAAGCAGAAGGTGGGTTCTTTTTGCAGCGCCCGACACGACATATCTAGTGAGTGTATAGGGCTAAATGGCTTTGTCAGCTTTACTTCATGGGTACTAGTCAGAGTTCTCATTATCTCAAGTGCTGCAAGAAAGTTCCCATGAAGCAAAAACTGTTGAGGTCAGAAGTTCAGATCTACTTCATGTCATGTACTTCTGGGGACCATAAATGCTGAGATAATCCAAAGTTTTAACTATACAACTGCAAGGACAAAGCATCACAACTTTACGTAACAAGCCCTCATAGAGACAGTCACCAGGTAAGGTGACAAATTGTCCTCTTTTTCCAGGACATGACCTTTTTTGGGACCTAAACTTGACCAGCCGGTATTTCTAAATTTGCTTGCATGTTGACATTTGCTTTCTGCAGTCTACTCTTCATGCCTGTGGTTTCCTCTTTATATGACAAAACAAAATATGGTCATCCATAATAAATAAAATCAGTCCTATTATTGATTATTCAGTTCTGTTACTCTATTATTCCATTGTACCCACATTGCAACAGTAGTTTTGTGTAAGACTTGGTCATTCAGGATTTGGCCTGAAGAAACAGGCTCATGATAACAATTACATAAATCATTTGTGTGTAATTTGAGCCAAACTCTACAAATCATTTATGCCTGTGTTGTCAGTTGACGACACAGCTTGGGCCAGTTTGGGGCTAAATCTAGGATTATACCACACCAGTTAACATGAAGCTAACTTAAACATTTTACATGCAGCTCTGTGATGTTTCAGATTCTATTTTATCTTTGAATTCGTAGTTTTATATAAAGAAAAATATGTCCCTGTTAATGTGCCTATAAGTTTCCTGGCTTTGTTAGTTTGTTAAACCAGCTTTTTGGAATGATCAGAATGATTTGCTCATATTCTCTGGTGGGAATCTGTGTGGTGATTGGACACGTCACTCCACCTCTTCTAGGAGGAAAGTTGGTACAGTAAACATTGCTGTTCTCGCCCAACTATACCAGTCCAACTGGTTTCATGGAAAGTGAAACACTGCAGCTCGGTTACAAAACAAGTAAAATAAAGCAGTTGAGGAGAGAAAGACGGTGAGTACATAAACCTGAGCTTCAGATTATGAGTCTGCAGTAGATAAACAGCAGGTCAGTAGGTTTTACAGAAGTCTTAACTAACAGAATCGACTGTCTGAATGTTTGCCAGTAAGTGAAGAGCCTGATGTGGTGGGACTAAATCTGAGACTCGGGGTTTGGACTGGGGTCTCTGTATGTGTCTGTTTACAGGGTTCCAGCTAAATCTGTAGGAAACATGAGCTCCAAAATGAGTTCCTCTGGAGATCCACTCACAGACCCGAGGTGAGAGAACAGTGTTTCACTGTGATGTGTGCTGTTGAAGTCTTAGTAAAGTAGCTTGACTAATAAAGTAGCCCCAGCTGATGGTCAGAGATACGTACCAGAAATCATACCTTTAAACAAGACACTAAAGTACAAACTATTCCAGAACTCTCGCCTCTGTAGCTGGACATCATTCCTGTTAGAAAAAAACATCAGCTATGTGTAAACAAGAACCTTCATTAGACTTCTTTACTGATCTGGACTAAATAGAGGTTAGAGCAGGGGTCATCACATAAAAGGGGTAGGGGACTCTGGAACCTCGAGGATCAGAACTATAGGCCCCTGGTTTAGATTACTTGTTTCATTAATATTATAAAATATATGTTTTAGTGTGATTCAGAGAGAGAAATCAGACTCACCTGAACCCAGCTGTGTCTCAATGAAGAGTGATTGGTCAATTGACGAGCCATATCACTTCAGAAAGAGAGACAGTTTTCCTGCTGTGAGGTAAGGACATTGTGATAGTTCAGGGAAGTGTTCCTCACTCACATTCCCACCTGATCAAACTCACTCAGTTTATTATAAAAATAGTTTTGATGTCTGTTGTGATGATTCTGCATTTTATACATTTAACAGTGTCCATAAGAAGAAAATGACCAGCAAAAATCATTTGGATATGATATTTAAGGTATTTCTGTGTGTGACTCTTATAAACACATGTCTAAAATCATACACTGTGATATAAGCTATTATTTTTTAATGATTAAGCTTTGTTATTTTGCTTAAATGATTTACTGTTTTGTAAAAGTTAATCAAACTGATTTGTAGTTTAATCTTTGATGATGGACAGCGACTCTGGACTCTCCATCATTTGATAAAATCTTGAAATCCTGTCTCTGTAAGATATTATTTTTAAGGTTTAATCTTTACTGTTTATTTCCAATCAGGATCTGGAGCTGAAACTAATCTCTCTAGTGAAGAAAGAGCTGAAGAGGTTCAAGAAGCTGCTGAGTGTAAATTACCCAGCATGCTCTGAGACAGAGGAGAAGGAGGGTGAGGAGGATCAGAGCAGTTCCAGAGAAGTTCTGAAGATCACACTGAACGTCCTGAGGAACATGGAGCAGATGGACCTCGCTAACACACTACAAAGCAGTAAGAGCTGTGGGGCGTGGCTTTACATCACTTTACCTTTAGAGGAAAAACGCTTACCCATACTTCTCACACTTCTCAGGTTAAGAGAGCTGATCTAGGACCAGTTTTTACCTTTCTCATGCAGTAATATTAACAGGAGGGAACTGATATCAGATCAGTACTCTGATATGTTTAATAGAATACAGATGAACTGCTGTATCTCCACAAACCAAAGATTCAAAATGATGTTCCTACAATTACCTTTTTAAATATATTCATATTTCTGATTATGGGACAATAATTTATGAATGTAGTTTTACAGATAACATTAAATTTGATAGTGTGCTTAGTCAAAGTGTTTGTCATCACATACTTCTTCCATCTATTAGAGTTGGTGGTCACTGCAAATCTGAAAGAAATAAAATCCAAACTGGTGGAGAAATGTAAAAGAATTAATGAAGGAATCTCCCAACATGGAAGATCTACCCTTCTGAATGAGATCTACACAGAGCTCTACATCACAGAGGGAGGAAGTGGAGAGGTCAATGATGAACATGAGGTCAGACAGATTGAGACAGTGTCCAGGAGACCAGCAACACAGGAGACACCCATCAAATGTAATGACCTGTTTAAAGACAGACCCATCAGAACTGTCCTGACTAAAGGAGTTGCTGGAATTGGAAAAACAGTCTCTGTGCAGAAGTTCATTCTGGACTGGACTGAAGGAGAAGCTAATCAGGACATCCTCTTCATCTTTCCACTTCCTTTTAGAGAGCTCAATCTAATGAAGGAGAAGAAGTTCAGTCTGATGGAGCTTCTTCATCACTTTTTCCCAGAAACCAAAGAATTAAGATCAATAGACTGTGATGTTCACAGGGTCCTGTTCATCTTTGATGGTCTGGATGAGTGTCGACTTCCTCAAGATTTCCAGAACAATGAGAGCTTGTGGGATGTAACAGATTCAGCCTCAGTAGATGTTCTGCTGACAAACCTCATCAAGGGGAATCTGCTTCCCTCTGCTCTCCTCTGGATAACTTCTCGACCAGCAGCAGCCAATCAGATCCCTCCTGAGTGTGTTGACCTGGTAACAGAGGTACGAGGGTTCAGTGACCCTCAGAAAGAGGAGTACTTCAGGAAGAGGATCAGTGACCAGAGCCTGGCCAACAAAATCATCTCACACATGAAGTCCTCAAGAAGCCTCTACATCATGTGCCACATCCCGGTCTTCTGCTGGATTGCAGCCACTGTTCTAGAGAGACTGCTGGGTGAGGCAGAGAGTGGAGAGATCCCCAAGACCCTCACTCAGATGTTCACACGCTTCCTGATCTTTCAGATCAAACACAAGGACCAGAAGTACCGTGGAAACCGTGATCCTGATCTTCAGCAGACTAGAGAGAGTATTCTGGCACTGGGAAAACTGGCTTTCCAACAGCTGGAGAAAGGAAATCTGATCTTCTATGAGGAGGACCTGAGAGAGTGTGGCATTGATGTTAGGGAAGTGTCAGTGTACTCAGGAGTTTGTACCCAGATCTTCAGAGAGGAGTTTCAGCTGCACCTGGGGAAGGTGTTCAGCTTCATACACCTGAGTGTTCAGGAGTTTCTGGCTGCTTTATATTCATTTCTGTCTTTCATCAGTGGTGATGGAACAAAACAGCTGAACACTGATCTGTTTGGTATCTTCAGAGAATCCAACATGTCAGACTTCCTCAGGTCTGCAGTGGACAAGGCCTTACAGAGTGAGAATGGACACCTGGACCTTTTCCTCCGCTTCCTTCTGGGTCTCTCACTGGAGTCCAATCAGACTCTCTTACGAGGAATACTGACCCAGACAGGAAGCAGCTCTCACTGCAAAGAGGAAACAGTCCAGTACATCAAGGAGAAGATCAGAGAGAATCCAGATCCAGAGAAATCCATCAATCTGTTCCACTGTCTGAATGGGAGTCCCTCTCTCTCCTGCCCAGTGGTCAGCTTTAGTGTTTGTGTTGCTGAACTCAGAAGAGGAGCTGGATGTGTTTAATCTGGAGAAATATTCTCCATCAGAGGAATGTGTTCTGAATCTGCTGCCAGTGATCAAAGCCTCCAGAAGAGCTGAGTAAGTATTTCAGTCATAAATGTGTTTCTGCACTGTTTATTTCTTATTTCTTTAATATAACACTGCCCTGATTAGAATAATGATTATCATTAATTACTCTAATTAGCTTCAAACACCCCAGTGTATTCAACTTTCATGTTTGTCATTTGCACATCATGTCAACAACAGAGCAGCATTATATATATAGGAATATACAGGAGGGATCTATTTAGAAACTGTAGAATTTTATTATATAACGTTGTATTATATAACGTTGTTCTTTAAATGTTCATACTATTATTGAATTACATTAATAAAAGTTTATACAAATATTAATATATTATAAAATGTAATTTATAATTTAATTAATAACAAAATATTAATAAATTATGAAATTATCTCTATTAGTAGGCACCACGGTGGTGTAGTGGTGAGCACAGTGGTGTAGTAGTTAGTACAGTGGTGTAGTGGTTAGTATGGTGGTGTAGTGGTTAGTATGGTGGTGTAGTGGTTAGTACGGTGGTGTAGTGGTTAGTATGGTGGTGTAGTGGTTAGTACGGTGGTGTAGTGGTTAGTATGGTGGTGTAGTGGTCAGTATGGTGGTGTAGTGGTCAGTACGGTGGTGTAGTGGTTAGTATGGTGGTGTAGTGGTCAGTATAGTGGTGTAGTGGTCAGTATGGTGGTGTAGTGGTTAGTATGGTGGTGTAGTGGTTAGTATGGTGGTGTAGTGGTTAGTATGGTGATGTAATGGTCAGTACGGTGGTGTAGTGGTTAGTATGGTGGTGTAGTGGTTAGTGCGGTGGTGTAGTGGTTAGTATGTTGGTGTAGTGGTTAGTACGGTGGTGTAGTGGTTAGTACGGTGGTGTAGTGGTCAGTATGGTGGTGTAGTGGTTAGTACGGTGGTGTAGTGGTTAGTATGGTGGTGTAGTGGTTAGTATGGTGGTGTAGTGGTTAGTACGGTGGTGTAGTGGTTAGTATGGTGGTGTAGTGGTCAGTATAGTGGTGTAGTGGTCAGTATGGTGGTGTAGTGGTTAGTATGGTGGTGTAGTGGTTAGTATGGTGGTGTAGTGGTTAGTATGGTGATGTAATGGTCAGTACGGTGGTGTAGTGGTTAGTATGGTGGTGTAGTGGTTAGTATGGTGGTGTAGTGGTTAGTATGTTGGTGTAGTGGTTAGTACGGTGGTGTAGTGGTTAGTATGGTGGTGTAGTGGTCAGTATGGTGGTGTAGTGGTCAGTATGGTGGTGTAGTGGTTAGTATGGTGGTGTAGTGGTTAGTATGTTGGTGTAGTGGTTAGTATGTTGGTGTAGTGGTTAGTACGGTGGTGTAGTGGTTAGTATGGTGGTGTAGTGGTCAGTATGGTGGTGTAGTGGTCAGTATGGTGGTGTAGTGGTCAGTACTGTCTCCTCACAGTAAGATGATCTGGGTTGGGTTCCCGGTCCGGGTGGTTCTGTGTGGAGTGTGTATGTTCTCTCCGTGTTTGAGTGGGTTCCTCCGGGTACTCCGGTTTCCTCCCACAGTCCAAACAAATGCATGTTAGGATCCTCACTCTAAACTGCCTGTAGGTGTAAGTGTGTGTGTGAGTGTGTGTTGGCCATGTGATTGTCTGGCAACCTGTCCATGGTGTACCCTGCCTTCGCCCAATGATGCTGGGATTGGGGTTCCAGTTCTGCAGTAAGACTTAAGAAACTACTATGAACTCACAGGGAGCAAAGGCAGAGTGGGTGGCAAGTACATTTACTCAAGTACATGTATTTTAGTAAAGTATTGATGGAATTGTATATATTTAAATAGTAATACAGTATATTCGTAATAAATAATAAATAAATAGTAATACAGTATATTTGTAATAAATAAATAGTAAAACAGTATATTGTTGAGTAGAGATTTTGGTCGTTCATAGTTCCTTTTTGGCATCTAATTTAATTGGCTTTGTTGATGTACAGTGTCTGTACTACTCTGTGATTTGTCACATCTCTGACTTTGGAGCTGCATTTTATTTTAGACCAAAAGAATAAAAAAATAGAAAAATTGAGCCATACAAACTTCAGTTCCTGTGTAGAATTGTCACCGGAGTCTTTTTTTTACCTGACACTGGTACTAGATAATTATTTAATAGGTAACAGGAAACTGATAATTGAGGTAATTCACTATTAACTAAACAATACATACTGAGTCTAATAGAGAATAAACATTTAAACAACTCATTATTAATGAACATGTTACGAGTGCAAAGATTCCATTGTCAGTATGAATGGAATTTTAAATTTAAAAAAATTGTAAAACAGCTATCACCTACATTCTCTTCCACATATCCTTCATAAAGTATATTTGTGCACATTCTACAAAAAACTGATTTATATGAAATGTGTATAGTAACATTATTGTCACTGTAATTTAGTGAAAGAAGCTGCAGGTTCACTGGAGATTTTTTAGACATGCAGATTAGGTTTCTGTTTCCAGTGTTAGCTCTTCTACTGAAAATAGACCATTATTTTTTATAGATATTTTTGACAGCTTATAAAATGGCTGAAAAAAAAGCTGAAATTTGGTAGTTATAATTTACATGATCACAGATTTCCTGTTTTTTTGAGAAAAGCCATTTAAATATATCATTCTTATATTACAACATTTATCATTTATAAATATAAAAATGTATGTTGAGCTTTTCAGGTTTTGTATAGAATTAAAGACAATATGTTTCTGTAATACAACCAAACATTATTCTTTATTTCACTCACTCTATATTAATGTTTGTAAAAGTGTACATGTCTATGTGTGAATTTGTACATCTGTGATTTATCCTCCAGGCTGTGTCTCTGTAAGCTCACAGAGAAAAGCTTTGCAGCTCTATCCTCAGTTCTCAGCTTAAACTCCTCGTGTTTGAGAGAACTGGACCTGAGTGGCAATAAGCTGCAGGATTCAGGAGTGGAGCTGCTCTCTGCCGGACTGGAGAATCCACACTGTAAACTGGAGAAACTGGGGTAATACCATGACTATCACTGAGTGTGTAAATCACTCAAACAGAGAGATACAGATAGAATAATAAAAATTTTCCATTAGAAAGACACTAAGTTAGACAATAGATAGATATTGAGAGGGTTGCAGATATGGATTTAATAACAGAGCAATGTAGAAAAACATTGTGAAATGAAAAGTGAGATATGTAGAGAAAGAAGACACCAAAAGAGAAAACAAGAGACAATATGTTCATAAAGAAAAAAAAATGTTAAAGGAAAAGAACAGTAAGAAAACAATGCAGATTTGTGTTTGTATGGGCCTTAGTGTAAGTGTGTGTGTGTGTGTTTGATGTCAGTATTCAGATTATTATCATTTCTCTCCCAGACTTGGTTACTGTGATCTCACAGAGAAAAGCTGTGCAGCTCTGTCCTCCGTTCTCACCTCCAACTCCTCAAATCTGAGAGAACTGGGCCTGAGTTACAATAAACTGCAGGATTCAGGAGTGGAGATGCTCTCTGCTGGACTGAATAATCCACACTGTAAACTGGAGATACTGACGTAAGATTATCACTTTATCACTGTGTGTGTAAATCACTCACAAACTGAGATACAGATAGAATAGTAAAGAGAAAACATGGGGAAATGTGTGTGTCAGTATTCTGATGATCATCATTTCTCTCCCAGGCTGTGTTTCTGTAATCTCACAGAGAAAAGCTGTGCAGCTCTGTCCTCAGTTCTCAGCTCAAACTCTTCAAGTCTGAGAGAACTGAACCTGATTGGCAATAACCTGCAGGATTCAGGAGTGGAGATGCTCTCTGCTGGACTGGAGAATCCACACTGTAAACTGGAGAAACTGCGGTAAGATCATTACTATCGCCGAGTGTGTAGATCTCTCTCTCTCTCACCCTCATTTTCATAGGTTTGCATGGTTTTAGAACTCAGCAAAAAACAGAGAGAACAAGAGCTGTAAGGGGAGAGGAAGACAGATAAAGAGAATGAGAGGGAAATGACAGAGAGAGAGAAGAAAGAGAAATAGCAAATGAGAACGATAGTGAGAGACAGAGAGATGGGGAAAGAGAGGAAACAGACAGATGCAGATGGTGAGAAAAAAATAGAGACACAATAGAAAGAGAGACTGAGGGAGAGAGAGAGACCCAGAAGAGATTGAGATACAGAAAGAACAAAAAGTGATGCAGACACAGAGACAAAGAGAACTAGAGGAAAGGTCAGAGGCATGTGGATTTGTGTATGTGTTTATTTGTGGATTAACTGTATGCTTGTGTAATGTCAGTGTTCTGATATGTTATCTTTTCTCTCCCAGGCTGTGTGATTGTAAACTTACAGAGAAAAGCTGTGCAGCTCTCTCCACATCTCTCAGTTTAAAATACTTAAGTCTGAGAGAACTGAACCTGAGTAACAATGAACTGCAGAATTCAGGAGTGGAGCTGCTCTCTGCTGGACTGAAGAATCCACACTGTAAACTGGAGAAACTGGGGTAAAACCATCTCTTTATCATTGTGTGTGTAAATCACTCACACGCAGAGATACTAATAAAATAGAAAAGAGAAAACATGAGAAAATATGTACATTAAGAAAAAAGTTATATTAAAGGAAACAAATAAGACAATGTGGATTTGTATTTATGTGTGTGTGTGTGTGTGTGTGTGTGTGTGTGTGTGTGTTTATCAGTATTCTGATGATCATCATTTCTCTCCCAGGCTGGGTAACTGTAATCTCACAGAGAAAAGCTGTGCAGCTCTGTCCTCAGTTCTCATCTCGAATTCCTCCAATTTGAGAGAACTGAACCTGATTGGCAATAACCTGCAGGATTCAGGAGTGGAGCTGCTCTCGGCTGGACTGAAGAATCCACAGTGTAAACTGGAGATACTGAAGTAAGATCATTATTGTCGCTGAGTGTGTCGATCTCTCTCTCACACTCACTTTCATAGGTTTGCATGGTTTTAGAACTCAGCAACAAATTTAAACATAAAGTCCAAGAGCTGTAAGGGGAGAGGAAGACAGATAAAGAGAATGAAAGGGAAATGACAGCGAGAAGAGAAGAAAGAGACATAGCAAATGAGAAAGATAGTGAGAGACGAAGGAAGAGATGAAGGAAGTCAGTTCCCGCAACGGGCCGCCGTTAGCCCACCAAGGCAGTAAGGTAGGAATCTGACAAGAGCTCATTGACAGCACTGGTGAGGCCGAGTATAAAAGACCAGCAAAACCACAGGCGACCGTTGCACTCTCACTCTGTGTTGACCGGTAAACAGAGTCAGTGTTCTGATATGCTATCATTTCTCTCCCAGGCTGTGTGATTGCAAGCTCACAGAGAAAAGCTGTGCAGCTCTCTCCACAGCTCTCAGTTTAAATTACTCAAGTCTGAGAGAACTGAACCTGAGTAACAATGAACTGCAGGATTCAGGAGTGGGACTGCTCTCTGCTGGACTGGAGAATCCACACTGTAAACTGGAGATACTGGAGTAAGATAATCTCTTTATTGCAATATGTGTTTTTAGATCCCTCTTGATCTAACTCTCTTTACTATTTCTTTATATTTTATATTTCAGTAACAGTTTAACACCATAGCACACTCAGTAGATCTACACTATACACAGATACACAAACCTAGAGAGAAAGATAGAAAGAGAGAGAGAAACCGAGAAAGGGAGAAAGGCTGGAGCTGGTCTCTGCTAACATGTTGAATTCACAGGTTCAACTGGTTAACATGGAGCAAGATTATTATATTATCACTATATGTGCGTCATTTACAGTGGTTTTAGCTTTTTTTACATAATAACACACAATCATTAGAACATTTCTGTATACAGTGATGTGATTGCTGTAAAACATACAGGAGGCCTGCAGTGATGTCAGTTAAGGGATGTGTGATAGGAATGTTGTTGTGTAAAGACCTACCTAGGAGACAAGAATAGAATCCACTCTGCATTATGCTAAACTTTAACACATTATAGAGCGGTTTACAGTAAAGTAAGCTGAATAGGTTAAAACCTGTTTTATAGAGTTTTGTATTGTTAATGAGTAACTGAAGGAAGTCTCTGATAGTTCAGCATTGTTTTTAGATGGCCATGAAATAGATGGCGAAAAAGAGAGAGAGAGAGTAAGTGTGTGTGTGTGTGTGTGTGTGTTGAGCTGTAAGTGTGAGGAGTTTTGAGTAGTTTTTTTTTCTCTCTGTAGACTGGAACACTGCAGTATTACAGGTAAAGGCTGTGCTTCTCTGGCTTCAGCTCTAAAATCAAACACCTCCTCTTGCCTGAGAGAGCTGAACCTGAACCAGAATGAACCAGGAGAGTCAGAAGTGAAGATCCTCACTGATCTACTGGAGGATCCACACTGTAAACTGGAGAAGCTACAGTGAGTTACTAAATTACTGTTTCTCTCTCTACACACACAGTCTTGCACACAGAGAGAAACTGTGAAGAATATAAGAAGAATGTCAAGATGTATGTAAGTGAATAAACGGGTTTCATTTAGATTGCGCGTGTTGGGGGTCTTCAATAAAAAAAACTTAAACAAATCAATCTGGTGTGCTTTGAGAGCAACATTAAGAAGTTAGATCTATGAAGAACTTTGTGCTCTGAATATTTTTTGATTTAGTAAAGGGACCAGAAACTGGTTGTTTGGATATGACCGGTGATGACTCACAAAAAAACTCAATGAAAATAATGTTAAACAACTTCCACTAGTATTGGAATAATATTTGACCAGGTGTACCTTTATAGAGTTTTGCATTGTTAATGAGTAACTGAAGTCTCTGATAGTTCAGCATTGTTTTGAGATGGCCATGAAATAGATGGAGAAAGAGAGAGAAAGACACAGAGAGAGAGAGAGTATGTGTGTATCTGTCTGAGTGTGTGCATGTGTGTGTGTGTTGAGCTGTAAGTGTGAGGAGTTTTGAGGAGTTTTTTTTTCTCTCTGTAGACTGGAATGCTGCAGTATTACAGGTAAAGACTGTGCTGCTCTGGCTTCAGCTCTAAAATCAAACCCCTCCTCTTGCCTGAGAGAGCTGAACCTGAACCAAGATGAACCAGGAGAGTCAGAAGCTAAGCTACTTACTGATCTACACTGTATACTGGAGACACTACAGTGAGTTACTGAATTACTGTTTCTCTCTCTACACACTCACAAACACACTTAAACACATTTTTTGCTTTAATAAAGTGACCATAAACTGATTGTTTGGATATGAACGGTAATGGCTCAGCAAAAATAGCGTCAATGTAATAGGTAACCAACAGCCTAATTGTTAACTTGCTCCTCAGAAGCAGCATATATAGCACATATCACTTATCCCAGATTCAGCTGATCAGCTAAGACAGTTTGGTGCTTTTCCAGTTTACAGTGGGTGATGCTAGGCCAGTTTACATTTTCACCAAACTCATATCCATACATGCCAAAATCAAAGAAAATCAGGCACAAATCTGTGTAAATGCTTTTTAAAAGTTATTTAGAAAAAAGGCACAGAAAGACTTTATTTTAACTGTAACTAGAACTACCTTATCATCTGCATATCATCCCGCTCTGGTATACTGAAACCAACATTCCACAGATACCATGTTTGTTTTTAGCATAACTGACGCCTATACTGATGTTCAAATGTTCAAAGCTGTTCCAGGTCAATTTTTATTAATAAGAATCGAATTTAAGGTGAGCTTTCTGAACATTTTCAGTCTTTGCTATCTATTTTGGGCTCACTAATCTAGCATTGCGGTTGGGCCACAAGCAGCTTGACAAATGTCCCTTTAGGTAGTTTAATTGTAAACTAAATAAATAAACATGTTTTTACCATCTTCGTGATACACATGAAGAAAAACATCAGCATGGGTCTACCAGTGACCCTCCGGAGTATGGAGCCATATACTACAGGAGTTTTGAAAAAAGGACCAGGTGAAGTATCAAGTGAAGCCAACCAAGATCGACTGTATTTGCTGTGGAGAGTGTGAGCTGTTGATGTCAGCAGATATAGATCCCACAGCAGATCCGGTTGATCCTGTTTATCATTTATCACGTTACTACGTTATGTTATTTGTGTTTGTGTTGTATTTATATTTGGCTAATGAGAGTATATATAAAGTTCTTCTTGCATTATTGAGTTAAATTGTAGATTTTGCTGGATGTTTTTTATGGAAGTCCAGGAGATGACCCGTCAGGTTCTAGTTGTTGTTGGTGTTGAATGACCCGTAAGTGTGAGTTCATATTAAGATTCTCTGCTTTTCTCTGTATTACAGCATCAGAACTCCATCCAGCTGATCTGCTCTCACACACAGACGCTTGTGAGGAGAGGCTGAAGTCTCAGTACAAACACACACACTCTGTATGTGGTTCTACTTGGTACCGTGTGTGTGTTTGGGTTCTTATTAGTCAAATCTATGAACGCAGGTGCAGCACCAGATAGTGTGATCTCCCCATGACATCACTTCTTGTACACCAGTGGCAACCCGTTCAACAAACTTCCCATGCAGGTGGACAACCGGACACTGGTGATGAGAATGTGCGCAGAAGGGACACCAGGTGTCATGACAACAACATGAGCTCAGATTATATTAAAAGAATATTTTAAGCAAACTGAACAGAGAAAAAAGGACAAGTAGCTTCAGAATAGTACTTGTTGAAGGAGAGTTATTTTATGGAATGTTGTTTGTGAAAACTAAAGTAAATAGTCTTTATTACACACCTCCTCATGTACCTCTCTGACCTGAATGGATTTTAACATTGTATTGATATATATCTTGTGCCCAGTGAGTGCTGGGTTTGCCTCCCACCCCGCCACAACCCAAATCTTGCATTGTGATTGGAAGCAGCTGTGAGGGCTATAAGCTTCACGTACATGATCACTGAAAACATCTTACAGTAGCTCTGTGCTGTTTGCTCAGGGGTCTTTACACATCAAGCTTTAGCACCAGTTTTACACCATCACTCTGAGGCTAAACACAGTGAATATGTTTCTAGGCTACCTGTTTAAGGGGGGTGATTAACTGAGATAAACATGTTTGGAGAGTGCTGTGTAGCTTTGCAGCCTCAGATTCGTTCTTGGATAGCTTAGTTCCAAGTGTACAGAAATACTGTCTGATGTTGATTAACAGAGTTATAACTGCAGAGTTATATTAATCCTTTAGTTTTCGTTTTGTTTGTGTTCGCACTAGTGTAAATATTTAGTACATGTGAAAGTTAAAGAGCACTTTGGGGGTTGAATGCAGACCTTCTAAACACACTCATCGCTGTGCACCATACATTAATCCAAATTTCAGTCTTTGCTGTTGATGACCATGTTTCTTGACCATATAAGAATTTGTATGTGCACATGTGACAGAATAAAGAAAAATGTCTTTGTCATTACTTTCTTAGTACTTCAATGTAGTATTGTATTAAATACAGAGGTGGGTAGTAACAATTACAGTTACTCAGTACATGTACTTCAGTATATTATTGTATTAAATACAGAGGTGAGTAGTAACTAGTTACAGTTACTCAGTACATGTACTTCAGTATAGTATTGTATTAAATACAGAGGTGAGTATTAACTAGTTACAGTTACTCAGTACATGTACTTCAGTATATTATTGTATTAAATACAGAGGTGAGTATTAACTAGTTACAGTTACTCAGTACAAGTACTTCAGTATATTATTGTATTAAATACAGAGGTGGAGTAGTACACTCAGCTTACATGTCTACTCAGTCCATGTACTTCAGTATAGTATTGTATTCAATACAGAGTGAGTATTAACTAGTTACAGTTACTCAGTACAGGTACTTAAGTATATTATTGTATTAAATACAGAGGTGAGTATTAACTAGTTACAGTTACACAGTACATGTACTTCAGTATAGTATTGTATTAAATACAGAGGAGAGTAGTAACTAGTTACAGTTACTCAGTACATGTACTTCAGTATAGTGATGTATTAAATACAGGAGGTGAGTATTAAACTAGTAACAGTTACTCAGTACATGTACTTCAGTATAGTATTGTATTAAATACAAGAGGTGAGTATTTAACTAGTTACAGTTATTCAGTATATAGACTTCAGTATATTATTGTATTAAAAACAGAGCTGAATAGTAACTAGTTACAGTTACTCAGTACATGGACTTCAGTATATTCTATTAAATACAGAGGTGAGTAGAAACTAGTTACAGTTACTCAGTACATGTACTTCAGTATATTATTGTATTTAAAACAGAGGTGAGTATGAACCAGTTACAGTTACTCAGTACATGTACTTCAGTATATTATTGTATTTAAAACAGAGGTGAGTAGTAACTAGTTACAGTTACTCAGTACATGTACTTCAGTATATTATTGTATTAAATACAGAGGTGAGTAGTAACTAGTTACAGTTACTCAGTACATTTACTTCAGTATAGTATTGTATTTAAAACAGAGGTGAGTATGAACCAGTTACAGTTACTCAGTACATGTACTTCAGTATATTATTGTATTTAAAACAGAGGTGAGTAGTAACTAGTTACAGTTACTCAGTACATGTACTTCAGTATATTATTGTATTAAATACAGAGGTGAGTAGTAACTAGTTACAGTTACTCAGTACATTTACTTCAGTATATTATTGTATTTAAAACAGAGGTGAGTATGAACCAGTTACAGTTACTCAGTACATGTACTTCAGTATATTATTGTATTTAAAACAGAGGTGAGTAGTAACTAGTTACAGTTACTCAGTACATGTACTCTGTACATGGCCAACTTTGGAGATGTAGCATTACAGTTTTCAATTCCTATGCTGACAACTGCTGGATGTAGTCAGAGATTCACTGCAGTTCTAACTTTGAATTTCTACTTAAGCTGTTTAATGAGAATATTTTTTTAAATATTTTTTATTGGTTTAACCCAAGGCCATAGATAAAACACAGCATAGACAGTGTTACCAACATATAGAGAGGGTCAGTTTGTAATGTAATGTATGGCACATAACAGATGTTCTACTAAAAGAGACTTCCATCACTATCACAACACCTGTTTACCTGAAATGTTGTTCACTCCTCCAGTGAGAAGCTCTTATACACATAGCCATTCCTAACTCAAACATAACAAAAGGTTGTAGTTCTCAAACAGCTGTTTAAACATTTTCAGACATTTATGTATGTATGCATATTACAGGATAGAAACAATTAGCCAAAAATACAGTAGACAAAAACTGCAGACGCCTCTCAGTACAACCAAAACCCCTCCCAGTCCAAACAAGGCCAAAACCAAGAAAACATTCAAAGGCTAATGCTGCAAACACTCAACTTCCTGTTTTAGAAGCTAAACCGGTCCGTACTGGTTTAACTGAATCACGGAAACACTGGGAGTCTCATATTACAGATGATCTGAATATGAAGAGTAAAGTCTTTAACAGTGTTGCTTCTGTGAAAAGATCAACAAAAACAATAAAGACAAATCACATTAGTGATAGAAGTTACTTTCTGAGTTCATGATCAGAGACTTTTCAGTTAGAAGATGGAAACGTCCACTCCAGCTCCCACCAGTCCTGTTCAGACCAACATGACAGCTCTGACAGGAGGAAACGTCTGTGCTCCAGTTCTCCATGGAAATAATATCCGAGGTCCTGTTACAGTTATATACACACAGGGAGGTAAGTGTTTAAACTGTTGGATCACATTGTTCAAAGTTATATATCATTAGCATAGTATGCAGTGATGATGTGTTTATGCCTCAGTCTGTCTGTTTGGTTGTTATATTTTGGAGATGTGGTTCACAGATTGCCCTTTACAAATATAGCCATTTCTGGTAAACAGGAGCAGAGCGACCGGTAAAAACAGGCCATCTTTAATGCTAAACTGAAGAGGCTTATCGGCGCAGGTTGTTTATTTACAGTCCAACTTACACACGAGCAAGACAGCAAATATGAAGAACATGCACATAATTACAAAAGAGACACCTGGCAACCAGGAGTGGGCAAAAACACAGAACATGTGAAGGGCGGAGACAAGGAGCACATGACAAACAAACAGAAACCACATAGCAGGGACAAGACAATGTAAACACAAACAGACAAGCATGAAAAAGGGCAGACGTGACAAATGCTTAGTCTTTGGAAATTCATAGAAGCTAACTTTTATTTTATTTCATTAGAGCTGCTGAAAGAAAAAACCTAAATATATTATGAAATGAAATATGAAATATACTTCGGTTATATTTCTACGGATGCCAAGAACTGTGGCACAGATAGACCTGAGAAAAATATGCGTCACATACTTGGCAAAATAAAGTGATTCTGATTCTGAAATAGCTACAAGAACAGTTAAACAGTTAAATATGCCCATATTCCCTATCAGGCCAACAATTAATGATTACAGCAACTGGATGTGTTAAGAATCTGCCAGGAAGAAGACATATGTCTTTACTGTACAGTGAGGATAATGATTTGAGTGGCCAAAGAATTTCTAGGGATCACAGCGAGGGAAAAGCAGACAGTAGTTAGGTCTTGGGGTCAGAACATCTTCTAAAATACATTAGATGCTCCCTACAGAACCACAAGTTGTTTGGGATAGTTGCCAGAAAAAAACATCTCTGCATTTGAGGACCACAAGTGCCTGTGCCTTGACAGATGCTACTGGAACTTCCAGTGCAACCATGTTCCATGAACATTGAAGCGTGGTGGTGGATCTGTGTGGATTTTAGCCTGTGATTTTCTTCTAAAGGCCTCAGACACTTTGTCAGAATACATTACATCAGGAATGCAATCAAGCACAAGCAGGTATTAAATCAAAGCCTGACTGCCTCAGCAAAGAAGAAAGCTGGACCGTGGTTGAATCTTCCAGAAGACAGTGATCCAAAGACCATCACAGTCCCCTGATCCAAACCCCTTTGAAAACCTAGAAAACCTGTGGGATGAGCTAAAAAGGAGAGTCCACAAATGTATTAGCTAATGTATTAGCATGTTCAGTTTTAAGAGCCTGTTTTAAGTGGTGAAGGTCTAATTCCTTTTGGTCGCTCCTTTAGGTCAGGATGTTGCCAGTTCCAGCCCCAGCACAGCTCAGGCGGAAGGCTCTCCTTGTGCTCCTGTTCACAATGAAGGTAATGCCTTACACTCACTGGCTACTTTATTAGGACACGTACAGAACCACTAAGCAGGTACTATTAGGGTGTGGGGTCTTTCTTAGCTCTATAATGATGTGTCCTGTAAAGCTGCTTTGTGACAACATCGTTGTAAAGCGCTATATAAAATAAACTGACGTGGTGGTGTCGTGTTAGTGTGTGTTGTGCTGGTGTAAGTGGATCAGACACAACAGTGCTGTTGGAGTGTTTAAACACTGTGTGTCCACTCTATAAGACACTCCTAGCTTAGTGATTCATTAGCTTATTGTAGGACACTGCTGGATTGTTTTGGCTGGTGGACTATTCTCAGGCCAGCAGTGACACTGAGGTGTCTGATCCACTCATACCAGCACAACACACACTAACATGTCAGTGTCACTGCAGTGCTGAAAATGGCCCACCACCCTAATAGTACCTGCTCTGTGGGGGTCCTGTGGGGGTCCTGCCCACTGAAAAATAGCATAGTATACAAAGTATACAGAGAATCAGATGAGCTACTGTCTGTAGGTGTAGAACTACAAAGTGTTCTTTATTAGAATCAGAATTAGAACTATTTGCCTCTTGTGTTTACACACAGCGGAATTTGACCTCATTTAACCCATCCGTGCTGTGAAACACCCAGAATCTACATATTTGGATTAAATATTGATGAACACACCTGCTGAAATTGATCAGACAGTTTATTCCAGAAAATAGTTTTACTGCAAAATCTTCCTGTTTCTTTTTGACAGCTCATGCATTTAAATTTGAGACCTTGTACAAACTGCTTTTGGCAGACCCTTTTATTAAGAGCAAATTGCAATTTGGGATTTTTTACAGACAAAAGCAAATGTAATGTTAAGAATATTGCCCAAGGACCCTTACAGAGATGTGGTATGGTGTTTGCCCTGGCAGGGGACGTGTGGAGGACAGAGGTGTTATTTATTACACTACGCCAACAAAAAATTGAAGTTTAAACACTGCTGTGCTATAGGATGAGCTACAAAAAGGGTATCCTAAAAAAGTATGGATTAAGCATCACTGTATTTCTTCTATTTACTTGTGAATGAAATACACTGCAAACTATAGCCGGCCGTTCTGTACTTTAAACATTTGAAAACATTAAATTATTATTAATTGTCTGTGTCTGTTTATTAGATCTGGTCAGTGTATTCAAACAAAAACTGGAGAAAAGATTTCACAGCATTAATGAAGGAATCCAGCAGCATGGAAGATCAACTCCTCTGAATGAGATCTACACAGAGCTCTACATCACAGAGGGAGGAAGTGGAGAGGTCAATGATGAACATGAGGTCAGACAGATTGAGACAGTGTCCAGGAGACCAGCAACACAGGAGACACCCATCAAATGTAATGACCTGTTTAAAGACAGACCCATCAGAACTGTCCTGACTACAGGAGTTGCTGGAATTGGAAAAACAGTCTCTGTGCAGAAGTTCATTCTGGACTGGACTGAAGGAGAAGCTAATCAGGACATCCTCTTCATCTTTCCACTTCCTTTTAGAGAGCTCAATCTGGTAAAGAAAGAGTTCAGTCTGATGGAGCTTCTTCATCACTTTTTCCCAGAAATAAAGAAATTAAGGTCAATAGACAGCACTGCATACAGAGTCCTGTTCATCTTTGATGGTCTGGATGAGTGTCGGCTTCCTCTAGACTTCCAGAACAATGAGAGCTTGTGGGATGTAACAGATTCAGCCTCAGTAGATGTTCTGCTGACAAACCTTATCAAGGGGAATCTGCTTCCCTCTGCTCTCCTCTGGATAACCTCTCGACCTGCAGCAGCCAATCAGATCCCTCCTGAGTGTGTTGACCTGGTAGCAGAGGTACGAGGGTTCAGTGACCTTCAGAAAGAGGAGTACTTCAGGAAGAGGATCAATGACCAGAGTCTGGCCAACAAAATCATCTCACACATGAAGTCCTCAAGAAGCCTCTACATCATGTGCCACATCCCGGTCTTCTGCTGGATTGCAGCCACTGTTCTAGAGAGACTGCTGGGTGAAGCAGAGAGTGGAGAGATCCCCAAGACCCTCACTCAGATGTTCACACGCTTCCTGATCTTTCAGATCAAACACAAGGACCAGAAGTACCATGGAAACCGTGATCCTGATCTTCAGCAGACTAGAGAGAGTATTCTGGCACTGGGAAAACTGGCTTTCCAACAGCTGGAGAAAGGCAATCTGATCTTCTATGAGGAGGACCTGAGAGAGTGTGGCATTGATGTTGAAGAAGTGTCAGTGTACTCAGGAGTTTGTACCCAGATCTTCAGAGAGGAGTTTCAGCTGCACCTGGGGAAGGTGTTTAGCTTTGTACACCTGAGTGTTCAGGAGTTTCTGGCTGCTTTATATTCATTTCTCTCTTTTATCAGTGGTGATGGAACAAAACAGCTGAACACTGATCTGTCTGATCTTCAGAGAATCTTCAGAGAATCCAACATGTCAGACTTCCTCAGGTCTGCAGTGGACAAGGCCTTACAGAGTGAGAATGGACACCTGGACCTTTTCCTCCGCTTCCTTCTGGGTCTCTCACTGGAGTCCAATCAGACTCTCTTACGAGGAATACTGACCCAGACAGGAAGCAGCTCTCACAGCAAAGAGGAAACAGTCCAGTACATCAGAGAGAAGATCAGAGAGAATCCAGATCCAGAGAAATCCATCAATCTGTTCTACTGCCTGAATGAACTGAACGATCATTCTCTACTGCAGGAAGTACAAACATACCTCAGCAACCAATATTTGTATCACCTCAGTGGACTCAAGCTCTCTCCTGCCCAGTGGTCAGCTCTGGTGTTTGTGTTGCTGAACTCAGAAGACAAGCTGGATGTGTTTGACTTGGGTAAATATGACAGATCAGATGAGTGTCTTCTGAGGCTGCTGCCAGTGATCAAAGCCTCCAAAAAAGCTGAGTGAGTATTTGCATTTGTAATGTGTAAACAAACTGTGTCTTAAGTTAATGTAACTCTGGGTGATAATAGTTTTCTTTAACAAATTGCTGGTACTTTCAAAGCAGTTGTGTTGATAAAAGGACAGAGGAAAAGAACATTAATGTTTTTATATTATGTTTAGTGATGTTCAAATAAAATCAAGTCTCTAACATGTGAGATCCAATTGAATGCGCCTCTTTTGAAAAATAAAGTGTACTGATATAACAGGGTTTTTATACAGGACATTATTTTGTACATAAATGAATGTTACTTGATTCAAGTTAAAATACAAATTGAGTTGAGAAAGTCATTATTCTCCTGGTCACCATAACTCATGGTAGAGTCATTAATGTTTAAATGTTTCAAATTTCACTGTTTTGACTTTGGATGGCATGTGACCCATAACCCCCTGTCTGCCCATTAGCAGCATCTATGAGCAGCATATTCTCCTGTAACATATATTATACACTGAATCATTCATTTTAATAACCCAACAAGTAAATAAAACATTTGTGAAATTTTGGCCATTTATCTTGTAAAAACATGATCTGGACGTCAGTGAAAAATATTGTGTGAGTAATTTGCATTAAATAAGACTGAGTCCATTAAGTTACCATAAGCCATCATGTGCAACACCTTGTAGTAAATGAATAACTTACTAATAACTTTTAGCTTAAATGTTGAATGGATAACCAGGAAGTGTAGAGAAATAAGACCTAGGTAATTAATTCATAATTTCTTTTCCTGGTTGACACATGGCTGCTAGATTCTGAACTAGATTGAGCTGATCGAGTAACACTGTAATAGTCTAATCTAGATGATACAAAAGCACTAGCTAGTTTATCAGCATCAGCATGGAATATGTTTTTCATGGGTGTTACATTGCAATCTTATATCTAGATAATCTTGCATCCAGGCTTATACCAAGGTTTTTTTTCAGTAAGGAGTCCTGGCATAGAGCTGCAGACTTTTTTCTAGCTCTAATAACTGATTTAAACCTTTTATTGCAAAATTAGTCCTCCCCAGTGAAATTTAAATGGCCAAATCCAGAAATAACTAATGAGAGTCTTTACTTGGCTGTTTCTGCCTTGATATCATATGGAAAAATGTTTGATAATTTGTTCAAAACAAACATGATGATTTATTCAATGCAAAGTTACTAATGTTACAGATATTTAGTCCAAAATCATTAGCCCTTTACTGGATCCACTAGATCATTTTGATACTGCACTGAGAATCTAGTGTAACTCTCATAGTGTTACCACTACTAGGCTGTAATAAGAGCCTGGTTTGTTATTTGTTAGAGACTGTTTTCATGCTTTTTTAGAAACCACCAGCTTGTGTTTTTATTACGTTTATCATCTAGTGCATATTGTACCATGGGGTAAAGTCTTCTTACACTAAAACAATCTTAGACTTTAAAACTTTAATGTTGTATTTAACATGTCACATCTTACATGGCACACTGCACAATTCACACAGATCAGGAGGCCTGTGTATAAGTGCTTGAACTGTCAAGGGTGTTATCACATGCTTTCTGTAAATATAGAATTAAATGCCTGGGTTTGTGCAAATCTCAAATTCACATCTTATAAGTAAGTGTCCAGATGCAGAGGAACTTTATTGAACTAGTTTAATGTCAAAATAAGGTTAATATTGTAGTTGTTAGTGTATTCTAATACATTCTGAGTAATTTGAAGTATACTGCTATGTGTAAATATTAAATTTAATAGGTAAATTACTTTAAACAAGTTTTGTTTTTAGGATGTGTGTAATAGAATTGTGGATGACTTGAAAATTAAAGTCAAATAGTAGCAGAGAATATAAAACTACTGTTTGTCAAATGATGCATGTGAGAAAAATGATAAAATATCTTTGATCAGTGTTCTGGTGTGGTATCATTTCTCTAGGCTGTATGGTTGTAATCTCACAGAGAAAAGCTGCGCAGCTCTGTCCTCAGTTCTCAGCTCAAACTCATCAAGTCTGAGAGAACTCAACCTGAGTAATAATAAACTGCAGGATTCAGGAGTGAAGCTGCTATCAGTTGGATTAAAGAATTCTCACTCTAAATTGGAGAAATTGCAGTAAGTTCAGCATTTTCACACTGTGTGCATATGTATCTAGATTACACATACACACATAAAATCTTACTGTTAACATTTACCCTGTCATTTTCTGTCCTAGACTGTGTTACTGTCTTCAGCTCTCAGCTCAAACTCCTCAAGTCTAAGAGACCTGAACTTGAGTAACAATCAACTGCAGGATTCAGGAGTGGAGCTGCTCTCTGCTGGACTGGAGAATCCACACTGTGCTCTTGAGATACTGAGGTGTTACCACTTTTTCACTGTGGAAACATTAATCAATTAGCATGTGCATAGATAGACATATTGAAATGAAAATTATATTCTTTTCCAATTTCTTGGAATTCTTATCTTTTCTTTTGCTGCAGCATTACAGTATACAAAAGCAAACTCCCATTCTCTGCATTTTGTGATTTGTTGGCCTGGACCATACTGAAGCTTCTAACATGATGCTTCTGCCAAAATAATCACTGGTAATTTGGAACTGCCAGTACCCCTTGGCAGTGTCTAGTTTCATGATGAAATGATCTTAGCTGCTCATAGAAACTACTTAAGTCAGTCTTCCTGTAAGCAATCATGACCAGAGAAGAAAACTAAGACATTGATTTTCCTATGTCCTTCTTCAATGGCTTCTGTAATCTGTTTAGTATTACACATAGTTTTAACAAATCTTTCACAGTAATGAGAATAGAAAATGTAGTTTCGTGACAAAGGCACTTAAACATTACGCAAAATAAATTGACAACATATTAACACACAAACCAAAACACAAAAGCATATTTGCCCAAACAAAGCAATATACAGAAGATGTGATGTGTAAAACTTGTAGGTCATTTGTTCAAGGTAAACATAATTAACATGAATATACAAAAACCATTAAGCATAAAATATAAGTGTTGTGCATTATCGGAACATTATGAGAAGCTTTTCTATGCTGCATAGCCACAGATTGAGCTTGCAGAAATGTTCAAAATGTTTTACAATATTTGAGCATCAAATATAATAATTTCTCTCCCAGGCTGTGTTACTGTAATCTCAGTAAAAAAAGCTGTGCAGCTCTATCTTCAGTTCTCAACTCAAACTCCTCAAAACTGAGAGAACTGTACCTCAGCAACAATGACCTGCAGGATTCAGGAGTGGAGCTGCTCTGTGCTGGACTTGAGAATCCACACTGTAAACTGCAGAAACTGGTGTAAGATCATTACTATCAATGAATGAATACCACACAAAGACTTTTCAGTGTTTCTATCTTTCTCTCATACATACATACTCACTGTTTCTATCATGTGCTCCTAATAAACAGTATGTGTATGTGTGTGATAATGTTCTGATAAAATCATAATTTCTCTCACAGACTACGTGACTGTAATCTTACAGAGAAAAGCTGTGCAGCTCTGTCTTCAGCTCTAGGATCAAACTCAAGTGTAAGAGAACTGAACCTCAGTAACAATGACTGCAGGGTTCAGGAGTGGAGCTGTTTGCAGCTGGACTGGAGAATCCAGATGTCAAATTGGAGATACTAAGGTGAAATTATCACTTTAACTATTAACTGTTGATGTGTTTGTGTGTGGTGATTTAAAATAGCAAGGAGTTTTTCCTCTTTCTCTCCACCGGTTGTGTTACACTAGTATTTTAGATGAACATGAGAGGGCAGAATATATACTCTAAAAAGGTTATAGAGCTGGCAAGACACAAAAT
Source organism: Megaleporinus macrocephalus (assembly GCA_021613375.1). NCBI lineage: Eukaryota > Metazoa > Chordata > Actinopteri > Characiformes > Anostomidae > Megaleporinus > Megaleporinus macrocephalus. The sequence continues at coordinate 410,592 of CM038718.1, forward strand.
GTGTTTCTTTCTTGGAAATTCAAATATTATTTAATGTTTAAGAAAGATATAAGAGGCCTTAATATGACTGTGCAATCATAATTAGCATACTGGACATTGTCAATTCATAATTTAAATTTAGTTACAAGTTTACTATCTGCTACTGGTGTGCATGTGTAAGCCTGCCTGCACACTGTCTGCAGCTACACCTCTTGAAATATCTAGCTTAAGATATAGATATAAGCATAACAGTTTTTGGGTACTGCTTTATGGCAGAGCTTCCGATGAACAATGAAGCGGACATGTAATATGGTGGTAGGCTTAATGTAATATAGAGTTGTTAAAGACAATTATTTAGAATCTGTAAGTGTAATGAAACCATCATATTAGACAACAACTTATGCACCAGGCTATTTTATGTTTTTAACCATAAAAATATTTTTTTCATTGGAATCATTTGACACTGAATTGAGCCAAAGACATTACAAAGAAAGTTAGCTGCACTGGTATGTAAAAACAATAAAAGGCTGCCAAACATATGATGTCTTTGCTGCCAAAATAAATTTGGCTCATGTGGAATTTCACTTTCAGGGTAAAGTCAGAGCTAAACTGACAGACAATAGAAGTAATTTTGCCAAAGCCTTCAGAGAATGTGGAGAATCAGAAGTAGATGACAATGTTGGTGTGCAGACGGTGTACAGTTTGCAGATGTTATGACTGTAGTAGATGAGGGGCAACAACCATCGGTGTGCAGTACAAAATCTTATTGCCACAACTGATATGGAAAGTGCCCTTAAAAAATTATTCAGAAGTGCGATGTCAAAATGTGCTGCCGTCTGGAATAAAGCTCATTGCTTCTCAGGTGCTGCAGATTCCATTGAAGACATTGCCAAAATGAGATGTGTTGTACTTTTGTAACCAGGTGGAGCTCAGAATATTAAGCTATTAAAAAAGATAATGATCGTCGCTGAAGGTCAGCCCATTGAAATCTGTGACCCTCTGAATATGGAATCCTTAAACTTCACCCTCAAAGAGAACTGCCATTCTGAAACCACTCACCTACTTGATCAACCTGATCCAGGGCGAGAAGAGCTGTTCTTTTGGATAAATCATTTTGAGCATTCTCAGCCAAAAAGCCATTCTCATCCTCATTATCAAGGCCATTGACACCTGGACTGGGGAGGTACTGCCCTCCTAAGAAGCAAGGGTGGCAGCATCCATCATCCCAAAGTTCAGACTGTGGTCGCTCGCTAATGAACTTCATGAGAAGTACAATTCAAGATCCAGATAAGATTTAAATGACTTTGCATGTGGGAAGTAAGACAATTCTATGGTTTTCACTACACAGACCATTTAAACCTCACATTTAGGGTCATATTTCAGCAGGTGCCATCCTGGAGTGTTGGGTCATTATGGGGTCCAACACTCTGCCTCCCCCTTACATTTGCTCATCAGTTTGTAGACCACTCTTCTGCACCCCAACAATACCCCATCACATGTACAAACACCCCCACACATACCCCCAGCTCACACTGTCGGGCCGCCACCCTTTTGCCTAGAACAGGTTATGGATGCATTACTCACATAATAAAGAAAGGCCGTTGTGTTTCCATTGTTCTGCAGTATGTAGGTTTGAATGTGTGATGAGTGTACTGAGCTCATTAGCCCTTTTCACTAACTGACAACACAATAAATAACATTCTGTTGTAAAGTTAAACAGCTGTGAAAGTTAATTACATAATAGTGGTGTCCCTCCAGCTCTCTCTCTGTCTCTCCATTCATGGACATGTTGACATGTTAGGGTGATTTTTCTGTTTTATTAATTGCTTTTCTCTGCTGGAGATAAGAACCAGCCTTTACAGACTTCATCAGTCATTTCTCAGATTAGTCACGATTATCAATAAAGAATCCAATAGTGACCTCATGTGGTAACAATCAGGAATTAAAGAATTTGAATATTGTCACTGTAGCCCCACAGTGTATTTCCATCTAATTTATACAAAATATTATTTAGTTATATTATTTGGTATGTTTGAGTAAAAATATAATACATTTTATCTATTAAAATTTTTAGCTATTAATTTGTATTAATTAGCAGTAACTGGTACTAATTCACTGTGGCTGAACTGGCCAGCTAGTTGCAACTATAGTGTTCAGTTGAACCAACTAATGACCCCTCAGGTTGAGAAATAAGAGACACAAAGAAAATCATGTTGGTTGGTGAAAATAGTGTTATTTGTACTTAAATGATTAAGTTACATTTATATTTTATATTTCATTTACATTTATATTTATTTTCCTGTAAATCATTACAATCACTTAATCCAGGTGAGCTCTAAATAAGTGCACTTATTTTACGATGGAGTTGAGCTCAAACTACATGTAAAGTTTTTGGTGAACAGGGTTTACAGTGAAGACACTGAAGTTTACAGACACTACAGGAAATCCTTATCAGTGTCAAACAGCTGCAGCGCAGTGGAGGAAACACTAACGCTGAGTGCAGCTCACAGCTCTGCAAGACTGAGTTAGGAAATCATCTTCCTCCTACGTATCTGGAGGTACAGCCAAAAAATGTTCCTTCCTTGAATTGTGAGTCTATGATCTTAATAAAACATATCAATACATTTTATTCACAGAATTTTAAAATAAGATTCACACAAATACCTTAAAAAACGTAAGAAACACAATATTATATATATATAATACTGAATACATGTTTTTAGAATATCCTGTGGAATCAACAGTGTTTGTGGACGTTATATTTATATGTATTTGTATGTAACTGTGTGATTTTACTGTGTTGGGCTTTGGGGAAGTTGAGTCTGTGTATTTACCAGTAACAGAAAGTGTGTGTGGTTAGAAGTGAGAAGACTGTGTTAGTAACGCTGAGCAGCAGTTCTTCTCTGTCTTCATTAAATGAGCATTCACTTCTAAAGTGCATTGTTTTCCACATCTGTACATATGTGTTCTGTTTACTTAAGTATGAGTGTTGTAAGTATATCACTGATAACTACATACACAGTAAACTGAAGACAGATTCACTTATTTTTTGTTTAAAAGAACTAATGAAGGGAAATATGTGATTAATACAACTTATTAACTGTACAGCGGTCCTGCAACTCATGCTGGAACTTCAGCGACGCTATAAACTGGCTCTCTGTTGTGCTCTGGGACGCAGCTGCTCTGTTTCAGAGATAACTCACTCCACCCCCTCTCAGCCGGACGATATTAGACAGTAAACACTGCGCTTGCTCCAGAGATACTGAAACCAGACCAAACCAGCAAAACAGCTGAAAGCAAAACAGCTCCGTTCAGTCGGTTACAGTGAGGCGTCTCTGTTACTATGAGCATCTCTGGAGAGAAAAACACAGCAGTAGTTATGCCGTGTATCGTTTGTAAATAATCAGAAGATAGAAAATGGAAACGTTCACTCCAGATCCTACCAGTCCTGTTCAGACCAACATGGCAGCTCAAACAGGAGGAAATATTTATGCTCCTGTTCTGCATGGAAGTATTTTTCAAGGTCCTGTGAATTTAAACATTGGACAGGGAGGTAAGTGACACACTGTGAGAAACTGTGAGTCAGTTCTTGCATCTGTTTGTCCGACTGATTAAAGTTGCAAACTGTGCAGAGGTTGTTACAGTTTATTTACAAGTTATTTTGTTTGTGTAATTGTTGAGGTGGTGCAGAAATTTGGCTCGTGAATTGCTGATATACATATGAATGAAGAGCATTAATAAACTTGTACTGTGATTTACCTGCTCGACCCATTGCATATGCAATTTTAATTTTAAGCTGCACAATAAAATTCAGATTTATTTTTGTTCTTTTACTTCCAGGGCAGGAATCTTCCAGTTCAAGCAGCAGCAGTCAGGCTAGAGGTCCACGCCTTACTCCTTTTACTGAAGGTAAAATGTGCATGTAGATTTCAGCTGTTAAAAAGTTATAAAGTTTTAATCCCAAGTGGATTTTTAAAAAGTATACTAATGAGCATCAGTGGTACTTAATAAATGTTAATGTTATTTTATATACATATGTTTCCTAATTTTTATAGTAGTTCTCCATTAGAGGACGTTATTGGCAGTTACTAGCGCTACTGTTTTCTGCATTACTGAGAGTGAAGGAACTACACCAGCCGGACCTGTTATTCACAATGTTTTTTTAAAATCTGTATTATTTAATTCAACAACTAATCAGTTATTTAATATTATACAAACCGGATTCCAAAAAAGTTGGGACGCTAAACAAATTGTGAATAAAAACTGAATGCAATGATGTTGAGGTGCCAACATCTAATATTTTATTCAGAATAGAACACAAATCACAGATCAAAAGTTTAAACTGAGAGAATGGATCATTTTAAGGGAAAAATATGTTGTTTCAAAATTTCATGGCGTCAACAAATCCCAAAAAATGGACAAGGCCATTTTTACCACTGTGTGGCTTCTCTCCCCTTCTTCTTACAACACTCAACAGACGTCTGGGGACAGAGGAGACCAGTTTCTCAAGTGTAGAAATAGGAATGCTCTCCCATTCATGTCTAATACAGGCCTCTAACTGTCCAATCGTCTCGGGCCTTCTCTGTCCCACCTTCCTCTTTATGATGATCCAAATGTTCTCTATAGGTGAAAGATCTGGACTGCAGGCTGGCCATTCCAGTACCCGGATCCTTCTCCTACGTAGCCATGATGTGATTGCTGCAGAATGTGGTCTGGCATTATCTTGTTGAAGAATGTCTTCCCTGAAAGAGATGACGTCTAGATGGAGCATATGTTGTTCTAGAACCTGAACATGGTTCTCTGCATTAATGGTTCCTTTCCAGATGTGCAAGCTGCCCATGCAACCCCGTACCATCAGTGATGCAGGCTTCTGAACAGAGCGTTGATAACAACTTGGGTAATCCTCGTCCTCTCCGTTCCGGATGGCATGGCGTCCCAGTGTTCCATAAAGAACTTCAAATCGTGACTCATCTGACCCCAGAACAGTCTTCCATTTTGCCACACTCCATTTTAAAAGACCCCTGGCCCAGTGCCAACGTCTGAGCTTGTGGAGCTGCTTAGAAATGGCTCCCTCTTTGCACTGTAGAGTTTCAGCTGGCGTCGGCGGATGGCACGGTGGATTGTGTTCACTGACGTTGCTTTCTGGAAGTATTCTGGAGCCCATTCTGTTATTTCCTGGACAGTGGCGTTCCTGTTTGAGGTGCAGTGACGTTTAAGGGCCCGGAGATCCCGAGCATCCAGTAGAGTTTTACGGCCTTGACCCTCACGCACAGCGATTGTTCCAGATTCTCTGAATCTTTGATGATGTTCTGCACGGTTGATGATGATAATTTAAAAGTCTTTGCTATTTTACGCTGGGTAACTCCATTCTGGTATTGCTGCGCAACAATGGTGGAACTGGTGATCCTTGGCTTCAGAGAGACACTGACACTCTGAGAAGCTCTTTTTAACCCAATCATGTTGTCAATTGACGTAATTAGTGTTAATTGGTCTTCCAGCTGTTCGTTATATGCTCATATTTTTCCCTTAAAATGATCCATTCTCTCAGTTTAAACTTTTGATCTGTGATTTGTGTTCTATTCTGAATAAAATATTAGATGTTGGCACCTCCACATCATTGCATTCAGTTTTTATTCACAATTTGTTTAGTGTCCCAACTTTTTTGGAATCCGGTTTGTATTTAATATGTTCATTCTAAAAGGAAAATCTATATAGGCTAAAGACCAAAGCACATATGACATTATTGGCCCTGAACTAACCAACTTCAGTGCATTTTTTACTTTCTAATATTTTAGGTTTATAAACATTTGGATTAAAGCTGTAGTGTTTGAATTGAACAACCACCACAAACACTAAAAAAGGTTTTTAATCTCAGAACTAGGGTTCATCATTCAACTCATTTACTGGTTAAGAAGCTCCTTTTGGGCTAAATCAGATGTGAAAAGTACAGAAAGGGTAACAGGTGCATAACCTGCACTGCGGTTCACACAGCTATGGGAAGATGGGTAGAAAAGTGGGGGAATGATGTGCTGTGTTGCATGTGCCAAGAGTAGTTCATAAAGGACAGAAAACAACTAACTGAAAACAAGTTGTATTATTGGATTTTTTTTATACATTATTAATTTCAATATTTCTGAATGACACCTACAGAAAGCTCTGCTTAAAACATTTCCAAACGTTAATATACTTTTGTTTTCTACCTTTGCTTTTCAGATTGGTCTAAAGTTTACAATCAATATAGAAAAAAACTGGGCATAAGATCAAAAAGAATTAATGAAAGAATCTCCCATAATGGAAGATCACCCCTTCTGAATGACATCTACACAGAGCTGTACATCACAGAGGGAGGAAGTGGAGAGGTCAATGATGAACATGAGGTCAGACAGATTGAGACAGCATCCAGAAGATCAGCAACACAGGAGACACCCATCAAATGTAATGACCTGTTTAAAGACAGATCCATCAGAACTGTCCTGACTAAAGGAGTTGCTGGAATTGGAAAAACAGTCTCTGTGCAGAAGTTCATTCTGGACTGGATTGAAAAAAAAACTAATGAAGAGGACATCCTCTTCATATTTCCACTTCCTTTTAGAGAGCTCAATCTGATGAAGGAGAAAAAGTTCAGTCTGATGGAGCTTCTTTATCACTTTTTCCCAGAAACAAAAGAAATACTATCAATAAACTGTGATTCTCAAAAACTCATGTTCACCTTTGATGGTCTGGATGAGTGTCAACTTCCTCTAGACTTCCAGAACAACGAAAGCTTATTTGATGTAACAGGTTCCGCCTCAGTAGATGTTCTGCTTACAAACCTTATTAGAGGGAATCTGCTTCCCTCTGCTCTCCTCTGGATAACTACTCGACCAGCAGCAGCCAATCGGATACCTCCTGAGTGTGTTGACCTGGTAACAGAGATACGAGGGTTCAGTGACCCTCAGAAAGAGGAGTACTTCAGGAAGAGGATCCGTGACCAGAACCTGGCCAATAAAATCATCTCACACATGAAGTCCTCAAGAAGCCTCTACATCATGTGCCACATCCCGGTCTTCTGTTGGATTGCAGCCACTGTTCTAGAGAGACTGCTGGGTGAAGCAGAGAGTGGAGAGATCCCCAAGACCCTCACTCAGATGTTCACACACTTCCTGATCTTTCAGATCAAACACAAGGACCAGAAGTACCATGGAAACTATGACCCTGATCTTCAGCAGACTAAAGAGAGTATTCTGGCACTGGGAAAACTGGCTTTCCAACAGCTGGAGAAAGGAAATCTGATCTTCTATGAGGAGGACCTGAGAGAGTGTGGCATTGATGTTGAAGAAGTGTCAGTGTACTCAGGAGTTTGTACCCAGATCTTCAGAGAGGAGTTTCAGCTGCACCTGGGGAAGGTGTTCAGCTTCATACACCTGAGTGTTCAGGAGTTTCTGGCTGCTTTATATTCATTTCTCTCCTTCATCAGTGGTGATGGAACAAAACAGCTGAACACTGATCTGTCTGATATCTTCAGAGAATCCAACATGTCAGACTTCCTCAGGTCTGCAGTGGACAAGGCCTTACAGAGTGAGAATGGACACCTGGACCTTTTCCTCCGCTTCCTTCTGGGTCTCTCACTGGAGTCCAATCAGACTCTCTTACGAGGAATACTGACCCAGACAGGAAGCAGCTCTCACTGCAAAGAGGAAATAGTCCAGTACATCAAGGAGAAGATCAGAGAGAATCCAGATCCAGAGAAATCCATCAATCTGTTCCACTGTCTGAATGAACTGAACGATCATTCTCTACTGCAGGAAATACAGACATACCTGAGTAGGAAAGATTACAGTAGTCTCCATGGTGCCAGTCTTTCAAATGCTCAGTGGTCAGCTCTGGTGTTTGTGTTGCTGAACTCCGAAGAGGAGCTGGATGACTTTAACCTGCGTAAATATGACAGATCTGAAGAATGTCTCCTGAAATTACTGCCAGTGGTCAAAGCATCCAGGAGAGCTGTGTGAGTATTTTCAGTAATAAATGTGGTTCAGTATTGTTTATTAACTTATTTAACACTGGATGATACTGCACTAATTAGACTAATAGTTTACTAGTTACTAGAATAAGCTTCAACAAATCAATGAAATTGTGTGTCTGTGTTTGTGTTCTGATGTATTATTGTTTTTTTTTCAGGCTGTGTAATTGTAATCTCACAGAGGAAAGCTGTGCTGTTCTGGCCTCAGCTCTCAGCTCAAAGTCCTCTCTGAGAGAACTGAACCTCACTAACAATTACATGTTGCAGGATTCAGGAGTGAAGCGGCTTTGCACTGGTCTGAAGAATCCACAATGTAAACTGGAGAAACTGAAGTGAGATTCTGACTCTATCACTGTGGAGGTGTATGTGTGTACTAGTGTGATGTCAGTATTCTGATGTATCATAATTTCTCTCGCAGGCTGAGTGACTGCAATCTTACAGATAAATGCTGTGCAGCTCTAGCCTCAGCTCTGAGCTCAAAATATTCTAGTCTAAAAGAACTGAACCTGGCTTACAATGAACTGCTGCAGGATTCTGGTGTGAAGCTGCTTTCTGCTGGACTGGAGGATCGACATTGTCAGCTAGAAATACTGAGGTGAGATCATCACTTCCACATGCATGTAGTACTTTCACACTCAAAAACCCCGGACATGGTTGGGATACTGATAATATGATAACTGATAATATTCTGGCTTTGTATCATTCACATTTTCAACCCTGAAAACTTGACATGACAGAAACATTTTTGCCTTGCTGGCCGTGCTTTAGAGCAGGATATATTTGTTGATGCTTCTCTCTAGAACCATGTGTAAATGTCTTTTCACTCTCAAGATACACAAAACTAAATAATCACAGAAACATTCTATCAAAAGATCTGTGTATATACCAGTAATGTACTGCTTATGTTCACAATTGAGCCTCCTGTGTAGTTTTCTATGGATGGTACTGGGTCTCATATGAGGTAAATTTCTAGGACAGCTTTACCAAAATCCCAGTTTGTGTTTACAGAGAACGACTTATTGTATAATTTATGGTAAATTCCTGGATAAAAGTACATAAAAGTGTTTTTTTGTTGTTGTTGTTGATCTGTAAGTATGAGGGTTTTCTATTTTTCCCTACAGCCTGTCTAACTGCAGTATCACAGTCAAAGGATGTGCTTCTCTGGCATCAGCTCTAAAATCAAACCCCTCATCTCAACTGAGAGAGCTGAACCTAAGTGGCAATAGGCTAGGACAGTCAGTAATGAAGCTCTTCTCTGAACTACTGGAGGATCCACACTGTAAACTGGAGATCTTACAGTGAGTTACTTAATGACACACATATAACAATCAATACTGAGAAACATTGCAATTACTAATTAGCTAGTTTTGGTACTTCAGTCGTAAAATGTCTCATCTGATTACCTCTTAAAGTTGGAGACACTCTGACTTGCTTCACATTGCCAGGTCCTATTCAAGTGATGTTTAGGTTCAACAGGTCTGGCAGTGATCGTGTTGAGTGTGGTAGTGAAAATGAACATTCAATAGTCAACAGGCAATATAATTTGATTTAGGGTAATATCTATGGGGTAATTTTTTTTTCACATAGGACTAGGACAACAACATTTTTCTATTAATAAATTAATTAATTAATTCTTTAAAATAGCATTATATATATATATATATATATATATATATATATATATATATATATATATATATATATATATATATATATGCAGGTACCTATGTTGATAGTTTAAAAGTGTTTATCGTATTAATAAGTGTGTGTTCACCCATAAGAACAGCAGATCTGATTAGAACAGATGTAAATAATCATACATACAATACAAAGTAACATAAATATAGTAGATCATATCTTGAGCTCCAGTTTGAAGAACAAAGTTAGGTTCCAGATTTCTCCTGGACGCCCCAGACATTGTATGAATGTGTTCAGTTCCTTCAGCAGCAATCTTGATTTAGCTTAATGAAGTACTGAGCAGTCAAAGCAGGTATTAGATGAGAACTGATAATAATACTGGGTTGTTTAGGAGAAGCTTGGAAAGGGTTAAATAATCACACTGACGTATGGAAAACACTACTTACTCTATTAATACTGATTAATATTTAATAATAAAGTGTAAAAGCTCTACTTACTCTATTAATACTGATTAATATTTAATAATAAAGTGTAAAAGCTCTACTTACTCTATTAATACTGATTAATATTTAATAATAAAGTGTAAAAGCTCTACTTACTCTATTAATACTGTTTAATATTTAATAATAAAGTGTAAAAGCACTACTTACTCTATTAATACTGATTAATATTTAATAATAAAGTGTAAAAGCTCTACTTACTCTATTAATACTGATTAATATTTAATAATAAAGTGTAAAAGCTCTACTTACTCTATTAATACTGTTTAATATTTAATAATAAAGTGTAAAAGCACTACTTACTCTATTAATACTGTTTAATATTTAATAATAAAGTGTAAAAGCACTACTTACTCTATTAATACTGTTTAATATTTAATAATAAAGTGTAAAAGCACTACTTACTCTATTAATACTGATTAATATTTAATAATAAAGTGTAAAAGCTCTACTTACTCTATTAATACTGTTTAATATTTAATAATAAAGTGTAAAAGTACTACTTACTCTATTAATACTGATTAATATTTAATAATAAAGTGTAAAAGCACTACTTACTCTATTAATACTGATTAATATTTAATAATAAAGTGTAAAAGCTCTACTTACTCTATTAATACTGATTAATATTTAATAATAAAGTGTAAAAGCTCTACTTACTCTATTAATACTGTTTAATATTTAATAATAAAGTGTAAAAGCACTACTTACTCTATTAATACTGTTTAATATTTAATAATAAAGTGTAAAAGTACTACTTACTCTATTAATACTGATTAATATTTAATAATAAAGTGTAAAAGCACTACTTACTCTATTAATACTGATTAATATTTAATAATAAAGTGTAAAAGCTCTACTTACTCTATTAATACTGATTAATATTTAATAATAAAGTGTAAAAGCTCTACTTACTCTATTAATACTGTTTAATATTTAATAATAAAGTGTAAAAGCACTACTTACTCTATTAATACTGTTTAATATTTAATAATAAAGTGTAAAAGCACTACTTACTCTATTAATACTGATTAATATTTAATAATAAAGTGTAAAAGCTCTACTTACTCTATTAATACTGTTTAATATTTAATAATAAAGTGTAAAAGCACTACTTACTCTATTAATACTGATTAATATTTAATAATAAAGTGTAAAAGCTCTACTTACTCTATTAATACTGTTTAATATTTAATAATAAAGTGTTTACTGTGTAAATAAAAACTTCCTGTCTGGAAAATATAGATTTTATATATACAGTGATAAGAAAAAGCGTGTAAACTTTAAAATGACATGCTTTTCTGGATTAACTGGTCAGAAAGCGTGATCTGATCTACATCGCAAATATAGACAAACTCAATGTGCTTAACCTAATGCCACACACACACTTATAATACTTCATATCTGTATTGGACAAATCCATTAAACACTCACAGTGCTGGTGGAAACAGTAAGTGAACTGTTGGATTTAATCATTTCAAAGGGTCATAATTTTTCTTGCCACTGTAATAATGTCCCCAAGGGACTAAAACATTTACACAGTACTGTATATATACTGAACGGTAGGTGTGTTATGGAGGTTTCAGTAGGTTTTGTTCTTGTGTGGAATCTGATGTCTGACTATAATAAGTGTTCATGTCTGATGATTCTCTCCTTCTCTCTGAATTACAGCACTTGAACACCATCCAGCTGATCTGCTCTCACACACTGAGGATTATGACGAGAAGGTTAAGTTTCAGTATAAACATACACACATACACTCAGTATGTGGTTCTACTCGGTACCGGGCTGTGTGATCCAGCTCCAGCCGCTAAACCCCCGCTGGTATAGATTTAACTAAACTGTGAGTTGAACTAAACTGTGACAGTATTGATAATGAAGATGTCTTTATTATTTCAGTGATGTTTATATGCATTTGTTTGTGCGTTAAATATGTTTTTTACCTTTTGAATCTGTTTATACGTGAATTGCACTGAAGGACTGCTTTGTGAAAGTATTTCTGTTTTTCAGCTACAGCTCAGCTAAACTCTCACAGTAAACAAAATGTGATGATCAACAGAGATCTTAGGTGTTTTTTCTACTTTTTATATGTCTAATGTGGGAATAAAGGAATGAGGGTGTATGCACTTTTAGGTTGTTCTAGTATTAAATGGGCACAAAATGAAATACATTGACTCCATTAGAACCCGGGCCTTGTGTCTTGCTGCAGCACTGAGGCTTAAACACCCGGCCAGTCAGAGTTACAGGACCAACAAATATGAATCAGTCAGATGATCTATAGAAAGCCTGGGTGCTGGAGAGTGAAAAGATACACAGACAGCCAAACCAGCATGGGCTTAACACAAGGCTCCTCATTTACACATTAGTGAATTATTAGTGAGTCTTAGTTCACTTTTCCAACTTTTCTTAGTATCATTTCGTTTTCTCGTACGTCCTTTCGGTCTGTTAGCGGGCCACGTGGCAGGGATGCGAGGATGGTGGCTCACCAGAGCGGTGGTGCCCGTTATGGGTGCGGTGCAGATTGAGCCCCATGCTGTCGGTGGAGGATGTGCTGTTAGTGGTAGGCGAGCTAATCGGATGTGAGTCTTGAGAACGAACAAGGCGGTCGTGAAGAAGAAATCACTGGTTCATCAACGTGTTGAACATGGAGTCACAGTAAGTGGATAGTTCTACTCCATCGCGCCGCTGGTGTCCTTTACTGCGGGGGTAACAGTCTCTAATGTGCCCCCCGTTAATTCTGGAAGAGGATATAAGTCGTGAGCTCTCTCAGTTTGGAAAGGTGGCCAGTGAGGTCAGGATGGTTCCGCTAGTCCAGCTCTCCAGCATGTTGTGTCGTTCAGAAGGCAAGTGCATCTGTTCCTGGACGAACTGACCCTGGATCTCTTGTTCAGAGTGCTGTGTGAGGGTAAGTCCTACATGCTATACACAAGTAGAGGCAGCGTGCGGTGCTTTGATGCAGGGACGTTGGCCATTAGAGGCTGATCTGCCCACACAGAGCTCAGGTGAGTGAGGAAGCCGGACCTAGCACTAGCACAATCGGGGGTGAAGGGGGCCGGTTTCAGGGGGTCACCGAGAGCTGCCACTGAGGAGACCACTGCTAACCATCTCACGCTGTTGAGAGTGAAAGCGTTCTAGTTTCTGACGCTGTTGATATGAACAAAGCAGACACTGATAGTCAGAAGGAGGTGCTTAGGGAGCATGCAGGAGTGTCGACTCCTCATGTACAGATGATGAAGACATTAGTGGTGGGGCTACTGTCGGAGAATCTGAGGACATGGTGGTCAGTCAGGTTGATGATGATCAGCAGCTCTACACTGTTATACTGAGGTTGTGGACTTTTTGAGAGGTCTATTGTCTCAGTAGAAAAACACAGAGGACAGCTAAGCACGCAGAAGAGATTTTGTTTAAAGAAGATTCTGACGAAGTTATAGACAGGAAGTAGTAAAGAATGCAGAAGTCATTGATGGTGGTTTCTATCTTTTCTGTTTCTGTCTCTTTCTTCTTCGTCCATATCTTCTGCTGGAGAAGTTTAGAATCTCCTTAAACGTCAGTGGTGGTCGAGAGGGGACTAAAAGGACAGTGCTAGCTGAGTTTATTAGACAGAAAGGTGCCGACGTTACATTTTTACAGGAAACCCACAGTGATCATGCTAATGAGGTGGAGTTGGGTTTGTGGTGGGATGGGATGGGAAGTACACCCTCAGTCATGGGTCCAACTTAAGTGCAGGGATTACAGTACTATTTTCTAGGAGGTTGGAGATCAAACATCTACAGGTGACAGAGTTAGAGCAGGGTCGGGTTTTAATTATACAGGTAGATATTAGGGCCACAGGGTTTCTGTTTGTTTAATGTATATGCACCTAATCACGGTGATGAAAGGGTTAAGTTGTTCCAGAAGCTGAAAGAGACTTTGCGCTAAATAAGTAGTGATCTTCTCGTGGTGATGGGAGAAGATTGGAATTGCACTACTGAATTTACACAAGACAGGAATGGGGTGGAGCCTCACTCTTAATCTGCCATGGTCCTTGTGGTAAGAGATGAGTCAAATCCTTTTGTCAGTAGTACATCACACATGGTGGTAGAAGCTGATACTCTGAAAGAAGAAGGTGACCCGGAGAAATAATTTGCCTTGCTAACCTAACGACCAACTCCTCATTAAGTAGTTTGAAAGGTTGCACTGACTACCACTGATGATTTTCCAAGCAGTTCAAAACACTAGCTAATAAGCTAACTAATTTGTTCTTCAGCTGTGTGGAAAGGTTACCAGACGGAGATATCTTAAAATGCTCTCTACTATGGCCTCATAAACTTCTGATCCACTCCGAGCTTGGGGCTGTTATCAATAGATCAAGAGAAGGCCTTTGACAGAGTTGATCACTTGTATCTTTTTAGTGTCCTTCGAGGTTTCGGTTTTGGGGAGACCTTTTTGTCCTGGATTCAGCTTCTGTATTCTGAGGACTCTGTACTCTGATGTCCTATAGGAGAAGAGTCTTGGTTGCTAATAACTCGGCTGTGGCACCAGACTCACATGTCAAGTAACTCCAGAGACAAACTGTGGACTTCTTTTGGACTGGTCAACACTGGACTTGTGCTTCTGTCCTCTACCTGTGAGCGAGGGATCAAGGCTGGAGTGGGCTGTTACAGTCTGTATGTTTTTTATGTCAGGTGGAAAAACTGGGCTATGACAGATAGAGGGTCCTGGAGGAGGTGATCCTGGCAATGCCTGCCTCCTTCAGGGTGCTCCTTTTTGGAGCCAAGAATCGTTTCCCTCCCTCCCTATTGTTTTTATTGTAGAGGACTTTTAGGAGGAGGAGTGAGCACTTCTTTCCCTAAGCTGCCTCCTGGTTTGAAGGAGTTGAGATGCTCAGGTTTGTTGGCACCAGGCTCTTCTTCATGAGGCTGCTGAAGAACCTACTGAAAAGTGCATGGCAGATCTGCAATGGAGGGTCAGACATGGAGCTGTGGCCGCTAACAGACATGTTGCACACATCGATCCCACTCTAGGGAGGGAGTGTCCCTTCTGCAGCAGTGAGGAACCTGTGGAGCATCGGTTTTACGATGCGCTAGGCTCTCAGGGATGGTGCAGTGGCCTTGGCTTGTTGTGGACTGACAGTCTTTATGTGTTTGGCCCTAAATATGTTACAGCGAATAAAGAAAAACTCTGTGTGGCTCTCTCTGAAAAACAGAATTCAGGGGAGTGGGATGCTGGACCACCGGAACAACTGTTGAGAGCAGCAATAGAGCAGCAGTGCAGTTGAGATATTTAACCTGTTACACTCTCCTCTTAACTGGATATAAATCTCAATCTGGTAAACATTAACCTGACAGATTTGAATTCTGATCTGAGGCCCCTCATAAAAGGGTGCACCTGTCTCTGCAGAGACAAACAGGATGTGGACCTGAACAGTCACATGCACCCAAAGGGCAGGAACAGCTTTTCACATGCTTTTATATTTTTTATGAATTTACAATATATATATATATATATATACAGAGCAGACAAAAACAGGGTGGAATGCCAGCAGTAGAAAGCAGACAATTAAAGGGCAATCCAAAAAACTGGAAGGCTCGGAAGGCTCGGAAGGCTCGGAAGGCTCGGACTGTGTCAGACACAGTGTCAATATTTCCCAAAGTGAGAGTGAACAGAGAGAGCTTAAGAAGGGTAGAAATTGGGTGCAGCTGTGTGCAATCAGAACTTGGGTGATCTGGAGTGGTGTTGCATGTCATGTGATCCCCAGAGGGATTATGGGAGTCGGAGTACATGGTTGAGTCGGAGCTCAAGTTCATGTGGTGCACCGGAGGGAAGTGTGACAACCGGGAATTACCAGACATGTTCTCAACGTCCGGCACAAAACTATTTACATTTATTTAAAGTGGATGATCCAGAGAGTTCCCCAAACTCATGGAATGAAAATTCCAAAAAGAATCTAACATCAGCCCCAAGAGATTACCGAATCATGTTCAGCGCTGCTCTGGAAATCTGGACACAGTATGGTCCACTCTGGTTCTGGCTGAGTTTATTGAATTTGCTTCAAGCCTTCAGTTTGTTATCATTTCAGTCTGGAGCTCCAGTTTGGAGTTTAAGGATTGGTGATGTTGGTGTTTCCTATGTGCCCAGTGCAAATGTAAAACATTGTTGTTGTCTGGGGCTAATGTTCTACGTCTGGGTTCTACGTCTAATGTTCTAATGTTCTACGTCTGCGGTGGTGCCTACAGTGATTCCAGGTGTCTTTGTTGGTGGGTTTAATTTGAGGTCAGCAGTAACCTGTGTTTATCGTGTTTGTACAGCTTTAGCTTTTACTCTACAGCTGTTTAACTTCAACAGAAGTGTCTGTGCTGAGTGGACGCGTGATTTATAGTGGAGGTGCTGCAGTGGTGTTTGTGTTTATGTGAATCCAGCTTTCTGATTGGTTGTTTCTGGAGTATGTGGGGTGACAGCACTGCTAAGGTCTTATGTAATGGCATTGCAGAGCATTAGCTGTGTGTGGGTGTGTAGGTGGGCTGGTCTCTATCATATAACTCAGTCTGAAAACAAGTCCCACTCAGTCCTCACTGTTGAACTATTTGAAGACTGACCACTAGAATGGTCAGTGTTATTGTAGCAAGTCTTGAAAAGAAACTGTGTTTGGAGCTCTGGACGAGAGGATTTCTGTGGGAGGTTCTGGTATAAATCATCATGTATGCTCCTCAATAAAACATCTTTTGTTAAACATTTATAAATTATTATAAAGAATTACTTTTTTTTAAGTACTTTAAGTACCTCCAGAAGCGAGTACTTATTTTAAAATGAGTATTCTAATCATTCTTTTTGCTCAGTAAGCGTTTTTTCCTCTCATGCTCTGAGGAAGGTGTGAGATGTGGCTTCAGTTTGATTCCAGTGGGAATTTAAAGGGGACCAGTTTCGTTGTGTGTCTGCAGGAGCACTAACGGTAGGATGTTAATCCATGTTGTTGATGGAGTACCGCGCCCTGTCTGTGTTCTTAGTAGTGCACATCACATATTTTGGGCTAATATTTAGGGAGAAATTATCCAGTGTCTGTTCTGATCGCCGTGTGTGTGTCAGCGTAGCTAAGTCCAGCAGAAGGTGTTTTAGGAGACGTGGGTTAGGATCTGGGTTTGCAGGCCTGCAGGGTGTGTTCGTCTGTGGCTTGTCGAGCAGAAAGCTCCTCTGCAGTTCTTTACTTCCTGTTTTTCTGCAGCGTTTGTGAGACAGGAAAGGTGACGAGTGAGCCTCACGTCTGACCACTGAGACAGTTTTAGTGTTTAACACCGCAGCTCACACTTTAGTGCTCAGCCATTCCCGTGAGAAAGGAGTAGACCTGCTTCTAATGCATCACACGGAGTAACTACAACGTAACCCACTTGATTCCCCAGTTGTGGCAGGCTCATCCAGCTCAGCCTTCGTTTAAATTCAGAGTACACTGACCATGGACGTGGTCAGAGACTAAAAGCTTGCTGGTGCAGCTTTTCCCAGTTCACCAAAACCTCTCAGCACCAGAAGGTGGTCCAGTCACTGGAACGAATCTGATACACTGTATTATTTACACTCAGCATTTCAGTGATCTACGCTCAGTAAGTCTTTTGTAGATCAAAACACACAGTCAGTGATGACCAGCTGACCATCTCACACAGTGGTGGGTGTTGTAGGGTCACCAGTAATGACTCTGAAAGCTGAGTGGTAAACAGAGGCTAGAGATTCGAGAGATGTGAGCTTTTCAGTATTTGTTCTGCTACTGAGTCTGATCGTGAGGCTTTTCTGCTTCTGTTGTCCACTCTACCTTCTCATTACACCTTCGCCCTGTGCTACAGTAGCCAGTGGTGATTCATCATCATCAGGAATCTTCAGTCTCCAGACGTCTTACCTAAAAAGTCTTTGTGGCTTTGGAATGTTCTGGGCGTCCTCAGAGAGAGGGGAAGAGAGACTCGCTGAAGAGGTCACTGAAGAGCTGTTGTGTCTGTTTTTCTGTTTGGAGGGAACATACCATCCCATCTTCCACGCACTGTAAGAGCGAGCTTCCCCTTCAGAAGGCCAACGACTCCAGGTTTCTTTCAGAGACTCTGCACAGCCGCGTGGGTCGTGTATCCATGTTCACAGTGAACACTAAGCAAAGTGCACTGCTGGGTCTATGATGGAAAATTAAGCACTTGCAGAAGGGGCAGTTGTGGGCTGTGGACTTGTGGGGGCAAGTTGTGGGCTGAAGGTTCACTAGTGTGTGTGTATGTGGGTGTTACACTGCCCCCTAGTGTGTATGTTCACTAGTGTGTGTGTATGTGGGTGTTACACTGCCCCCTAGTGTGTATGTTCATTAGTGTGTGTGTATGTGGGTGTTACACTGCCCCCTAGTGTGTATGTTCACTAGTGTGTATGTTCACTAGTGTGTGTGGGTGTTTCACTGCGGGGATGGGTTAAATGCAGTAGTAGTTCTGAACTCTGTTCTATTCTATTATATACGGTGAGTGTTCAGAAAGCTCCCATGATTCACTGAACTTACAGCCTGCAGGTCACATTCAGTTTTATCAGAAGAAGTTTTACCTCGGACCCCGGTGAGATCTGATGAGTGGGCTGACAGGGGCTGTTCAAGGAAAAGCATGTTTTGGCTCGTCCACTAACTGGACTGGACCCTGTCACAGTAAGGGGCAGTCATGTGCTGGAGGTTAGTGAACCAGCTCTCTGACCGAATGACCAGTTTGATCCTCTGAACTGACACGACTGAAGTTCCCTTCATCAAGACACTGCTCTCTGGGTGCTGTGGAGAGGACTGCTCACCAACGTAATGATCCTGCACGTGCACACCTGAGTCAGAGTCACACCTGTCCGTCCAAATCAGTCCCCGTCCTCCAGATGTGCTTCCTCAATATTATTTCCCTCCTGCTGTAATCTGTGAGCACACTGGAGACGTCCAGCCTGTTTTTCAAACCTGAGGGTGTTATTACTCGGTGAGAACGTTCGGGTAGAACTCTGCCCAACGTTCTGGAAACGTTCCCGACTAGCTTGATAACAAATGTTCACAGCTGACGGTGCTGATTGTTGACAGTGACCAGCAGAGGGTGCCAAATGCAGACAAATCAATTTTAAACTGTTGGTATCTAAAGAGGGAGGAACAGTCAGACTGAAGACGGACTGAGATCAGTTTTATTGGGCTTTTGAAAAATCACTACTCGTCACTGACCAGTCTGAGACAGAGGAAGTGTGTCGGTGTGTTTAGGGACACTTTCTCTCCACGCTCTGTTTCCCTCCTTCATCGTACTCCTGCTTCGAGATCCACATCTGCTGAAAGGTTCCCTGCAGAGAACAGTCAGACAGCAGAGTCAGTTCGGGTGTAGAACCACAGAGAAGGACCGAGAGAGATGGTTAGATCTTCAGAACAAGGCTGAAGAGAACTTCCTCACCAGAGATGCCAGAATGGAGCCTCCGATCCACGGACTGAAGCGGCGCTCCATAGAACTGTTACTGGCAATCAGCTTCAGTCTCATACTCTACAGAGACATGAACACAGTGTTAATGAGTTAGTCCGGCTTTATCTAACAAGCTCTTCGTTATTTTAAATCAGGTGCTGCTGATAGATTCTGAAGTGTCTGGAGGCCAAACCTGGAACTAAACCTGTTGTTGTTTACTGCATTTGATTACTTTTAATAATGAAGAATAATTAATTAATGGGCTTGGCTGCTCAGAACTTTTGAACAGTACTGTATACTCAGCCGGATGGACTGTGTACAAGTCTGAGCCTAAAACATACGACCCTCTACAAAAACATTAGGCTTTCAATAAAAAACTATTAATCAGTGAATTAGTGTAAATAAACAAACAGAAACAGTGAGTTTCCCTACGCTGCACAGTAGCGTCTAATTTCCATATTTCACCACTGCCAGGAAATCAGGCCCAGCGCAGGTACGACTTTGATCCTCAGAATATAAACAATATAAACGTTTCTGAGGTACATCAGTGGTGTTAAGATCCAGCTGTTACCTTACATAAGTTTTTAAACTGTCCCAGGAGACAAAGACAAGGCTGGAGACAAAGACAAGGCTGGAGACAAGACTCGGTGTACAACTCAGTTCAACTAAAGGTACTGCCCCAGTGACAAGAGGGGTATCGCCTCAGGGACGAGAGGGGTATCGCCTCAGTGATGAGAGGGGTACCGCCTCAGGGATGAGAGGGGTACCACCCTAGCCACAAAAGAGGTACCACCCCAGTGACGAGAGGGGTATCGCCTCAGGGATGAGAGGGGTACCACCCTAGCTACAAAAGAGGTACCGCCCCAGGGACAAGAAGGGCACTGCTCCAGTGATGAGAGGTCTAACACCCCAGTGATCAGAGGGGTACTGCTCCAATAACAAGAGGGATACTGCACTAGTGATGAGAGGGGTACTGCCTCAGTGATGAGAGGGGTACTGCCTCAGTGATGAGAGGGGTACTGCCTCAGTGATGAGAGGGGTACCGCCTCAGTGATGAGAGGGGTACCGCCTCAGTGATGAGAGGGGTACTGCCTCAGTGATGAGAGGGGTACTGCCTCAGTGATGAGAGGGGTACCGCCTCAGTGATGAGAGGGGTACCGCCTCAGTGATGAGAGGGGTACCGCCTCAGTGATGAGAGGGGTACTGCCTCAGTGATGAGAGGGGTACTGCCTCAGTGTTGAGAGGGGTACCGCCTCAGTGTTGAGAGGGGTACCGCCTCAGTGACGGGGTAGTCATACAATTCGGTTTGAGCCTGATCATTTATATTTAGCTTATTCATTTCCCTCCACTCGTCTTATCATTAGTTCTGTTTGTATAATTAGTTATAATTAGTTATCATTAGTTCTGTTTGTATAATTAGTTATAATTAGTTCTGTTTGTATAATTAGTTATAATTAGTTATCATTAGTTCTGTTTGTATAATTAGTTATAATTAGTTCTGTTTGTATAATTAGTTATAATTAGTTCTGTTTGTATAATTAGTTATAATTAGTTATCATTAGTTCTGTTTGTATAATTAGTTATAATTAGTTCTGTTTGTATAATTAGTTATAATTAGTTATCATTAGTTCTGTTTGTATAATTAGTTATAATTAGTTCTGTTTGTATAATTAGTTCATAATTAGTTATAATTAGTTCTGTTTGTATAATTAGTTATCATTAGTTCTGTTTGTATAATTAGTTATAATTAGTTATCATTAGTTCTGTTTGTATAATTAGTTATAATTAGTTCTGTTTGTATAATTAGTTCTGTTTGTATAATTAGTTATAATTAGTTCTGTTTGTATAATTAGTTATCATTAGTTCTGTTTGTATAATTGGTTATCATTAGTTCTGTTTGTATAATTAGTTCTGTTTGTATAATTAGTTATCATTAGTTCTGTTTGTATAATTGGTTATCATTAGTTCTGTTTGTATAATTGGTTATCATTAGTTCTGTTTGTATAATTAGTTATAATTAGTTCTGTTGGTATAATTAGTTATTAGTTAATCTGCTGTTTGGATATTGAGACTAAGGTTCAGGTTTAGGTGCAGCATTAATCAGAGACAGTATCACAGTGTGTTAGTTTGTGTACTGACCGGCGGTGCTTTCTGAGACAGCTCTCTGTTCAGCCTCTCAGTGAATCCCTGCAGCAGCGTGTTCCCCCCTGTTACAATCACACTACCATACAGACCCTACACACACACATTTACACACACATTTACACACACACACACACATTTACACACACATTTACACACACACACACACACACACATTTACACACACATTTACACACACACACACATTTACACACAAACATTTACACACACACACATTTACATACACACACATTTACACACACACATTTACACACACACACATTTACACACACACACATTTACACACACACATTTACACGCACACACATTTACACACACACATTTACACACACACATTTACACACACATACATACATTTACACACACACACATTTACACACACACATTTACACACACACATTTACACACACACATTTACACACACATTTAGACACACACACACACATTTACACACACACACACATACACATACACACACATACACATACATTTACACAAACACACACATTTACACACACATTTACACACACACACATTTACACACACCCATTTACACACACACATTTACACACACACATTTACACACACACACATACACACACATTTACACACACACATTTACACACACATTTACACACACATTTACACACACACACACACACACATTTACATACACACACATTTACACACACACATTTACACACACACACATTTACACACACACACACATTTACACACACACATTTACACACACACACATTTACATACACACATTTACACACACACATTTACACACACACACACACACATTTACATACACACACATTTACACACACACACACACACATTTACACACACATACATTTACACACACATTTACACACACACATTTACACACACACACATTTACATACACACACATTTACACACACACACATTTACACACACATTTACACACACACATTTACACACACACACACATTTACATACACACACATTTATACACACACACATTTACACACGTACATTTACATACACACACACACACACACACATACACACACATGTTCATCTTCTGAATTTCTTACAGACTGGACCTAAACCTGTAGACACACTGAGACACACTTACGGGTCTGATGTCAATGTCACACATTCCGATGCTGGTGGTGACCACGTGGCCGACGCCCAGCATGGTGTTCCCGGACAATCCCTGCAGACAGGAAACACATCTATGCACAGTTTAGTTGCCTAGAAACAGAACATGAATATGAGCTTCACTGGAGGAGAATATACTTCACACAAAGATGTAACTGCAACACAATCACAGGCTGCATTCTGAGCCCGGCTGCAGGGGGGCGCTACAGAGCCCCCTCTATTCTGCCAGCGCGCGTGAGCAGTAGTGCTACGTCAGACTCCAGGTCCAGTGAGTGAAGGTGTGAGACGCTGAGGACGTATGGTTTGTACCTTCACATTGGACGGATCAAACAGACCCTCAGGAATCCGCAGCCGCTCCGCTCCGTAGTCAGCGTTATACCCGCTGGGCATCTCGTAGTGCAGGGTGGGCATCTGGGCAGCTACCCTACACACACAGGCAGTGGGGGTGAGTTAGAGTGAAACACACTCACACACTCACCCTCACACACTAACACACACACACACACACTCACACACACACACACACTCAAACACACACTCACACTCACACACAAACACACACACACACACTCACACACACACACACACACACACACTCACCCTCACACACACTCACACACACATATTCACACTCACACTCACACACAAACACACATTACACACTCACACACACACTCACACTCACACACACACACACTCACACACTCACCCTCACACACACTCACACACACATATTCACACACACACTCACACACTCACACTCACACACAAACACACACACACACTCACACACACACTCACACTCACACACAAACACACACTCACACACACACACTCACACACTCACAAACACACACACTCACACACACTCACACACACACACATACTCACACACACACACACTCACACACACTCACACACACATATTCACACACACACACACACTCACACACACAAACTCACACACACACTCACTCACACTCACAATCACTCACACATACTCACACACACTCACACACAAACTCACACACACACACACACACACTCTCACACACAAACTCACACTCACACACACACACTCACACACACACACACTCACACACACTCACACACACATATTCACACACACACACTCACACACACTCACACACACATATTCACACACACACTCACCCTCACACACACTCACACACACAAACTCACTCACACTCACAATCACTCACACATACTCACACACACTCACACACACTCACACACTCACACACAAACTCACACACACACACACTCTCACACACAAACTCACACACACACACACACACACTCACACACACACACACACTCACTCACACAAGTCAGAAGGTCGACTAGTTGTCCAGTCTGTGTAACCCGTATTCACTAGCCGGTGCAGGGGGCTGCAGTAGCCGAGTAGCAGCTATTAGCCAGGCAGCTAAGCTAGCAGCTCATGCCACTTCTTTATGTATATTAGATCATTATTATCTTACTGTTCTACAAAGTTTCCACGTTTGGGAAACCCATCGTCCAAAACAGGTCACCTGATCTTCTCAAACAAGACCCGTGGTGTTGTACAGACATGCAAATACCCCCACACACTTTCAAAGCCCCTCCGATTCTAATTACAAAACCAACGTTGCTTTGTTCGTTCACGGTGGCTGATGTCATGTTCCTCTTTCTTCATGTGTGTTGAACAGTCCTGCTCTGATAGTCCTGGTATGTGTGTATTCACTCACTGCTCGTCGTAGGGCGAGTCCGACACCTGAAGAACTGACGCTTGGAAATCCTGAATGACCTCCTAAAACACAGAGAGGTACAAACTCCCATCACATACTGTTACCTGCTAAGCTAGTGCTAATTAAACTCTCTTGGGTCAGCAATCACCTACCTGTGCACAGGTAAACTGTAACACTACCTTCACCTACCTGTGTACAGGTAAACTGTAACACTACCTTCACCTACCTGTTTATAGGTAAACTGTAACACTACCCTCACCTACCTGTGTACAGGTAAACTGTAACACTACCTTCACCTACCTGTGTACAGGTAAACTGTAACACTACCTTCACCTACCTGTGTACAGGTAAACTGTAACACTACCTTCACCTACCTGTGCACAGGTAAACTGTAACACTACCTTCACCTACCTGTGCACAGGTAAACTGTAACACTACCTTCACCTACCTGTGCACAGGTAAACTGTAACACTACCTTCACCTACCTGTGCACAGGTAAACTCTAACACTACCTTCACCTACCTGTGCACAGGTAAGCTGTAGGACTCTCTGGATCACACCAGGCTTTAACATAGGTTCTGAATGTGAGGTGTAGAACACGCTGTGATCTGGTTCTGAGGTGGTTAGAGATCTTCAGCAGTGTAGATACTCTCATAGCTAACACTGTCCCTCACAGAGCTCTGAGCTGGGGAGCCAGTGGTGTGAGATCCTGGGGGAGAATATCTGCTCTAAACCGGTTCAGTTTTCTTACGTTACACATGTAGGTGTGCCAGGATTTGGTGACAGGAGGGAGTTTGTCTTTCTTTGTCCAAACTGGAGAAGCTCCCTCTCTCACCGGCTCCTGAGAGAGAGAAAGAGAGAGAGAGTAAGAGAGAGAGGGAGATAGAGATAGAGAGAGGAAGAGAGATAGATAGATAGAGAGAGAGATAGATAGATAGAGAGAGGAAGAGAGATAGATAGATAGAGAGAGAGATAGAGAGAGGAAGAGGAAGAGAGAGAGAGATAGAACGAGTGAGAGAGAGAGATACAGAGAAAGAGAGAGTGAAAGAGTGAGAGAGAGTGAGAGAGAGTGTGTGTGTGTGAGAGAGAGAGAGAGAGACAGAGAGAGTGAGAGAGAGAGGAAGAGTTTCTGCATTGGTGTTTTGATGGGTAGGGATTGAGTCAGCAGTAGAACTGAAACTACAATTCATTAGTCATGAAATCTGATCTTCTGAGACTCACCTTGAACTCTGGCCTCGAGAACAATCAACCTTCTAAACCTTGTAAACCATCTAAACCTTCTAAACCTTCTAAACCTTCTAAACCTTCTAAACCTCAACATGAACTGAACTTCTGAATGTCGACCTTTTGAACCTCAATCTGTTCTCTGAGGCGCTGACTCTCTAACCTTTTGAGCCTCAATCTGAATTCTTACCTTCTGAAGCCCAACCTGAACTTGGACCTTCTGAACCTTATCCCTCTGACTTTCTGAATATCAACCTTACCTCTGGCCCTCTGAAGCTCAACATGAAGTTTGACTGTCTGAACCACAACATTCTGAACCTCCACCTGAACTCTGACCTGCATCATAATTCACACTGAGGTGAATGTATTTTTTCTGATTATGAAAATTGTTTACTCAGTTCCTTCCAGGTGCTGTCTGCAGGCACCTCCTCCTCCACTCAGGTCAGAAGACTGAAGGTAAACGTAATTCACTCCCCATGTAACGTATACAGTTTATAATAAGTTTAGACCTCAAAGAGTTAAAGTAATCATTTCAGAGAAACGTTCAGAACAGTGGAGGTACCTTGGAGGCGATCATGTATGGAGGAATGATGTCGATGCTCATCTCCTGGAACAGCTCTCTGCACTGCATGGTAATGAAGTCTCCAGCCAGCGGAGATTTCACTATACCTGAACACAAGTGACCACCCGTCCAAAAAGAACTCACATGTGAAACACGTCAACAGCAGCACTTCTTCTGAAAGTTCATGCCGGGTCTCAGATGTGTGTGCTGTCAGTACAGCTAGAGATCGTGAGATGATAAAAACATATGCAGTCAGTGTGTGTGGATAACTACTGCCAGCCTGGTGCTCATACAGTGTGGTAGGTTTGTAAGAAGAACCCTGAGCTACTTACCTTGCTGAAGGACGTACCCATCATGCACTGGGATGGCAGTGGTGTGTGTGGCCCCACTGTCCAGTACCAGCCCAGTGGCTCGTCCATTTGCAAAGCTGCAGTGATTACGTTAAGGCTCAACGTCACCAATTAACATCCTCACTTCATGTTATCTGGATCTGATCTCCAACCTGAAATCTGACCTTCTGAATCTCCACCTGACTTTTGAGCCTCCACCTGAACTCCAACCTTCTGGTTATCCAGCTGAACTCAGACCTTCTGAATGGTGACCCTATGAACTCATAAACCCAAACCTGAACTCAGACCTTCTTAATCTCAACCTGACGGCAGACCTTTTGAGCCTTCACCTGATCTCTGACCTTCTGAACAGTGACCCTATGAACTCATAACCCCAAACCTACCTAAGCTCAGACCTTCTAAACCTTTGATGATCTGGACATTAAACCTAAACTTGAACCCAGACCTTCTCAATCCCCAACTCCCAAACCTGAGCCTGAATTCTGATCTTCTGAATCTCAACCTGAACTCCAACTTTCTGAATTCCGTCCTACAATGTGACCTTCAGAACCACGGACGGCTGATAGTCCGGACCTTCTGCGTGGATACGCTGTCAACACTGCAGTTTTGCACAGGAAGAAAGCAGGAATGTTGTAGTGCTCAAACATCAACTCAGTCAGCTTCTCTCTCTTAGCACGCGAGTTCCACTATCAAACACATTTACACAACAGAGAGACAGACAGAGAGAGAGACAGACAGACAGACAGACAGAGATAGAGAGACAGAGAGAGACAGAGACAGAGAGAGAGAGACAGACAGACAGACAGAGAGACAGACAGACAGAGAGACAGAGAGAGAGACAGACAGAGACAGAGAGACAGACAGACAGACAGACAGAGACAGAGAGACAGACAGACAGACAGACAGACAAAGAGACAGACAGACAGAGAGAGAGAGACACAGAGAGACAGACAGACAGAGATAGAGAGACAGAGAGACAGACAGAGAGACAGAGAGACAGACAGACAGACAGACAGAGAGAGAGAGACAGAGAGACAGACAGACAGACAGACAGACAGACAGACAGAGAGAGAGAGACAGAGAGACAAACAGACAGACAGACAGACAGACAGACAGAGAGACACAGAGAGAGAGAGATACAGATATATATATATAAAGAGATAGAGATATAAAGAGAGAGAGAGAGAGAGAGAGAGAGAGAGATACAGAGAGAGAGAGATACAGAGAGAGAGATATATATATATATATATAAAGAGATAGAGATATAAAGAGAGAGATAGAGAGAGAGAGAGATACAGAGAGAGAGATACAGAGAGAGAGAGAGAGAGATACAGAGAGAGAGAGATACAGAGAGAGAGATAGAGAGAGAGATACAGAGAGAGATAGAGAGAGAGATACAGAGAGAGAGAGATACAGAGAGAGAGAGATACAGAGAGAGAGAGAGAGATACAGAGAGAGAGAGATACAGAGAGAGAGAGAGAGAGATACAGAGAGAGAGAGATACAGAGATACAGAGAGAGAGATACAGAGATAGAGAGAGAGATACAGAGAGAGAGAGATACAGAGAGAGAGATACAGAGAGAGAGATATATATATATAAAGAGATAGAGATATAAAGAGAGAGATAGAGAGAGAGAGAGATACAGAGAGAGATACAGAGAGAGAGAGAGAGAGATACAGAGAGAGAGAGAGAGAGAGAGAGAGAGATACAGAGAGAGAGAGAGAGAGATACAGAGAGAGAGAGATACAGAGAGAGAGAGATACAGAGAGAGAGAGAGAGAGAGAGATACAGAGAGAGAGAGAGAGAGATACAGAGAGAGAGAGATACAGAGAGATAGAGAGAGAGATACAGAGAGAGAGAGAGAGAGAGTTATTCTATATGAATGTTAAAGTGAGGCTGAGTGTGTTAGATGGGGTGTTCCTCACCGGAGCCTCAGACATGAGCACTGGGTGGAGACCAGGTTCTGATTTGATGTGTTTACTGTAGATATGATCCATTATAGCCTGAAAGCCCTCCCAGTCTTCAACTGCACACAGAGACAGAGACAGAGACAGAGACAGAGACAGAGACACCCGTACAGATCTTCACACTCGTTAGCGGAGTGATAAGACTGATTACTCTTCTCTTAACTTTCTTTAACGAACTCCTTTAAACCGCCGCTCTGATCAGCTCCTGAATAAACCACAGAAGAGCAGAAGCTGGTGTGGCTGTAGACGCTGGTGAACGAGTGTGAAGGTCGTACTCATGCCGTTCTTCAGCGGTGACAGCAGCTCCACTCCAGCTCGCGGTACATGAAGAGCTGTGGTGTCCAGGTAGAAACTCCGCCCACTGCTGTTCTCCTGCTCTGCCCCCATTTCAGCCAGACCCTCCTCCTCCACATGCACTCCTAAAGAGGTGGGGAAGTCCGCCTGCAGGGGGCGGGGCGTGTCATATGCAAATACAAAGCTATGGAGTAGCTTATTCTGAACAGCCCCCAAAAAGACCCTCACTGGACAGATGGACGAATGGGTGGATGGATGGACAGATGACAGATGGAGGACAAAGGCACGGATGGATGGACAGTCGGACAAATCAACAGGTGGCTGAAGTTCCTGAGATGTAAAAAATGAACGGATGAATGGCTGACAGATAAAAGATGAACAGATGGATGAATGAATGTGACTGGGTGGATAGATGGATGGATGGAAGCCTGGATTCAGGGATGGATGGTGGATAGAAGAAAAGATAATGGATGGATGAAAGGATGGATGGGTGTACCTTAGGGCAGTCTTCTCCAGCATAACCCGCCCTGGTAGAGAAAGAGCCGACGTCAAACACCAGAGCCCCCACCTCATCTTAGAAAGAGAAAGAGAGAGAGAGAGAGAGAGAGAGAGATAGAGATACAGAGAGAGAGAGAGATACAGAGAGAGAGAGAGATACAGAGAGAGAGATACAGAGAGAGATACAGAGAGAGAGAGAGATACAGAGAGAGAGAGAGAGAGAGATACAGAGAGAGATACAGAGAGAGAGAGAGAGAGAGATACAGAGAGAGATACAGAGAGAGAGATACAGAGAGAGAGAGAGAGAGAGAGAGAGAGAGAGATACAGAGAGAGAGAGATACAGAGAGAGAGATACAGAGAGAGATACAGAGAGAGAGAGAGATACAGAGAGAGAGAGAGAGAGAGATACAGAGAGAGAGATACAGAGAGAGAGATACAGAGAGAGAGAGAGAGATACAGAGAGAGAGAGATACAGAGAGAGATACAGAGAGAGATACAGAGAGAGAGAGAGATACAGAGAGAGAGAGAGAGATACAGAGAGAGAGATACAGAGAGAGAGATACAGAGAGAGAGAGAGAGATACAGAGAGAGAGATACAGAGAGAGAGAGATACAGAGAGAGAGAGAGATACAGAGAGAGAGAGATACAGAGAGAGAGAGAGAGATACAGAGAGAGAGAGATACAGAGAGAGAGAGATACAGAGAGAGATACAGAGAGAGATACAGAGAGAGAGATACAGAGAGAGAGATACAGAGAGAGATACAGAGAGAGATACAGAGAGAGAGATACAGAGAGAGAGAGATACAGAGAGAGAGATACAGAGAGAGAGAGAGATACAGAGAGAGAGAGAGAGAGAGAGAGAGAGAGAGATACAGAGAGAGATACAGAGAGAGAGAGAGAGAGAGAGAGAGAGAGAGAGAGAGAGAGAGAGAGAGAGAAAGTAAGAACACTGTAACCCAATGAATCTAAAGCAGCAGAAGTGGACTGACAGCACAGTGAGAGTAGATTGAGACCAAAGAGTGACCAGAGTGAGAACAAAATGAGAACAGAGTGAGAACAGAGTGGGACCAGAGTGAGAACAAAGAGTGACCAGAGTGAGAACAGAGTGGGACCAGAGTGAGAACAGAGTGAGAACAGAGTGGGACCAGAGTGAGAACAAAGAGTGACCAGAGTGAGAACAGAGTGAAACCAGAGTGAGAACAAAGAGTGACCGGAGTGAGAACAAAGTGGGACCAGAGTGGGACCAGAGTGAGAACAGAGTGAGAACAGAGTGAGGACAGAGAGTGATGATGGCGCTATAGTAATGATAGAGCTATATTAATGATAGAGCTACGGTAATGATGGAGCTATAGTAATGATATAGCTACAGTAATGATAGAGCTATAGTAATGATAGAGTTACAGTAATGATAGAGCTACGGTAATGATAGAGCTACAGTAATGATAGGGCTACGGTAATGATAGGGCTATAGTAATGATAGAGCTATAGTAATGATAGAGCTACGGTAATAATAGAGCTACAGTAATGATAGAGCTATAGTAATGATAGAGCTACAGTAATGATAGGGCTATAGTAATAATAGGGCTATAGTAATGATAGAGTTACAGTAATGACAGAGCTACAGTAATGAGAGAGCTACAGTAATGAGAGAGCTACAGTAATGAGAGAGCTACAGTAATGATGGAGCTATAGAAATGATAGAGCTATAGTAATGATAGAGCTATAGTGATGATGGAGTTACAGTAATGACAGAGCTGCAGTAATGAGAGAGCTACAGTAATGATAGAGCTACAGTAATGATGGAGCTATAGTAATGATAGAGCTATGGTAATGATAGAGCTATGGTAATGATGGAGCTACAGTAATGATAGAGCTACAGTAATGATATAGCTACAGTAATGATGGAGCTACAGTAATGATGGAGCTATAGTAATGATGATGCTACAGTGATGATGATGCTACAGTGATGATGCTACAGTAATGATGGAGCTATAGAAATGATAGAGCTATAGTAATGATGGAGCTATAGTAATGATAGAGCTATGGTGATGATGGAGTTACAGTAATGACAGAGCTACAGTAATGATAGAGCTACAGTAATGATAGAGCTATAGTAATGATAGAGCTACAGTAATGATAGGGCTATAGAAATAATAGGGCTATAGTAATGATAGAGCTACAGTAATGATATAGCTACAGTAATGATGGAGCTACAGTAATGATGGAGCTATAGTAATGATGGAGCTACAGTAATGATATAGCTACAGTAATGATGGAGCTACAGTAATGATGGAGCTATAGTAATGATGGAGCTGCAGTGATGATGATGCTACAGTGATGATGATGCTACAGTGATGATGCTACAGTAATGATGGAGCTATAGAAATGATAGAGCTATAGTAATGATGGAGCTATAGTAATGATAGAGCTATAGTGATGATGGAGTTACAGTAATGACAGAGCTATAGTAATGATAGAGCTACAGTAATGATAGAGCTATAGTGATGATGGAGTTACAGTAATGACAGAGCTACAGTAATGAGAGAGCTACAGTAATGAGAGAGCTACAGTAATGATAGAGCTACAGTAATGATGGAGCTATAGTTATGATAGAGCTATGGTAATGATAGAGCTATGGTAATGATGGAGTTACAGTAATGATAGAGATACAGTAATGATATAGCTACAGTAGTGATGGAGCTACAGTAATGATGGAGCTATAGTAATGATGGAGCTACAGTGATGATGGAGCTACAGTGATGATGGAGCTACAGTGATGATTAATGTGTAGTGATGATGGAGCTACAGTGATGACGATGCTACAGTAATGATGATGCTACAGTGATGATTAATGTGCAGTGATGATGGAGCTACAGTGATGATGGAGCTACAGTAATGATGGAGCTACAGTGATGATTAATGTGCAGTGATGATGGAGCTACAGTGATGATGGAGCTACAGTAATGATAGAGCTATAGTAATGATAGAGCTACAGTTATGATGGAACTACAGTAATGATGGAGCTACAGTGATTATTAATGTGCAGTGATGATGGAGCTATAGTAATGATAGTGCTACAGTAATGATGATGCTACAGTGATGATGGAGCTATAGTAATGATAGAGCTATAGTGATGATGGAGTTACAGTAATGACAGAGCTACAGTAATGATAGAGCTACAGTAATGATAGAGCTATAGTAATGATAGAGCTACAGTAATGATAGGGCTATAGTAATAATAGGGCTATAGTAATGATAGAGCTACAGTAATGATATAGCTACAGTAATGATGGAGCTACAGTAATGATGGAGCTATAGTAATGATGGAGCTGCAGTGATGATGATGCTACAGTGATGATGATGCTACAGTGATGATGCTACAGTAATGATGGAGCTATAGAAATGATAGAGCTATAGTAATGATGGAGCTATAGTAATGATAGAGCTATAGTGATGATGGAGTTACAGTAATGACAGAGCTACAGTAATGATAGAGCTACAGTAATGATAGAGCTATAGTAATGATAGAGCTACAGTAATGATAGAGCTATAGTGATGATGGAGTTACAGTAATGACAGAGCTACAGTAATGAGAGAGCTACAGTAATGATAGAGCTACAGTAATGATGGAGCTATAGTAATGATAGAGCTATGGTAATGATAGAGCTATGGTAATGATATAGCTACAGTAATGATGGAGCTACAGTAATGATGGAGCTATAGTAATGATGGAGCTACAGTGATGATGGAGCTACAGTGATGATGGAGCTACAGTGATGATTAATGTGCAGTGATGATGGAGCTACAGTGATGACGATGCTACAGTAATGATGATGCTACAGTGATGATTAATGTGCAGTGATGATGGAGCTACAGTGATGATGGAGCTGCAGTGATGACGGAGCTACAGTGATGATGACGCTACAGTAATGATAGAGCTACAGTGATGATGCTACAGTGATGATGGAGCTATAGTGATGATGATGCTACAGTGATGATGGAGGTACAGTAATGATAGAGCTATAGTAAGGATAGAGCTATACTAATGATATAGCTACAGTAATGATAGAGCTATACTAATGATATAGCTACAGTAATGATGGAGCTACAGTGATGATGGAGCTGCAGTGATGGAGATACAGTGATGATGGAGCTACAGTGATGATTAATGTGCAGTGATGATTAATGTGCAGTGATGATTAATGTGCAGTGATGATGGAGCTGCAATGATGATGGAGCTACAGTGATGATGGAGCTACAGTGATGATTAATGTGCAGTGATGATTGAGCTACAGTGATGATGGAACTTCAGTGATGATGGAGCTGCAGTGATGATGGAGCTACAGTGATGATTAATGTGCAGTGATGATGGAGCTACAGTAATGATTAATGTGCAGTGATGATGGAGCTACAGTGATGATGATGTTACAGTGATGATGGAGCTACAGTGATGATGGAGCTGCAGTGATGGAGATACAGTGATGATGGAGCTACAGTGATGATTAATGTGCAGTGATGATTAATGTGCAGTGATGATTAATGTGCAGTGATGATGGAGCTGCAATGATGATGGAGCTACAGTGATGATGGAGCTACAGTGATGATTAATGTGCAGTGATGATTGAGCTACAGTGATGATGGAACTTCAGTGATGATGGAGCTGCAGTGATGATGGAGCTACAGTGATGATTAATGTGCAGTGATGATGGAGCTACAGTAATGATTAATGTGCAGTGATGATGGAGCTACAGTGATGATGATGTTACAGTGATGATGGAGCTACAGTGATGATGGAGCTGCAGTGATGGAGATACAGTGATGATGGAGCTACAGTGATGATTAATGTGCAGTGATGATTAATGTGCAGTGATGATTAATGTGCAGTGATGATGGAGCTGCAATGATGATGGAGCTACAGTGATGATTAATGTGCAGTGATGATTGAGCTACAGTGATGATGGAACTTCAGTGATGATGGAGCTACAGTGATGATTAATGTGCAGTGATGATTAATGTGCAGTGATGATGGAGCTACAGTGATGATGGAGCTACAGTGATGATTAATGTGCAGTGATGATGGAGCTACAGTGATGATGGAGCTACAGTGATAATTAATGTGCAGTGATGATGGAGCTACAGTGATGATGATGTTACAGTAATGATGGAGCTACAGTGATGATTAATGTGCAGTGATGATGGAGCTACAGTGATGATGGAGCTACAGTAATGATGGAGCTACAGTGATGATTAATGTGCAGTGATGATTAATGTGCAAGGATGATGGAGCTACAGTGATGATGGAGCTACAGTAATGATAGAGCTATAGTAATGATAGAGCTACAGTAATGATAGAGCTACAGTGATGATGATGCTACAGTGATGATGATGATGCTACAGTAATGACGGAGCTATAGTGATGATGATGTTACAGTAATGATAGAGCTACAGTAATGATAGAGCTATATTGATGATGATGTTACAGTAATGATAGAGCTACAGTAATGATAGAGCTACAGTAATGATGGAGCTACAGTAATGATGGAGCTACAGTGATTATTAATGTGCAGTGATGATGGAGCTATAGTAATGATAGTGCTACAGTAATGATGATGCTACAGTGATGATGGAGCTACAGTAATGATAGAGCTACAGTAATGATGGAGCTACAGTGGTTTTTAATGTGCAGTGATGATGGAGCTTCAGTGATGATGATGATGCTACAGTAATGACGGAGCTATAATGATGATGATGTTACAGTAATGATGGCGCTACAGTAATGATAGAGCTATAGTAATGATAGAGCTACAGTAAT
This sequence comes from Megaleporinus macrocephalus, assembly GCA_021613375.1. NCBI lineage: Eukaryota > Metazoa > Chordata > Actinopteri > Characiformes > Anostomidae > Megaleporinus > Megaleporinus macrocephalus. The sequence continues at coordinate 445,878 of CM038718.1, forward strand.
GATGGAGCTACAGTGATTATTAATGTGCAGTGATGATGGAGCTATAGTAATGATAGTGCTACAGTAATGATGATGCTACAGTGATGATGGAGCTACAGTGATGATGGAGCTACAGTAATGATGATGCTACAGTGATGATGGAGCTACAGTGATGATGGAGCTACAGTAATGATGATGCTACAGTAATGATGATGCTACAGTGATGATGGAGCTACAGTGATGATGGAGCTATAGTAATGATAGTGCTACAGTAATGATGATGCTACAGTGATCATGGAGCTACAGTGATCATGGAGCTACAGTAATGATGATGCTACAGTGATGATGGAGCTACAGTGATGATGGAGCTACAGTAATGATGATCCTACAGTAATGATGATGCTACAGTGATGATGGAGCTACAGTGATGATGGAGCTATAGTAATGATAGTGCTACAGTGATGATGATGCTACAGTGATGATGATGCTATGGTGATGATGGAGCTATAGTAAGGATGCTATGGTGATGATGGAGCCTCTCTCTGTCTTACCTCCTCCATAAACTCCACCGCTCATGTTTCTCCTTCAGTCCCTCCAGCTTCCCTCCCTCGTGCGCGCAAATCTCGTGTTTACAATCTGCGATTAACGCGACAGACCGAAGCTGGAAATCGTTAATCTCTTGCACGCGCCTCGTCTCCTTCACCGCCAGCTGCAGCTCGGCAACGAGTGTGCGTGTGCTCGCGCGTCCCCTGCTCAGAGAGAGAGAGAGAGAGAGAGAGAGAGAGAGAGAGAGAGAGAGAGAGAGAGAGAAGAGAGGGAAGTAGGGAGAGGCAGAGAGAGAGAGAGAGAGAGAGGGAAGTAGGGAGAGGCAGAGAGAGAGAGAGAGAGAGAGAGAGAGAGAGAGAGAGAGAGAGAGAGAGAGAGAGAGAGAGAGGGAAGTAGAGAGAGAGAGAGAGAGAGAGAGAGAGAGAGAGAGAGAGAAGAGAGGGAAGTAGGGAGAGGCAGAGAGAGAGAGAGAGAGGGAAGTAGGGAGAGAGAGAGAGAGAGAGAGAGATGGAGAGGGGGGAGTAGGGAGAGAGAGAGAGATGGAGGGAGCTACAGTGATGAGTTGTGTTGTTAGTACGTCACTCTGCTCCTGTTTCCTCTCTATGAACTGAAAATCTCGAGGAAAGAGTGATGAGCGGAGGGAGGAGAGAGGGAAAAAGATGAAGAGGAGTGGAATATGGCGGTCTCCCGCTGTGCTGAGCGGCAAAAGTGCGCCTCCTGCTGGCCGCAGCAGCAGCTTTACACTTGAAACTCTGCAGCTCATAATCAGTGATCAATATTAGAACTGATGCTGATCATGTTCCTTATTATCTAACAGTTATTAATTATAAACTCCTCCATCAGCTCCTCCATTAGCTCCTCCATCCGCTCCTCAATAACTTAATTAATTAATTATTGTGTGATTTTATAATTATTAGTACTATAACTTCATCATTACTGTTGCTCCAATCATCATTAAAATATTCACATATATACAGTATTAACTAGTAACAGTTACTCAGTACATGTACTTCAGTATATTATTGTATTAAATACAGAGGTGAGTAGTAACTAGTAACAGTTACTCAGTACATGTACTTCAGTATATTATTGTATTAAATACAGAGGTGAGTAGTAACTAGTTACAGTTACTCAGTACATGTACTTCAGTATAGTATTGTATTAAATACAGAGGTGAGTAGTAACTAGTTACAGTTACTCAGTACATGTACTTCAGTATATTATTGTATTAAATACAGAGGATGGTAGTAACTAGTTACAGTTACTCAGTACATGTACTTCAGTATAGTATTGTATTAAATACAGAGGAGGATAGTAGTTAGTTACTGTTACTCAGTACATGTACTTTAGTATAGTATTGTATTAAATACAGAGGAGGATAGTAGTTAGTTACTGTTACTCAGTACATGTACTTTAGTATAGTATTGTATTAAATACAGAGGAGGGTAGTAGCTAGTTACAGTTACTCAGTACATGTACATCAGTATATTATTTTATTAAATACAGAGTTGAATAGTAACTAGTTACAGTTACTCAGTACATGTACTTCAGTATATTATTCTATTAAATACAGAGCTGAATAGTAACTAGTTACAATTACTCAGTACATGTACTTCAGTATAGTATTGTATTAAATACAGAGGTGAGTAGTAACTAATTAAAGTTACTCAGTACATGTACTTCAGTTTATTATTGTATTAAATACAGAGGTGAGTAGTAACTAGTTACGATTACTCAGTACATGTACTTCAGTATAGTATTGTATTAAATACAGAGGTGGGTAGTAACTAGTTAAAGTTACTCAGTACATGTACTTCAGTATAGTATTGTATTAAATACAGAGGTGAGTAGTAACTAGTTACAATTACTCAGTACATGTACTTCAGTATAGTATTGTATTAAATACAGAGGTGGGTAGTAACTAGTTAGTTACTCAGTACATGTACTTCAGTATGTTATTGTATTAAATACAGAGGTGAGTAGTAACTAGTTACAGTTACTCAGTACATGTACTTCAGTATAGTATTGTATTAAATACAGAGGTGAGTAGTAACTAGGTAAAGTTACTCAGTACATGTACTTCAGTATATTATTGTATTAATACAGAGGTGGGTGGTAACTAGTTACAGTTACTCAGTACATATACTTCAGTATATTATTGTATTAAATACAGAGGTGAGTAGTAACTAGGTAAAGTTACTCAGTACATGTACTTCAGTATATCATTGTATTAAATACAGAGGTGAGTAGTAACTAGTTACAGTTACTCAGTACATGTACTTCAGTATAGTATTGTATTAAATACAGAGGTGAGTAGTAACTAGTTACAGTTACTCAGTACATGTACTTCAGTATAGTATTGTATTAAATACAGAGGTGAGTAGTAACTAGTTACAGTTACTCAGTACATGTACTTCAGTATAGTATTGTATTAAATACAGAGGTGAGTAGTAACTAGTTACAGTTACTCAGTACATGTACTTCAGTATATTATTGTATTAAATACAGAGCTGAATAGTAACTAGTTACAGTTACTCAGTACATGTACTTCAGTATATTATTAAATACAGAGGTGAGTAGTAACTAGTTACAGTTACTCAGTACATGTACTTCAGTATATTATTGTATTAAATACAGAGGTGAGTAGTAACTAGTTACAGTTACTCAGTACATGTACTTCAGCATATTATTGTATTAAATACAGAGGTGAGTAGTAACTAGGTAAAGTTACTAAGTACATGTACTTCAGTATATTATTGTAATAAATACAGAGGTGGGTAGTAAGTACTTACAGTTACCCGATACATGTACTTCAGTATATTATTGTATTAAATACAGAGGTGAGTAGTAACTAGTTACAGTTACTCAGTACATGTACTTCAGTATATTATTGTATTAAATACAGAGGTGAGTAGTAACTAGGTAAAGTTACTAAGTACATGTACTTCAGTATATTATTGTATTAAATACAGAGGTGGGTATAACTAGTTACAGTTACTCAGTACATGTACTTCAGTATAGTATTGTATTAAATACAGAGGTGAGTAGTAACTAGTTACAGTTACTCAGTACATGTACTTCAGTATAGTATTGTATTAAATACAGAGGTGAGTAGTAACTAGTTACAGTTACTCAGTACATGTACTTCAGCATATTATTGTATTAAATACAGAGGTGAGTAGTAACTAGGTAAAGTTACTAAGTACATGTACTTCAGTATATTATTGTAATAAATACAGAGGTGGGTATAACTAGTTACAGTTACTCAGTACATGTACTTCAGTATAGTATTGTATTAAATACAGAGGTGAGTATTAACTAGTTACAGTTACTCAGTACATGTACTTCAGTATAGTATTGTATTAAATACAGAGTTGAGTAGTAACTAGTTACTAGTTAGATGTAATCTGATACTTTTCTACTTTTTCTGAAGTTGTATAAGGACTTTTATTTGTGATACACTCTGCTCTGTTATTGTCGTGTTTTATTTTGCCCCTTTAAGTCCCTCCCCGGTGTCCGGTTCCAGCAGAGACACCCCCCTCCTCTGCCTGCCCGGTCTGTGAGGGGGATTCCGTTTCCCGCAGCCCCTGCGACTGAGCGGCTGTGAGCGCGTCCCCCCTCCGGCGCGCTGCGGTGGTACAGTCCGGCCGCGCCGCGCTGAGAGCGGGCTGCACCAGGGCGCCGCCTCTGGGGGGAGACACGGAGGAAAAGTTTTACTTTCAGTGGTCAGGACCGGAGAGTTCGGCCATGGGGGAGATCTAACCGGACACACTCTCTCACTCACACACACACACATACACACACACTCACATTTACACACACACACTCACACACGCACACGCTCGGACAGCAGCGCGGCCCCCCCGGTCCCGGTTGAAGGTGAGTCCGAGGGTCCCGGGCAGAACCTTCCCGCGAGGAAGGGCTAGCGTTAGCACGTTAGCATTAGAGGTACAGGCTGTAAGGGAGGGGTCAGGGGTGCTGTGATATATTCACAGAGCTCGCGAGACGCTCAGCCTGAGGCGCCACAGTGTAACTGCTGCACCATTTAAGGTGGAACGGACTATTCTCAACAAGAGCACTGAGGGTTCTCCTGCTGCCTAATCTGGAACTTTGAAGGGCAACTCCACCCAAATTCCCTCTCTATAACTCAGAGCCTGGGATGTAAACAGAGGTGGTCCGGGAATGCTTCAGATGTCCTGTGTTGTGGCGATGGGAGCCAGGGGTCACCATATCCTGGACGTCCTGTTCCTATCACCACACCACTCCCGAACGGCTGCTGCACCCGTTTGATGATGCAGAGTTTTGGGTGGAATGGCCCTCTCTTGAGTAAAACAGCCAGGGAGAGAGAGAGAGAGAGAGAGAGAGAGAGAGATTGGGTTAGGTCTGAAATACTTCAGCAGTGATGTAAGGCCTCACCTCAGCTCAGCTCCAGCGCAGACGTCAGCCGGGGCTCATTGTTACGGAGCCGAGCTGCACGTTTTCAACAGTTCCCACCTTTTCCAGGCGCTGACCGGAGTCGGCAGGTCCACCAGCGCTGACCGCCACCTCAGACAGTGGTGTTGAGCGCTGCAGGGCTTCAAATCTCAACGCTGAATCCAGTTCCCGGTCCTGGAATTTGGCTCCACCAGTAGTTAATTGAACTGTTGATGTGATAGGCTGTTCTGTACTACAGTACTAGCTAACGGTTGGGCGTCTATTGGCGGCGCACTAGTACTGTGTTGTTCTGGACGCAGCTCTACTGTCATACCAGTAACGTATATCTAGCACTCTCTGAGCTCCGGCGTGGATGGAGGGTGATACGGGAAGGAGCTTTCAGGTGGAATGTTTACAGACCGTGAATGATTATTGGATCTTAGTGCAGCTTTTGATGGACAGTTACTGGTTTCACTGGGAAACTGCATGGACCTGTAATATTTGCAGCTGTATGTTTCTCCTCAAGGGGCATCGCTGTCAGGCAGTGTGACACCATTTTCTAATTCTTCCCAAGATAGTGGCATGTCACCCCCATATAAGCTTCTGTTGCAATGCTCGTCCAAATATCAGTTGTGAGTGTAATGCTCTCAGCCTCTTGCAGGGCCTTCATACTTTTTCTTCGTTTGTTTTGTGAAAGAAGTTCTTGATGGAAGCTCATAATTGGGATGGAAAGTTGAAATCATTGCTTTAAAACCAGCATCCTCCACCATGCTCAGTGGGCGCATGTCTGTGACTATCATGTTTAAAATGCTATTGGTTAGCTCAGCTGCGTGCTCGGGTCTACATAATGGTGCTTTGTAGATAAATTTGTCCATCCGAGACTGTGATGATGATGATGATGATGATGATGATTTACTTAAAAAAGACCATAAATAATAATTAGTTAATTAACATCACTAAGACTAAATGACATAATACGGGAGGTTCATGGCTGTGCGTTTATGAACCCTACGATTGACACCTACCACATTGGGGCACATTAGGCACTAGAGAGAAAACACTTCCCTGTTCCACCCCACAGTGTCTGAAATGATCTTTTTGTCTCACCAGCCAAACGTACTCTTAGATGAAAAAAAAATCCAGCATATTGGTTCCGACCAGAGTAACTTTAGTTCAGCTTCAACATGTATGTATTGTTTATCTACCTACCTCCACATAACTCCATATAACTCCATCATAACTCCATCATAACTCCATCATAACTCCATCATAACTCCACATAACTCCATCATAACTCCATCATAACTCCATCATAACTCCACATAACTCCATCATAACTCCATCATAACTCCATCATAACTCCATCATAACTCCATCATAACTCCATCATAACTCCACATAACTCCATCATAACTCCACATAACTCCTCATAACTCCATCATAACTCCATCATAACTCCATCATAACTCCACATAACTCCATCATAACTCCACATAACTCCATCATAACTCCATCATAACTCCATCATAACTCCATCATAACTCCACATAACTCCATCATAACTCCACATAACTCCATCATAACTCCATCATAACTCCACATAACTCCATCATAACTCCACATAACTCCTCATAACTCCATCATAACTCCATCATAACTCCACATAACTCCACATAACTCCATCATAACTCCACATAACTCCATCATAACTCCATCATAACTCCATCATAACTCCATCATAACTCCACATAACTCCACATAACTCCATCATAACTCCATCATAACTCCATCATAACTCCACATAACTCCATCATAACTCCACATAACTCCATCATAACTCCATCATAACTCCACATAACTCCACATAACTCCATCATAACTCCACATAACTCCACATAACTCCATCATAACTCCATCATAACTCCACAGCGCTCCCGTTGTGTTATTAAGGTAAATTAATGTTAATTTCATTGATTTGTTATGAGTTAAATTTACCTTGTGTCGGCTCCGCCCCATTCTTCGGCTGAGATGGTGCAGCATTGAAGGTGTGCTGTTGTGGTAGGCCAGGACGTCCTAACTAAAAATCTCCGCTGCCTCCGCCTCCTCCTTCTTCCTGTGCGTGGGTGGCGTAAGCGCGTTGTGCCAAATTAATAGTAGTTAGTGCGAAGAACTGCGCTCTGAGTTTTAAATTAAATAAACGATTACTCGAGGCACAGAAAATTACTCGATCAATTTATGTAATCGAGTAACACGAATTACTTGAGTAATCGTTTCACCCCTCAGGACGGCCACAGGAGCGCTGATCTGGGATCTGTTACTCGGACTGAAGGAGAGAGGAATCTGATCCTAGATCAGCGCTGCAGGTCAGAGCGGGGATGGACAGAGAGAGTGATTGTAACTGGTTTCTGGAGTACTGGTCAGTAACCCGGCTCTGGACGGTGGACCCGGCTAACGCGGCTGTTGAACTGAGCTGGTCAAACGCTCTCAGTGCTGAGGGCAGATATCAGACCCACAGAGCGCCGCCTGAGTCAGGACTTGGGACACGTACCTGAGCGGAATCACCTGACAGCTCTCGCTCACAGTCCCGATCTTGACAGTCGTGAGCTGGAGGTGAGGGATCGCCGGTTTGTCCAAAAGCGTCCACACCAGAACTGACCAGGCCCTCCTCAGATTACAGATACAGTAAAACAGTGTCTCCTCACGTGGATGGTCAGGAAAGATGTCTAGCGCTGGTCTCCTTTAGTGGGTGTGTCTTAGACTGAGAGGTTCCCTGAGTAACACTGAGTAACACTGAGAGGTTCCCTGAGTAACACTGAGTAACACTGGGAAGTTCCCTGAGTAACACTGAGTAACACTGAGTAACACTGAGTAACACTGAGTAACACTGAGTAACACTGGGAGGTTCCCTGAGTAACACTGAGAGTTTTACTGAGTAACACTGAGTAACACTGAGAGTTTTACTGAGTAACACTGAGAGGTTCCCTGAGTAACACTGAGTAACACTGAGTAACACTGAGAGTTTTACTGAGTAACACTGAGAGTTTTACTGAGTTTCACTGAGTAACACTGAGTAACACTGAGAGTTTTACTGAGTAACACTGAGAGTTTTACTGAGTTTCACTGAGTAACACTGAGAGTTTTACTGAGTAACACTGAGAGTTTTACTGAGTAACACTGAGAGTTTTACTGAGTTTCACTGAGTAACACTGAGAGTTTTACTGAGTAACACTGAGAGGTTCCCTGAGTAACACTGAGTAACACTGAGTAACACTGAGAGTTTTACTGAGTTTCACTGAGTAACACTGAGAGTTTTACTGAGTAACACTGAGAGTTTCACTGAATAACACTGAGAGTTTCACTGAGTAACACTGAGAGTTTTACTGAGTAACACTGAGTAACACAGAGTTTCACTGAGTAACACTGAGTAACACTGAGAGTTTCACTGAGTAACACTGAGAGTTTCACTGAGTAACACTGAGAGTTTTACTGAGTAACACTGAGAGTTTCACTGAGTAACACTGAGAGTTTCACTGAGTAACACTGAGAGTTTCACTGAGTAACACTGAGAGTTTCACTGAGTAACACTGAGTACCACTGAGTAACACTGAGAGTTTTACTGAGTAACACTGAGAGTTTTACTGAGTAACACTGAGTAACACTGAGAGTTTCACTGAGTAACACTGAGAGTTTTACTGAGTAACACTGAGAGTTTCATTGAGGAACACTGAGAGTTTCACTGAGTAACACTGAGAGTTTCACTGAGTAACACTGAGTAACACTGAGTAACACTGAGAGTTTTACTGAGTAACACTGAGAGTTTTACTGAGTAACACTGAGAGTTTCACTGAGTAACACTGAGAGTTTCACTGAGTAACACTGAGTAACACAGAGTTTTACTGAGTAACACTGAGAGTTTCACTGAGTAACACTGAGAGTTTTACTGAGTAACACTGAGTAACACTGAGAGTTTTACTGAGTAACACTGAGTAACACTGAGTAACACTGGGAGGTTCCCTGAGTAACACTGAGTAACACTGAGAGTTTTACTGAGTAACACTGAGAGTTTTACTGAGTTTCACTGAGTAACACTGAGAGTTTTACTGAGTAACACTGAGAGTTTTACTGAGTAACACTGAGAGTTTTACTGAGTTTCACTGAGTAACACTGAGAGTTTTACTGAGTAACACTGAGAGGTTCCCTGAGTAACACTGAGTAACACTGAGTAACACTGAGAGTTTTACTGAGTTTCACTGAGTAACACTGAGAGTTTTACTGAGTAACACTGAGAGTTTCACTGAATAACACTGAGAGTTTCACTGAGTAACACTGAGAGTTTTACTGAGTAACACTGAGTAACACAGAGTTTCACTGAGTAACACTGAGTAACACTGAGAGTTTCACTGAGTAACACTGAGAGTTTCACTGAGTAACACTGAGAGTTTTACTGAGTAACACTGAGAGTTTCACTGAGTAACACTGAGAGTTTCACTGAGTAACACTGAGAGTTTCACTGAGTAACACTGAGAGTTTCACTGAGTAACACTGAGTAACACTGAGTAACACTGAGAGTTTTACTGAGTAACACTGAGAGTTTTACTGAGTAACACTGAGTAACACTGAGAGTTTCACTGAGTAACACTGAGAGTTTTACTGAGTAACACTGAGAGTTTCATTGAGGAACACTGAGAGTTTCACTGAGTAACACTGAGAGTTTCACTGAGTAACACTGAGTAACACTGAGTAACACTGAGAGTTTTACTGAGTAACACTGAGAGTTTTACTGAGTAACACTGAGTAACACTGAGAGTTTCACTGAGTAACACTGAGAGTTTCACTGAGTAACACTGAGAGTTTCACTGAGTAACACTGAGTAACACAGAGTTTTACTGAGTAACACTGAGAGTTTCACTGAGTAACACTGAGAGTTTTACTGAGTAACACTGAGTAACACTGAGAGTTTTACTGAGTAACACTGAGTAACACTGAGTAACACTGGGAGGTTCCCTGAGTAACACTGAGAGGTTCCCTGAGTAACACTGAGTAGCACTGGGAGGTTCCCTGAGTAACACTGAGTAACACTGGGAGGTTCCCTGAGTAACACTGAGAGGTTCCCTGAGTAACACTGAGTAACACTGAGTAACACTGAGTAACACTGAGAGTTTCACTGAGTAACACTGAGAGGTTCCCTGAGTAACACTGAGTAACACTGAGAGGTTCCCTGAGTAACACTGAGTAACACTGAGTAACACTGAGAGTTTTACTGAGTAACACTGAGAGGTTCCCTGAGTTTCACTGAGTAACACTGAGAGTTTTACTGAGTAACACTGAGAGTTTTACTGAGTAACACTGAGAGTTTTACTGAGTTTCACTGAGTAACACTGAGAGTTTTACTGAGTAACACTGAGAGGTTCCCTGAGTAACACTGAGTAACACTGAGTAACACTGAGTAACACTGAGAGTTTTACTGAGTTTCACTGAGTAACACTGAGAGTTTTACTGAGTAACACTGAGAGTTTCACTGAATAACACTGAGAGTTTCACTGAGTAACACTGAGAGTTTTACTGAGTAACACTGAGTAACACAGAGTTTCACTGAGTAACACTGAGTAACACTGAGAGTTTCACTGAGTAACACTGAGAGTTTCA
>CM038718.1:461461-498961 GCA_021613375.1 Megaleporinus macrocephalus
GTGTGTGATCGGTGTGTGATTATTGTGTGATCAGTGTGTGAGTATTGTGTGATCAGTGTGTGAGTATTGTGTGATTGGTGTGTGAATATTGTGTGATTGGTGTGTGAGTATTGTGTGATTGGTGTGTGATTATTGTGTGATTAGTGTGTGAGTATTGTGTGATGAAGGTTATTTTCAGTAGTTAGTGTGAGTCTGTGTGTGTGTACTGTAACAGCAGGTCACTGAGAGTTTAAACTGGGGGGTGACATACCAGTCAGCACTCTTACACACACACTCACACACACACACACACACACACATACACACACACACACACACACACACATCTATTTATATTCCACATGCCTGAGTGTGTGTGTGTGTGTGTGTGTGTGTGTGTGTGTATGTGTGTGTGAGTGTGTGTGTGAGTGTGTGTGTGTGTGTGTGTGTGTGTGTCTGTTGATCCTGTTTCATTGTCATGGCAGCAGAAGACATACACACCATCACTGTCCCACGATGCAACACTGCGCGCACACATACACACTGTGTGAAGACCCCTCAGCGCCTCCCCACCATCCACACACCATGTGATGTTTCCTCCTGCAGTCATGTGACCCAGTGCAGTGATGAGTCCTGAGCTCAAACACAAACATCACTGAGTCTAGAACCGAATCTAGAACATTAGGTAAAGCTCTGTGCAGGCATCGTCGTTCTTTGTTGTGTCGCAAGTCGCCCGAAGGACAGTCTGAGGTTTGATTGGACTCTTATATCAGACAATCACAGAAAGAGTGTGTTCTGTTTTACAGGCATCACCAACCCTAAACAACCCAGAGACTCCTCCCCCAAGAACTTCACCTTCGACTACTCCTACTGGTCACACACTACGGTAAGCTCTGCTCCTATTGGTCACACACTACAGTAAGCTCTGCTCCTATTGGTCACACACTACAGTAAGCTCTGTTCCTATTGGTTCCTGCAGACACAGTTAATCAGTGTTTAAACTGTCTGTGTCTCTGTAATGTGAGTTTATTTGTATTAGTAGTGTGATTACTGCCCCCTGCAGGAGGATGACCCTCAGTTCGCGTCTCAGAGGCAGGTGTATTTGGACATTGGAGAGGAAATGCTGCTGCACGCGTTTGAGGGATATAACGTGTGTATCTTTGCGTACGGACAAACCGGAGCGGGAAAATCCTACACCATGATGGGTAAACAGGAACCGGACCAGCAGGGGATCATACCACAGGTACCCTCATACTGCATTCATTACACTGGCCAGGTGGTGGTGTGTTAGTGTGTGTTGTGCTGGTGTGAGTGGGAAGGAAAGCATTAGTTGAGTGTCATCAGCATAGCAGTGGTAAGAGAAACCATGAGAGGTAATTACATCACCAAGAGAACGGGTGTAGAGTGAAAAGAGGAGAGGACCTAGCACTGAGCCCTGTGGGACGCCAGTAAGGAGCCTGCAAGGAGCAGATGTAGACCCTCTCCATGTTACCTGGTAAGACCGCCTCTCTAGATAGGACTCAAACCACTTCCATGCAGAGCCTGTGATTCCCAGGTCAGCCAGGACGGATAGGAGGATCTTGTGGTTCACCGTGTCGAAAGCTGCAGAGAGGTCCAGAAGGATCAGAACCGATGACAGTTTGGATGATCTTGCAGTCTGGAGCTTCTCAGTCACCGCTATGAGGTTGAGTGCGCTGGTTTGAAGCCGGACTGGTTGATGTTCTGGGTGAGAAAGAGAGACAGTTGATTAGAAGAAGAAGAAGAAGAAGAAGTAAGAGATACTAGTTGGTAGCTGCTGCTGCTGCTGGGGATCAGATGCCACTGAGTGGATTTATTCCATTGAGAACCTTGAAAGGAGAGATTGGTAGGAGGGTGATCTGAGCCAGGCTGGCACTGCCTCCACGTTCTCTTTGCCTTTCTTAGCTTTCTCCAGATGCTGCGCAGGACACTGGTCAGCCAAGAGGCAGGTGAGGAAGATCTAGCTGACCCGTAGAAAAGAGGACACAGAAGATTAACTGCAGATAAGAGTGAAGAGAGGACTGTATCTGTGGCCGTCTCCAGAGAGAGAGATGGGAAAGAGTCAGGGAGAGGGAAAAGTGTCAAGGAGAGAGAATGAAAAGAGTCAGTGAGAGTGAAGGAAAAGAGTCAGGGAGAGAGAGGGAAAAGAGTCAGGGAATGAGAGGGAAAAGAGTCAGGGAGAGAAAGGGAAAAGTCTGGGAGAGAGAGGGAAAAGAGTCAGGGAGAGAGAGGGAAAAGAGTCAGGGAGAGAGAGGGAAAAGAGTCAGGGAGAGAGAGGGAAAAGTCTGGGAGAGAGAGGGAAAAGAGTCAGGGAAAGAGAGGGAAAAGAGTCATGGAGAGAGAGGGAAAAGAATCTGGGAGAGAGAGGGAAAAGTCTGGGAGAGAGAGGGAAAGAATCAGGGTGGTTAGGACAGTAGTGGAGACGAGTGAGGGATAGAGTGCAGGTTGAAGGAAGAACAGGTAGGAGTGTCTAATAGAGTGGACAGTGTTTAAACACTCCGGCAGCACTGCTGTATCTGATCCACTCACACCAGCATCACACACAGAGTGTATATGAGTGTTTGAAGTGTCTCCCTCTTCTGCAGATGTGTGAAGATCTGTTCAAGCGTACCTCGGAGAACACAGACCCTGACCTGTCCTACTCGGTGGAGGTAACGACACAGATCAACTGATCAATTAACTGTCTCCTCATCATCTGTCTCCTCATCATCTGTCTCCTCATCATCTGTCTCCTCATCATCTGTCTCGTCTAGCACGCCTGAGTAACGAGCTCCTCATGGCTGGAGTCAGGCGTGTAGAGTAGAGTCTGGGGTGACTGGGACTGAGACGTCCTCATGTTCACCAGCGTGTGTGATGTCCTAAACTTGCGAATCTGTTTTTGTCTGCTCATTAAGCTAATGTTAGCCTCTGGCGCTAGCGAGGTAGCTAAGCTAACAGCTCCATACACTCTAACCCAGACTCACTGCCTCAGGTTTGAGTGTTTATCTGTTTGACGTGTGCGGTAAAGTTTCAGTGTATGAGACAGTCTTAGCCTGCTTGCTAGGCTAAGGCTAGCTTCTAGTGCTAATAAGCGTAAATAACACCTGAACCTGAATTATACACAAGTCACTATGTATTTAGCGCCGTAAGCAAGTAGCATATTGCGGCCATTGGAGCAAATCCTTGTATCTCTATTTTCTAAGTTTATAAGAAACCCCTTCTTTGCGTGGTGTCCGAAATCCCTGACCGACAGAATTTGCTCAGAAGCACCTGAAATAGATAATTTCTCTGTTGGAATAGATTATTTCTCTATTGGAATAGATCATTTCTCTGTTGGAATAGATTATTTCTCTATTGGAATACATTATTTCTCTGTTGAAATAGATTATTTCTCTGTTGGAATAGATTATTTATTTATTGGAATAGATTATTTCTCTGTTGGAATAGATTATTTATTGGAATAGATTATTTCTCTGTGGGAATAGATTATTTCTCTGTTGGAATAGATTATTTCTCTATTGGAATACATTATTTCTCTGTTGAAATAGATTATTTCACTGTTGGAATAGATTATTTATTTATTGGAATAGATTATTTCTCTTGGAATAGATTATTTCTCTGTTGGAATAGATTATTTCTCTGTTGGAATAGATGATTTCTCTGTTGGAATAGATGATTTCTCTATTGGAATACATTATTTCTCTGTTGAAATAGATTATTTCTCTGTTGGAATAGATTATTTATTTATTGGAATAGATTATTTCTCTGTTAAAATAGATTATTTATTGGAATAGATTATTTCTCTGTTGGAATAGATTATTTCTCTATTGGAATAGATGATTTCTCTATTGGAATAGCTTATTTCTCTGTTGGAATAGATTATGTCTCTATTAGAAGAGATTATTTCTCTGTTGGAATAGATTATTTCTCTGTTGGAATAGATTATTTCTCTATTGGAATGGATTATTTCTCTATTGGAATGGATTATTTCTCTGTTGGAATGGATTATTTCTCTGTTGGAATAGATTATTTCTCTATTGGAATAGATTATTTCTCAGTTGGAATAGATGATTTCTCTGTTGTAATAGATTATTTCTCTATTGGAATAGATCATTTCTCTATTGGAATAGATCATTTCTCTAGATAATTTCTCTGTTGGAATAGATTATTTCTCTATTGGAATGGATTATTTCTCTGTTGGAATAGATAATTTCTCTGTTGGAATAGATTATTTCTCTATTGGAATAGATCATTTCTCTGTTGGAATTGATCGTTTCTCTGTTGGAATAGATTATTTCTCTATTGGAATACATTATTTCTCTGTTGAAATAGATTATTTCTCTATTGGAATACATTATTTCTCTGTTGAAATAGATTATTTCTCTGTTGGAATAGATTATTTCTCTATTGGAATACATTATTTCTCTGTTGAAATAGATCATTTCTCTGTTGGAATAGATTATTTCTCTGTTGGAAGAGATTATTTCTTTATTGGAATAGCTTATTTCTCTGTTGGAATGGATTATTTCTAGGGTTAGCACCTGAAATAGATAATTACTCTGTTGGAATAGATTATTTCTCTATTGGAATAGATCATTTCTCTGTTGGAATAGATAATTTCTCTGTTGGAATAGATTATTTCTCTATTGGAATACATTATTTCTCTGTTGAAATACATTATTTCTCTGTTGAAATAGATCATTTCTCTGTTGGAATAGATTATTTCTCTGTTGGAAGAGATTATTTCTTTATTGGAATAGCTTATTTCTCTGTTGGAATGGATTATTTCTAGGGTTAGCACCTGAAATAGATAATTTCTCTGTTGGAATAGATTATTTCTCTATTGGAATAGATCATTTCTCTATTGGAATAGATCATTTCTCTGTTGGAATAGATTATTTCTCTATTGGAATACATTATTTCTCTGTTGAAATAGATTATTTCTCTGTTGGAATAGATTATTTCTCTATTGGAATACATTATTTCTCTGTTGAAATAGATCATTTCTCTGTTGGAATAGATCATTTCTCTGTTGGAATAGATTATTTCTCTATTGGAATACATTATTTCTCTGTTGAAATAGATTATTTCTCTGTTGGAATAGATTATTTATTTATTGGAATAGATTATTTATTGGAATAGATTATTTCTCTGTTGGAATAGATAATTTCTCTGTTGGAATAGATTATTTCTCTATTGGAATACATTATTTCTCTATTGGAATAGATTATTTCTCTGTTGGAATAGATTATTTCTCTGTTGGAATACATTATTTCTCTATTGGAATAGATCATTTCTCTATTGGAATAGATCATTTCTCTAGATAATTTCTCTGTTGGAATAGATTATTTCTCTATTGGAATGGATTATTTCTCTGTTGGAATAGATTATTTCTCTGTTGGAAGAGATTATTTCTTTATTGGAATAGATTATTTCTCTATTGGAATGGATTATTTCTCTGTTGGAATAGATTATTTCTCTGTTGGAAGAGATTATTTCTTTATTGGAATAGCTTATTTCTCTGTTGGAATGGATTATTTCTAGGGTTAGCACCTGAAATAGATAATTTCTCTGTTGGAATAGATTATTTCTCTATTGGAATAGATCATTTCTCTGTTGGAATAGATCATTTCTCTGTTGGAATAGATTATTTCTCTATTGGAATACATTATTTCTCTGTTGAAATAGATTATTTCTCTGTTGGAATAGATTATTTCTCTATTGGAATACATTATTTCTCTGTTGAAATAGATCATTTCTCTGTTGGAATAGATTATTTCTCTGTTGGAAGAGATTATTTCTTTATTGGAATAGCTTATTTCTCTGTTGGCATGGATTATTTCTAGGGTTAGCACCTGAAATAGATAATTTCTCTGTTGGAATAGATGATTTCTCTGTTGGAATAGATGATTTCTCTATTGGAATAGCTTATTTCTCTATTGGAATAGATGATTTCTCTATTGGAATACATTATTTCTCTGTTGAAATAGATTATTTCTCTGTTGGAATAGATTATTTCTCTATTGGAATACATTATTTCTCTGTTGAAATAGATCATTTCTCTGTTGGAATAGATCATTTCTCTGTTGGAATAGATTATTACTCTATTGGAATACATTATTTCTCTATTGGAATACATTATTTCTCTGTTGAAATAGATTATTTCTCTGTTGGAATAGATTATTTATTTATTGGAATAGATTATTTATTGGAATAGATTATTTCTCTGTTGGAATAATTATTTCTCTCTTGGAATGGATTATTTCTCTATTGGAATACATTATTTCTCTGTTGAAAGATTATTTCTCTGTTGGAATAGATTATTTCTCTGTTGGAATAGATTATTTCTCTGTTGGAATAGATTATTTATTGGAATAGATTATTTATTGGAATAGATTATTTCTCTGTTGGAATAGATTATGTCTCTATTAGAAGAGATTATTTCTCTGTTGGAATAGATTATTTCTCTGTTGGAATAGATTATGTCTCTATTAGAAGAGATGATTTCTCTATTGGAATACATTATTTCTCTGTTGGAATAGATTATTTCTCTGTTGGAATAGATAATTTCTCTATTGGAATAGATAATTTCTCTGTTGGAATAGATTATTTCTCTATTGGAATGGATTATTTCTCTGTTGGAATAGATTATTTCTCTGTTGGAAGAGATTATTTCTTTATTGGAATAGATTATTTCTCTATTGGAATGGATTATTTCTCTGTTGGAATAGATTATTTCTCTGTTGGAAGAGATTATTTCTTTATTGGAATAGCTTATTTCTCTGCTGGAATGGATTATTTCTAGGGTTAGCACCTGAAATAGATAATTTCTCTGTTGGAATAGATTATTTCTCTATTGGAATAGATCATTTCTCTGTTGGAATAGATAATTTCTCTGTTGGAATAGATTATTTCTCTATTGGAATACATTATTTCTCTGTTGAAATAGATTATTTCTCTGTTGGAATAGATTATTTCTCTGTTGGAATACATTATTTCTCTGTTGAAATAGATCATTTCTCTGTTGGAATAGATTATTTCTCTGTTGGAAGAGATTATTTCTTTATTGGAATAGCTTATTTCTCTGTTGGAATGGATTATTTCTAGGGTTAGCACCTGAAATAGATAATTTCTCTGTTGGAATAGATTATTTCTCTATTGGAATAGATCATTTCTCTGTTGGAATAGATCATTTCTCTGTTGGAATAGATTATTTCTCTATTGGAATACATTATTTCTCTGTTGAAATAGATTATTTCTCTGTTGGAATAGATTATTTCTCTATTGGAATACATTATTTCTCTGTTGAAATAGATCATTTCTCTGTTGGAAGAGATTATTTCTTCATTGGAATAGCTTATTTCTCTGTTGGAATGGATTATTTCTAGGGTTAGCACCTGAAATAGATAATTTCTCTGTTGGAATAGATTATTTCTCTATTGGAATAGATCATTTCTCTATTGGAATAGATCATTTCTCTGTTGGAATAGATTATTTCTCTATTGGAATACATTATTTCTCTGTTGAAATAGATTATTTCTCTGTTGGAATAGATTATTTCTCTATTGGAATACATTATTTCTCTGTTGAAATAGATCATTTCTCTGTTGGAATAGATTATTACTCTATTGGAATACATTATTTCTCTATTGGAATACATTATTTCTCTGTTGGAATAGATTATTTATTTATTGGAATAGATTATTTATTGGAATAGATTATTTCTCTGTTGGAATAATTATTTCTCTCTTGGAATGGATTATTTCTCTATTGGAATACATTATTTCTCTGTTGAAATAGATTATTTCTCTGTTGGAATACATTATTTCTCTATTGGAATAGATCATTTCTCTATTGGAATAGATCATTTCTCTATTGGAATAGATCATTTCTCTAGATAATTTCTCTGTTGGAATAGATTATTTCTCTATTGGAATGGATTATTTCTCTGTTGGAATAGATTATTTCTCTGTTGGAAGAGATTATTTCTTAATTGGAATAGATTATTTCTCTATTGGAATGGATTATTTCTCTGTTGGAATAGATTATTTCTCTGTTGGAAGAGATTATTTCTTTATTGGAATAGCTTATTTCTTTGTTGGAATGGATTATTTCTAGGGTTAGCACCTGAAATAGATAATTTCTCTGTTGGAATAGATTATTTCTCTATTGGAATAGATCATTTCTCTGTTGGAAAAGATCATTTCTCTGTTGGAATAGATTATTTCTCTATTGGAATACATTATTTCTCTGTTGAAATAGATTATTTCTCTGTTGGAATAGATTATTTCTCTATTGGAATACATTATTTCTCTGTTGAAATAGATCATTTCTCTGTTGGAATAGATTATTTCTCTGTTGGAAGAGATTATTTCTTTATTGGAATAGCTTATTTCTCTGTTGGAATGGATTATTTCTAGGGTTAGCACCTGAAATAGATAATTTCTCTGTTGGAATAGATGATTTCTCTGTTGGAATAGATGATTTCTCTATTGGAATAGCTTATTTCTCTGTTGGAATAGATGATTTCTCTATTGGAATACATTATTTCTCTGTTGAAATAAATTATTTCTCTATTGGAATACATTATTTCTCTGTTGAAATAGATCATTTCTCTGTTGGAATAGATCATTTCTCTGTTGGAATAGATTATTACTCTATTGGAATACATTATTTCTCTATTGGAATACATTATTTCTCTGTTGAAATAGATTATTTCTCTGTTGGAATAGATTATTTCTCTGTTGGAATAGATTATTTCTCTGTTGGAATAGATTATTTCTCTGTTGGAATAGATTATTTATTGGAATAGATTATTTATTGGAATAGATTATTTCTCTGTTGGAATAGATTATGTCTCTATTAGAAGAGATTATTTCTCTGTTGGAATAGATAATTTCTCTGTTGGAATAGATTATGTCTCTGTTGGAATGGATTATTTCTCTGTTGGAATAGATTATTTCTCTGTTGGAATAGATAATTTCTCTATTGGAATAGATAATTTCTCTGTTGGAATAGATGATTTCTCTGTTGGAATAGATTATTTCTGTATTGGAATAGATCATTTCTCTATTGGAATAGATCATTTCTCTATTGGAATAGATTATTGCTCTGTTGGAATAGATAATTTCTTTATTGGAATAGATTATTTCTCTGTTGGAATAGATTATTTATTTATTGGAATAGATTATTTATTGGAATAGATTATTTCTCTGTTGGAATAATTATTTCTCTCTTGGAATGGATTATTTCTCCATTGGAATACATTATTTCTCTGTTGAAAGATTATTTCTCTGTTGGAATAGATTATTTCTCTGTTGGAATAGATTATTTCTCTGTTGGAATAGATTATTTCTCTGTTGGAATAGATTATTTCTCTGTTGGAAGAGATTATTTCTTTATTGGAATAGCTTATTTCTCTGTTGGAATGGATTATTTCTAGGGTTAGCACCTGAAATAGATCATATCTCTGTTGGAATAGATCATTTCTCTGTTGGAATAGATTATTTCTCTATTGTAATACATTATTTCTCTGTTGGAATAGATCATTTCTCTGTTGGAATAGATTATTACTCTATTGGAATACATTATTTCTCTATTGGAATACATTATTTCTCTGTTGAAACAGATTATTTCTCTGTTGGAATAGATTATTTATTTATTGGAATAGATTATTTATTGGAATAGATTATTTCTCTGTTGGAATAATTATTTCTCTCTTGGAATGGATTATTTCTCTATTGGAATACATTATTTCTCTGTTGAAAGGTTATTTCTCTGTTGGAATAGATTATTTCTCTGTTGGAATAGATTATTTCTCTGTTGGAATAGATTATTTCTCTGTTGGAATAGATAATTTCTCTGTTGGAATAGATTATTTCTCTATTGGAATGGATTATTTCTCTGTTGGAATAGATTATTTCTCTGTTGGAAGAGATTATTTCTTTATTGGAATATATTTCTCTATTGGAATGGATTATTTCTCTGTTGGAATAGATTATTTCTCTGTTGGAAGAGATTATTTCTTTATTGGAATAGCTTATTTCTCTGTTGGAATGGATTATTTCTAGGGTTAGCACCTGAAATAGATAATTTCTCTGTTGGAATAGATTATTTCTCTATTGGAATAGATCATTTCTCTGTTGGAATAGATCATTTCTCTGTTGGAATAGATTATTTCTCTATTGGAATACATTATTTCTCTGTTGAAATAGATTATTTCTCTGTTGGAATAGATTATTTCTCTATTGGAATACATTATTTCTCTGTTGAAATAGATCATTTCTCTGTTGGAATAGATTATTTCTCTGTTGGAAGAGATTATTTCTTTATTGGAATAGCTTATTTCTCTGTTGGAATGGATTATTTCTAGGGTTAGCACCTGAAATAGATAATTTCTCTGTTGGAATAGATTATTTCTCTATTGGAATAGATCATATCTCTGTTGGAATAGATCATTTCTCTGTTGGAATAGATTATTTCTCTATTGGAATACATTATTTCTCTATTGTAATACATTACTTTTCTGTTGAAATAGATTATTTCTCTGTTGGAATAGATTATTTCTCTATTGGAATAGATTGTTTATTTGTTGAAATAGATCATTTCTCTGTTGGAATAGATCATTTCTCTGTTGGAATAGATTATTACTCTATTGGAATAGATTATTACTCTATTGGAATACATTATTTCTCTGTTGGAATAGATTATTTCTCTGTTGGAATAGATTATTTATTTATTGGAATAGATTATTTATTGGAATAGATTATTTCTCTGTTGGAATAATTATTTCTCTCTTGGAATGGATTATTTCTCTATTGGAATACATTATTTCTCTGTTGAAATAGATTATTTCTCTGTTGGAATAGATTATTTCTCTGTTGGAATACATTATTTCTGTATTGGAATAGATCATTTCTCTATTGGAATAGATCATTTCTCTATTGGAATAGATTATTGCTCTGTTGGAATAGATAATTTCTTTATTGGAATAGATTATTTCTCTGTTGGAATAGATTATTTATTTATTGGAATAGATTATTTATTGGAATAGATTATTTCTCTGTTGGAATAATTATTTCTCTCTTGGAATGGATTATTTCTCCATTGGAATACATTATTTCTCTGTTGAAAGATTATTTCTCTGTTGGAATAGATTATTTCTCTGTTGGAATAGATTATTTCTCTGTTGGAATAGATTATTTCTCTGTTGGAATAGATTATTTCTCTGTTGGAAGAGATTATTTCTTTATTGGAATAGCTTATTTCTCTGTTGGAATGGATTATTTCTAGGGTTAGCACCTGAAATAGATCATATCTCTGTTGGAATAGATCATTTCTCTGTTGGAATAGATTATTTCTCTATTGTAATACATTATTTCTCTGTTGGAATAGATCATTTCTCTGTTGGAATAGATTATTACTCTATTGGAATACATTATTTCTCTATTGGAATACATTATTTCTCTGTTGAAACAGATTATTTCTCTGTTGGAATAGATTATTTATTTATTGGAATAGATTATTTATTGGAATAGATTATTTCTCTGTTGGAATAATTATTTCTCTCTTGGAATGGATTATTTCTCTATTGGAATACATTATTTCTCTGTTGAAAGGTTATTTCTCTGTTGGAATAGATTATTTCTCTGTTGGAATAGATTATTTCTCTGTTGGAATAGATTATTTCTCTGTTGGAATAGATAATTTCTCTGTTGGAATAGATTATTTCTCTATTGGAATGGATTATTTCTCTGTTGGAATAGATTATTTCTCTGTTGGAAGAGATTATTTCTTTATTGGAATATATTTCTCTATTGGAATGGATTATTTCTCTGTTGGAATAGATTATTTCTCTGTTGGAAGAGATTATTTCTTTATTGGAATAGCTTATTTCTCTGTTGGAATGGATTATTTCTAGGGTTAGCACCTGAAATAGATAATTTCTCTGTTGGAATAGATTATTTCTCTATTGGAATAGATCATTTCTCTGTTGGAATAGATCATTTCTCTGTTGGAATAGATTATTTCTCTATTGGAATACATTATTTCTCTGTTGAAATAGATTATTTCTCTGTTGGAATAGATTATTTCTCTATTGGAATACATTATTTCTCTGTTGAAATAGATCATTTCTCTGTTGGAATAGATTATTTCTCTGTTGGAAGAGATTATTTCTTTATTGGAATAGCTTATTTCTCTGTTGGAATGGATTATTTCTAGGGTTAGCACCTGAAATAGATAATTTCTCTGTTGGAATAGATTATTTCTCTATTGGAATAGATCATATCTCTGTTGGAATAGATCATTTCTCTGTTGGAATAGATTATTTCTCTATTGGAATACATTATTTCTCTATTGTAATACATTACTTTTCTGTTGAAATAGATTATTTCTCTGTTGGAATAGATTATTTCTCTATTGGAATAGATTGTTTATTTGTTGAAATAGATCATTTCTCTGTTGGAATAGATCATTTCTCTGTTGGAATAGATTATTACTCTATTGGAATAGATTATTACTCTATTGGAATACATTATTTCTCTGTTGGAATAGATTATTTCTCTGTTGGAATAGATTATTTATTTATTGGAATAGATTATTTATTGGAATAGATTATTTCTCTGTTGGAATAATTATTTCTCTCTTGGAATGGATTATTTCTCTATTGGAATACATTATTTCTCTGTTGAAATAGATTATTTCTCTGTTGGAATAGATTATTTCTCTGTTGGAATACATTATTTCTCTATTGGAATAGATCATTTCTCTATTGGAATAGATCATTTCTCTAGATAATTTCTCTGTTGGAATAGATTATTTCTCTATTGGAATGGATTATTTCTTTGTTGGAATAGATTATTTCTCTGTTGGAATACATTATTTCTCTATTGGAATAGATCATTTCTCTATTGGAATAGATCATTTCTCTAGATAATTTCTCTGTTGGAATAGATTATTTCTCTGTTGGAATAGAATATTTCTCTATTGGAATGGATTATTTCTCTATTGGAATGGATTATTTCTCTATTGGAATGGATTATTTCTCTGTTGGAATAGATCATTTCTCTGTTGGAAAAGATCATTTCTCTGTTGGAATAGATTATTTCTCTATTGGAATACATTATTTCTCTGTTGAAATAGATCATTTCTCTGTTGGAATAGATCATTTCTCTGTTGGAATAGATTATTACTCTATTGGAATAGATTATTACTCTATTGGAATACATTATTTCTCTGTTGAAATAGATTATTTATTTATTGGAATAGATTATTTATTGGAATAGATTATTTCTCTGTTGGAATAATTATTTCTCTCTTGGAATGGATTATTTCTCTATTGGAATACATTATTTCTCTGTTGAAATAGATTATTTCTCTGTTGGAATAGATTATTTCTCTGTTGGAATACATTATTTCTCTATTGGAATAGATCATTTCTCTAGATAATTTCTCTGTTGGAATAGATTATTTCTCTATTGGAATGGATTATTTCTCTGTTGGAATAGATTATTTCTCTGTTGGAATACATTATTTCTCTATTGGAATAGATCATTTCTCTATTGGAATAGATCATTTCTCTAGATAATTTCTCTGTTGGAATAGATTATTTCTCTGTTGGAATAGAATATTTCTCTATTGGAATGGATTATTTCTCTATTGGAATGGATTATTTCTCTATTGGAATGGATTATTTCTCTGTTGGAATAGATTATTTCTCTGTTGGAATAGATTATTTCTCTGTTGGAGTAGATTATTTCTCTGTTGGAATAGATGATTTTTCTATTGGAATGGATTATTTCTCTATTGGAATGGATTATTTCTCTATTGGAATGGATTATTTCTCTGTTGGAATAGATTATTTTTCTGTTGGAATAGATTATTTCTCTATTGGAATAGATTATTTCTCTGTTGGAATAGATGATTTCTTTGTTGGAAAAGATTATTTCTCTATTGGAATAGATCATTTCTCTATTAGAATAGATCATTTCTCTATTGGAATAGATCATTGCTCTGTTGGAATAGATAATTTCTTTATTGGAATAGATTATTTCTCTGTTGGAATAGATCATTTCTCTATTAGAATAGATCATTTCTCTATTGGAATAGATTATTGCTCTGTTGGAATAGATTATTGCTCTGTTGGAATAGATAATTTCTTTATTGGAATAGATTATTTCTCTGTTGGAATAGATTATTTCTCTGTTGGAATAGATCCTTTCTCTGTTGGAATAGATAATTTCTCTGTTGGAATAGATTATTTCTCTGTTGGAATAGATTATTTCTCTATTGGAATGGATTATTTCTCTGTTGGAATAGATTATTTCTGTGTTGGAAGATATTATTTCTTTATTGGAATAGATTATTTCTCTATTGGAATGGATTATTTCTCTGTTGGAATAGATTATTTCTCTGTTGGAAGAGATTATTTCTTTATTGGAATAGCTTATTTCTCTGTTGGAATGGATTATTTCTCTATTGGAATGGATTATTTCTCTGTTGGAATAGATTATTTCTCTATTGGAATGGATTATTTCTCTATTGGAATAGATTATTTCTCTGTTGGAATAGATAATTTCTCTATTGGAATACATTATTTCTCTGTTGGAATAGATTATTTCTCTATTGGAATATATCAATTCCCTATTGGAATAAATTATTTCTCTGTTGGAATAGATTATTTCTCTATTGGAATAGCTTATTTCTCTGTTGGAATAGATTATGTCTCTATTAGAAGAGATTATTTCTCTGTTGGAATAGATTATTTCTCTGTTGGAATAGGTTATTTCTCTATTGGAATGGATTATTTCTCTATTGGAATGGATTATTTCTCTGTTGGAATAAATGATTTCTCTGTTGGAATAGATTATTTCTCTATTGGAATAGATTATTTCTCTGTTGGAATAGATGATTTCTCTGTTGGAATAGATGATTTCCCTATTGGAATAGCTTATTTCTCTGTTGGAATAGATTATGTCTCTATTAGAAGAGATTATTTCTCTGTTGGAATAGATGATTTCTCTGTTGGAATAGATTATTTCTCTATTGGAATATATCATTTCTCTATTGGAATAGATCATTTCTCTATTGGAATAGATTATTGCTCTGTTGGAATAGATAATTTCTTTATTGGAATAGATTATTTCTCTGTTGGAATAGATTATTTCTCTGTTGGAATAGATTGTTTATTTGTTGGAATAGATCATTTCTCTGTTGGAATAGATCATTTCTCTGTTGGAATAGATCATTTCTCTGTTGGAATAGATTATTTCTCTATTGGAATAGCTTATTTCTCTGTTGGAATAGATTATGTCTCTATTAGAAGAGATTATTTCTCTGTTGAAATAGATTATTTCTCTGTTGGAATAGATTATTTATTTATTGGAATAGATTATTTATTGGAATAGATTATTTCTCTGTTGGAATAATTATTTCTCTCTTGGAATGGATTATTTCTCCATTGGAATACATTATTTCTCTGTTGAAAGATTATTTCTCTGTTGGAATAGATTATTTCTCTGTTGGAATAGATTATTTCTCTGTTGGAATAGATTATTTCTCTGTTGGAATAGATTATTTCTCTGTTGGAAGAGATTATTTCTTTATTGGAATAGCTTATTTCTCTGTTGGAATGGATTATTTCTAGGGTTAGCACCTGAAATAGATCATATCTCTGTTGGAATAGATCATTTCTCTGTTGGAATAGATTATTTCTCTATTGTAATACATTATTTCTCTGTTGGAATAGATCATTTCTCTGTTGGAATAGATTATTACTCTATTGGAATACATTATTTCTCTATTGGAATACATTATTTCTCTGTTGAAACAGATTATTTCTCTGTTGGAATAGATTATTTATTTATTGGAATAGATTATTTATTGGAATAGATTATTTCTCTGTTGGAATAATTATTTCTCTCTTGGAATGGATTATTTCTCTATTGGAATACATTATTTCTCTGTTGAAAGGTTATTTCTCTGTTGGAATAGATTATTTCTCTGTTGGAATAGATTATTTCTCTGTTGGAATAGATTATTTCTCTGTTGGAATAGATAATTTCTCTGTTGGAATAGATTATTTCTCTATTGGAATGGATTATTTCTCTGTTGGAATAGATTATTTCTCTGTTGGAAGAGATTATTTCTTTATTGGAATATATTTCTCTATTGGAATGGATTATTTCTCTGTTGGAATAGATTATTTCTCTGTTGGAAGAGATTATTTCTTTATTGGAATAGCTTATTTCTCTGTTGGAATGGATTATTTCTAGGGTTAGCACCTGAAATAGATAATTTCTCTGTTGGAATAGATTATTTCTCTATTGGAATAGATCATTTCTCTGTTGGAATAGATCATTTCTCTGTTGGAATAGATTATTTCTCTATTGGAATACATTATTTCTCTGTTGAAATAGATTATTTCTCTGTTGGAATAGATTATTTCTCTATTGGAATACATTATTTCTCTGTTGAAATAGATCATTTCTCTGTTGGAATAGATTATTTCTCTGTTGGAAGAGATTATTTCTTTATTGGAATAGCTTATTTCTCTGTTGGAATGGATTATTTCTAGGGTTAGCACCTGAAATAGATAATTTCTCTGTTGGAATAGATTATTTCTCTATTGGAATAGATCATATCTCTGTTGGAATAGATCATTTCTCTGTTGGAATAGATTATTTCTCTATTGGAATACATTATTTCTCTATTGTAATACATTACTTTTCTGTTGAAATAGATTATTTCTCTGTTGGAATAGATTATTTCTCTATTGGAATAGATTGTTTATTTGTTGAAATAGATCATTTCTCTGTTGGAATAGATCATTTCTCTGTTGGAATAGATTATTACTCTATTGGAATAGATTATTACTCTATTGGAATACATTATTTCTCTGTTGGAATAGATTATTTCTCTGTTGGAATAGATTATTTATTTATTGGAATAGATTATTTATTGGAATAGATTA
Organism: Megaleporinus macrocephalus; assembly: GCA_021613375.1. Lineage (NCBI taxonomy): Eukaryota > Metazoa > Chordata > Actinopteri > Characiformes > Anostomidae > Megaleporinus > Megaleporinus macrocephalus. The sequence continues at coordinate 478,410 of CM038718.1, forward strand.
TTTCTCTGTTGGAATAATTATTTCTCTCTTGGAATGGATTATTTCTCTATTGGAATACATTATTTCTCTGTTGAAATAGATTATTTCTCTGTTGGAATAGATTATTTCTCTGTTGGAATACATTATTTCTCTATTGGAATAGATCATTTCTCTATTGGAATAGATCATTTCTCTAGATAATTTCTCTGTTGGAATAGATTATTTCTCTATTGGAATGGATTATTTCTTTGTTGGAATAGATTATTTCTCTGTTGGAATACATTATTTCTCTATTGGAATAGATCATTTCTCTATTGGAATAGATCATTTCTCTAGATAATTTCTCTGTTGGAATAGATTATTTCTCTGTTGGAATAGAATATTTCTCTATTGGAATGGATTATTTCTCTATTGGAATGGATTATTTCTCTATTGGAATGGATTATTTCTCTGTTGGAATAGATCATTTCTCTGTTGGAAAAGATCATTTCTCTGTTGGAATAGATTATTTCTCTATTGGAATACATTATTTCTCTGTTGAAATAGATCATTTCTCTGTTGGAATAGATCATTTCTCTGTTGGAATAGATTATTACTCTATTGGAATAGATTATTACTCTATTGGAATACATTATTTCTCTGTTGAAATAGATTATTTATTTATTGGAATAGATTATTTATTGGAATAGATTATTTCTCTGTTGGAATAATTATTTCTCTCTTGGAATGGATTATTTCTCTATTGGAATACATTATTTCTCTGTTGAAATAGATTATTTCTCTGTTGGAATAGATTATTTCTCTGTTGGAATACATTATTTCTCTATTGGAATAGATCATTTCTCTAGATAATTTCTCTGTTGGAATAGATTATTTCTCTATTGGAATGGATTATTTCTCTGTTGGAATAGATTATTTCTCTGTTGGAATACATTATTTCTCTATTGGAATAGATCATTTCTCTATTGGAATAGATCATTTCTCTAGATAATTTCTCTGTTGGAATAGATTATTTCTCTGTTGGAATAGAATATTTCTCTATTGGAATGGATTATTTCTCTATTGGAATGGATTATTTCTCTATTGGAATGGATTATTTCTCTGTTGGAATAGATTATTTCTCTGTTGGAATAGATTATTTCTCTGTTGGAGTAGATTATTTCTCTGTTGGAATAGATGATTTTTCTATTGGAATGGATTATTTCTCTATTGGAATGGATTATTTCTCTATTGGAATGGATTATTTCTCTGTTGGAATAGATTATTTTTCTGTTGGAATAGATTATTTCTCTATTGGAATAGATTATTTCTCTGTTGGAATAGATGATTTCTTTGTTGGAAAAGATTATTTCTCTATTGGAATAGATCATTTCTCTATTAGAATAGATCATTTCTCTATTGGAATAGATCATTGCTCTGTTGGAATAGATAATTTCTTTATTGGAATAGATTATTTCTCTGTTGGAATAGATCATTTCTCTATTAGAATAGATCATTTCTCTATTGGAATAGATTATTGCTCTGTTGGAATAGATTATTGCTCTGTTGGAATAGATAATTTCTTTATTGGAATAGATTATTTCTCTGTTGGAATAGATTATTTCTCTGTTGGAATAGATCCTTTCTCTGTTGGAATAGATAATTTCTCTGTTGGAATAGATTATTTCTCTGTTGGAATAGATTATTTCTCTATTGGAATGGATTATTTCTCTGTTGGAATAGATTATTTCTGTGTTGGAAGATATTATTTCTTTATTGGAATAGATTATTTCTCTATTGGAATGGATTATTTCTCTGTTGGAATAGATTATTTCTCTGTTGGAAGAGATTATTTCTTTATTGGAATAGCTTATTTCTCTGTTGGAATGGATTATTTCTCTATTGGAATGGATTATTTCTCTGTTGGAATAGATTATTTCTCTATTGGAATGGATTATTTCTCTATTGGAATAGATTATTTCTCTGTTGGAATAGATAATTTCTCTATTGGAATACATTATTTCTCTGTTGGAATAGATTATTTCTCTATTGGAATATATCAATTCCCTATTGGAATAAATTATTTCTCTGTTGGAATAGATTATTTCTCTATTGGAATAGCTTATTTCTCTGTTGGAATAGATTATGTCTCTATTAGAAGAGATTATTTCTCTGTTGGAATAGATTATTTCTCTGTTGGAATAGGTTATTTCTCTATTGGAATGGATTATTTCTCTATTGGAATGGATTATTTCTCTGTTGGAATAAATGATTTCTCTGTTGGAATAGATTATTTCTCTATTGGAATAGATTATTTCTCTGTTGGAATAGATGATTTCTCTGTTGGAATAGATGATTTCCCTATTGGAATAGCTTATTTCTCTGTTGGAATAGATTATGTCTCTATTAGAAGAGATTATTTCTCTGTTGGAATAGATGATTTCTCTGTTGGAATAGATTATTTCTCTATTGGAATATATCATTTCTCTATTGGAATAGATCATTTCTCTATTGGAATAGATTATTGCTCTGTTGGAATAGATAATTTCTTTATTGGAATAGATTATTTCTCTGTTGGAATAGATTATTTCTCTGTTGGAATAGATTGTTTATTTGTTGGAATAGATCATTTCTCTGTTGGAATAGATCATTTCTCTGTTGGAATAGATCATTTCTCTGTTGGAATAGATTATTTCTCTATTGGAATAGCTTATTTCTCTGTTGGAATAGATTATGTCTCTATTAGAAGAGATTATTTCTCTGTTGAAATAGATTATTTCTCTGTTGGAATAGATTATTTATTTATTGGAATAGATTATTTATTGGAATAGATTATTTCTCTGTTGGAATAATTATTTCTCTCTTGGAATGGATTATTTCTCCATTGGAATACATTATTTCTCTGTTGAAAGATTATTTCTCTGTTGGAATAGATTATTTCTCTGTTGGAATAGATTATTTCTCTGTTGGAATAGATTATTTCTCTGTTGGAATAGATTATTTCTCTGTTGGAAGAGATTATTTCTTTATTGGAATAGCTTATTTCTCTGTTGGAATGGATTATTTCTAGGGTTAGCACCTGAAATAGATCATATCTCTGTTGGAATAGATCATTTCTCTGTTGGAATAGATTATTTCTCTATTGTAATACATTATTTCTCTGTTGGAATAGATCATTTCTCTGTTGGAATAGATTATTACTCTATTGGAATACATTATTTCTCTATTGGAATACATTATTTCTCTGTTGAAACAGATTATTTCTCTGTTGGAATAGATTATTTATTTATTGGAATAGATTATTTATTGGAATAGATTATTTCTCTGTTGGAATAATTATTTCTCTCTTGGAATGGATTATTTCTCTATTGGAATACATTATTTCTCTGTTGAAAGGTTATTTCTCTGTTGGAATAGATTATTTCTCTGTTGGAATAGATTATTTCTCTGTTGGAATAGATTATTTCTCTGTTGGAATAGATAATTTCTCTGTTGGAATAGATTATTTCTCTATTGGAATGGATTATTTCTCTGTTGGAATAGATTATTTCTCTGTTGGAAGAGATTATTTCTTTATTGGAATATATTTCTCTATTGGAATGGATTATTTCTCTGTTGGAATAGATTATTTCTCTGTTGGAAGAGATTATTTCTTTATTGGAATAGCTTATTTCTCTGTTGGAATGGATTATTTCTAGGGTTAGCACCTGAAATAGATAATTTCTCTGTTGGAATAGATTATTTCTCTATTGGAATAGATCATTTCTCTGTTGGAATAGATCATTTCTCTGTTGGAATAGATTATTTCTCTATTGGAATACATTATTTCTCTGTTGAAATAGATTATTTCTCTGTTGGAATAGATTATTTCTCTATTGGAATACATTATTTCTCTGTTGAAATAGATCATTTCTCTGTTGGAATAGATTATTTCTCTGTTGGAAGAGATTATTTCTTTATTGGAATAGCTTATTTCTCTGTTGGAATGGATTATTTCTAGGGTTAGCACCTGAAATAGATAATTTCTCTGTTGGAATAGATTATTTCTCTATTGGAATAGATCATATCTCTGTTGGAATAGATCATTTCTCTGTTGGAATAGATTATTTCTCTATTGGAATACATTATTTCTCTATTGTAATACATTACTTTTCTGTTGAAATAGATTATTTCTCTGTTGGAATAGATTATTTCTCTATTGGAATAGATTGTTTATTTGTTGAAATAGATCATTTCTCTGTTGGAATAGATCATTTCTCTGTTGGAATAGATTATTACTCTATTGGAATAGATTATTACTCTATTGGAATACATTATTTCTCTGTTGGAATAGATTATTTCTCTGTTGGAATAGATTATTTATTTATTGGAATAGATTATTTATTGGAATAGATTATTTCTCTGTTGGAATAATTATTTCTCTCTTGGAATGGATTATTTCTCTATTGGAATACATTATTTCTCTGTTGAAATAGATTATTTCTCTGTTGGAATAGATTATTTCTCTGTTGGAATACATTATTTCTCTATTGGAATAGATCATTTCTCTATTGGAATAGATCATTTCTCTAGATAATTTCTCTGTTGGAATAGATTATTTCTCTATTGGAATGGATTATTTCTTTGTTGGAATAGATTATTTCTCTGTTGGAATACATTATTTCTCTATTGGAATAGATCATTTCTCTATTGGAATAGATCATTTCTCTAGATAATTTCTCTGTTGGAATAGATTATTTCTCTGTTGGAATAGAATATTTCTCTATTGGAATGGATTATTTCTCTATTGGAATGGATTATTTCTCTATTGGAATGGATTATTTCTCTGTTGGAATAGATCATTTCTCTGTTGGAAAAGATCATTTCTCTGTTGGAATAGATTATTTCTCTATTGGAATACATTATTTCTCTGTTGAAATAGATCATTTCTCTGTTGGAATAGATCATTTCTCTGTTGGAATAGATTATTACTCTATTGGAATAGATTATTACTCTATTGGAATACATTATTTCTCTGTTGAAATAGATTATTTATTTATTGGAATAGATTATTTATTGGAATAGATTATTTCTCTGTTGGAATAATTATTTCTCTCTTGGAATGGATTATTTCTCTATTGGAATACATTATTTCTCTGTTGAAATAGATTATTTCTCTGTTGGAATAGATTATTTCTCTGTTGGAATACATTATTTCTCTATTGGAATAGATCATTTCTCTAGATAATTTCTCTGTTGGAATAGATTATTTCTCTATTGGAATGGATTATTTCTCTGTTGGAATAGATTATTTCTCTGTTGGAATACATTATTTCTCTATTGGAATAGATCATTTCTCTATTGGAATAGATCATTTCTCTAGATAATTTCTCTGTTGGAATAGATTATTTCTCTGTTGGAATAGAATATTTCTCTATTGGAATGGATTATTTCTCTATTGGAATGGATTATTTCTCTATTGGAATGGATTATTTCTCTGTTGGAATAGATTATTTCTCTGTTGGAATAGATTATTTCTCTGTTGGAGTAGATTATTTCTCTGTTGGAATAGATGATTTTTCTATTGGAATGGATTATTTCTCTATTGGAATGGATTATTTCTCTATTGGAATGGATTATTTCTCTGTTGGAATAGATTATTTTTCTGTTGGAATAGATTATTTCTCTATTGGAATAGATTATTTCTCTGTTGGAATAGATGATTTCTTTGTTGGAAAAGATTATTTCTCTATTGGAATAGATCATTTCTCTATTAGAATAGATCATTTCTCTATTGGAATAGATCATTGCTCTGTTGGAATAGATAATTTCTTTATTGGAATAGATTATTTCTCTGTTGGAATAGATCATTTCTCTATTAGAATAGATCATTTCTCTATTGGAATAGATTATTGCTCTGTTGGAATAGATTATTGCTCTGTTGGAATAGATAATTTCTTTATTGGAATAGATTATTTCTCTGTTGGAATAGATTATTTCTCTGTTGGAATAGATCCTTTCTCTGTTGGAATAGATAATTTCTCTGTTGGAATAGATTATTTCTCTGTTGGAATAGATTATTTCTCTATTGGAATGGATTATTTCTCTGTTGGAATAGATTATTTCTGTGTTGGAAGATATTATTTCTTTATTGGAATAGATTATTTCTCTATTGGAATGGATTATTTCTCTGTTGGAATAGATTATTTCTCTGTTGGAAGAGATTATTTCTTTATTGGAATAGCTTATTTCTCTGTTGGAATGGATTATTTCTCTATTGGAATGGATTATTTCTCTGTTGGAATAGATTATTTCTCTATTGGAATGGATTATTTCTCTATTGGAATAGATTATTTCTCTGTTGGAATAGATAATTTCTCTATTGGAATACATTATTTCTCTGTTGGAATAGATTATTTCTCTATTGGAATATATCAATTCCCTATTGGAATAAATTATTTCTCTGTTGGAATAGATTATTTCTCTATTGGAATAGCTTATTTCTCTGTTGGAATAGATTATGTCTCTATTAGAAGAGATTATTTCTCTGTTGGAATAGATTATTTCTCTGTTGGAATAGGTTATTTCTCTATTGGAATGGATTATTTCTCTATTGGAATGGATTATTTCTCTGTTGGAATAAATGATTTCTCTGTTGGAATAGATTATTTCTCTATTGGAATAGATTATTTCTCTGTTGGAATAGATGATTTCTCTGTTGGAATAGATGATTTCCCTATTGGAATAGCTTATTTCTCTGTTGGAATAGATTATGTCTCTATTAGAAGAGATTATTTCTCTGTTGGAATAGATGATTTCTCTGTTGGAATAGATTATTTCTCTATTGGAATATATCATTTCTCTATTGGAATAGATCATTTCTCTATTGGAATAGATTATTGCTCTGTTGGAATAGATAATTTCTTTATTGGAATAGATTATTTCTCTGTTGGAATAGATTATTTCTCTGTTGGAATAGATTGTTTATTTGTTGGAATAGATCATTTCTCTGTTGGAATAGATCATTTCTCTGTTGGAATAGATCATTTCTCTGTTGGAATAGATTATTTCTCTATTGGAATAGCTTATTTCTCTGTTGGAATAGATTATGTCTCTATTAGAAGAGATTATTTCTCTGTTGAAATAGATTATTTCTCTGTTGGAATAGATTATTTCTCTATTGGAATGGATTATTTCTCTGTTGGAATAGATGATTTCTCTGTTGGAATAGATTATTTCTCTATTGGAATAGATCATTTCTCTATTAGAATAGATAATTTCTCTATTAGAAGGGATCATTTCTCTGTTGGAATAGATCATTTCTCTGTTGGAATAGATTATTGCTCTGTTGGAATAGATTATTGCTCTGTTGGAATAGATAATTTCTTTAATGGAATAGATTATTTCTCTCTTGGAATAGATTATTTCTCTGTTGGAATAGATTGTTTATTTGTTGGAATAGATCATTTCTCTGTTGGAATAGATCATTTCTCTGTTGGAATAGATCATTTCTCTGTTGGAATAGATGATTACTCTATTGGAATAGATTATTTCTCTGTTGGAATAGATTATGTCTCTATTAGAAGAGATTATTTCTCTGTTGGAATAGATTATTTCTCTGTTGGAATAGATTATTTCTCTATTGGAATGGATTATTTCTCTATTGGAATGGATTATTTCTCTGTTGGAATAGATAATTTCTCTGGTGGAATAGATTATTTCTCTATTGGAATAGATCATTTCTCTACTTTAATAGATCATTTCTCTATTGGAATACATTATTTCTCTGTTGAAATAGATTATTTCTCTGTTGGAATAGATTATTTCTCTGTTGGAATAGATTATTTATTGGAATAGATTATTTCTCTGTTGCAATAGACTATTTATTGGAATAGATTATTTCTCTGTTGGAAGAGATTATTTCTCTGTTGGAATAGATTATTTCTCTGTTGGAAGAGATTATTTCTTTGTTGGAATAGCTTATTTCTCTGTTGGAATGGATTATTTCTCTGTTGGAATAGATGATTTCTCTGTTGGAAGAGATTATTTCTTTATTGGAATAGCTTATTTCTCTATTGGAATGGATTATTTCTCTATTGGAATGGATTATTTCTCTGTTGGAATAGATTATTTCTCTATTGGAATTGATTATTTCTCTATTGGAATAGATTATTTCTCTTTTGGAATAGATTATTTCTCTATTGGAATATATCATTTCTCTATTGGAATAGATTATTGCTCTTTTGGAGTAGATAATTTCTTTATTGGAATAGATTATTTCTCTGTTGGAATAGAATCTTTCTTTGTTGGAATAGATTATTTCTCTGTTGGAATAGATTATTTCTCTGTTGGAATAGATCATTTCTCTGTTGGAATAGATTATTTCTCTATTGGAATAGCTTATTTCTCTGTTGGAACAGATTATGTCTCTATTAGAAGAGATTATTTCTCTGTTGGAATAGATTATTTCTCTGTTGGAATAGATTATTTTTCTATTGGAATGGATTATTTCTCTATTGGAATGGATTATTTCTCTGTTGGAATGGATTATTTCTCTATTGGAATGGATTATTTCTCTGTTGGAATAGATTATTTCTCTGTTGGAATAGATTATTTCTCTATTGGAATAGATTATTTCTCTGTTGGAATAGATCATTTCTCTAGTGGAATAGATTATTGCTCTGTTGGAATAGATAATTTCTTCATTGGAATAGATTATTTCTCTGTTGGAGTAGATTATTTCTCTGTTGGAATAGATAGTTTATTTGTTGGAATGGATCATTTCTCTGTTGGAATAGATTATTTCTCTTTTGGAATAGATTATTTATTGGAATAGATTATTTCTCTTTTGGAATAGATTATTTCTCTATTGGAATAGGTTATTTCTCTATTGGAATACATTATTTCTCTGTTGAAATAGATTATTTCTCTGTTGGAATAGATTCTTTCTCTGTTGGAATAGATTCTTTCTCTGTTGGAATAGATTCTTTCTCTGTTGGAATAGATTATTTATTGGAATAGATTATTTCTCTGTTGGAATAGATGATTTCTCTGTTGGAATAGATGATTTCTCTATTGGAATAGCTTATTTCTCTGTTGGAATAGATGATTTCTCTGTTGGAATAGATTATTTCTCTATTGGAGTGGATTATTTCTCTATTGGAATAGATGATTTCTCTGTTGGAATAGATTATTTCTCTATTGGAATAGATCATTTCTCTATTGGAATAGATCATTTCTCTATTGGAATAGATCATTTCTCTATTGGAATAGGTTATTGCTCTGTTGGAATAGATAATTTCTTTATTGTAACAGATTATTTCTCTGTTGGAATAGATTATTTCTCTGTTGGAATAGATTATTTATTGGAATAGATTATTTCTCTGTTGGATTAGATTATTTCTCTGTTTGAATAGATTATTTCTCTATTGGAATACATTATTTCTCTATTGAAATAGATTATTTCTCTGTTGGAATAGATTATTTCTCTGTTGGAATAGATTATTTCTCTGTTGGAATAGATTATTTATTAGAATAGATTATTTCTCTGTTGGAATAGATGATTTCTCTGTTGGAATAGATGATTTCTCTGTTGGAATAGGTGATTTCTCTATTGGAATAGCTTATTTCTCTGTTGGAATAGATTATGTCTCTATTAGAAGAGATTATTTCTCTGTTTGAATAGATTATTTCTCTTTTGGAATAGATTATTTCTCTATTGGAATGGATTATTTCTCTATTGGAATGGATTATTTCTCTGTTGGGATAGATTATTTCTCTGTTGGAATAGATTATTTCTCTATTGGAATAGTTTATTTCTCTGTTGGAATAGATCATTTCTCTGTTGGAATAGATTATTTCTCTATTGGAATACATTATTTCTCTGTTGAAATAGATTATTTCTCTGTTGGAATAGATTATTTCTCTATTGGAATACATTATTTCTCTGTTGAAATAGATCATTTCTCTGTTGAAATAGATCATTTCTCTATTGGAATACATTATTTCTCTATTGGAATACATTATTTCTCTGTTGGAATAGATTATTTATTTATTGGAATAGATTATTTATTGGAATAGATTATTTCTCTGTTGGAATAATTATTTCTCTCTTGGAATGGATTATTTCTCTATTGGAATACATTATTTCTCTGTTGGAATAGATTATTTCTCTGTTGGAATAGATTATTTCTCTGTTGGAATAGATTATTTCTCTGTTGGAATAGATTATTTATTGGAATAGATTATTTATTGGAATAGATTATTTCTCTGTTGGAATAGATTATGTCTCTATTAGAAGAGATTATTTCTCTGTTGGAATAGATTATTTCTCTGTTGGAATAGATTATGTCTCTATTAGAAGAGATTATTTCTCTATTGAAATGGATTATTTCTCTGTTGGAATAGATTATTTCTCTGTTGGAATAGATGATTTCTCTGTTGGAATAGATTATTTCTCTATTGGAATAGATCATTTCTCTATTGGAATAGATCATTTCTCTATTGGAATAGATCATTTCTCTATTGGAATAGATTATCGCTCTGTTGGAATAGATAATTTCTTTATTGGAATAGATTATTTCTCTGTTGGAATAGATTATTTATTTATTGGAATAGATTATTTATTGGAATAGATTATTTCTCTGTTGGAATAATTATTTCTCTCTTGGAATGGATTATTTCTCTATTGGAATACATTATTTCTCTGTTGAAAGATTATTTCTCTGTTGGAATAGATTATTTCTCTGTTGGAATAGATTATTTCTCTGCTGGAATAGATTATTTCTCTGTTGGAATAGATTATCTTTCTGTTGGAATAGATTATTTATTGGAATAGATTATTTATTGGAATAGATTATTTCTCTGTTGGAATAGATTATGTCTCTATTAGAAGAGATCATTTCTCTGTTGGAATAGATTATTTCTCTATTGGAATGGATTATTTCTCTATTGGAATGGATTATTTCTGTATTGGAATGGATTATTTCTCTGTTGGAATAGATCATTTCTCTGTTGGAATAGATTATTTCTCTATTGGAATAGATTATTTCTCTGTTGGAATAGATCATTTCTCTATTGGAATAGATCATTGCTCTGTTGGAATAGATAATTACTTTATTGAAATAGATTATTTCTCTGTTGGAATAGATCATTTCTCTATTAGAATAGATCATTTCTCTATTGGAATAGATTATTGCTCTGTTGGAATAGATTATTGCTCTGTTGGAATAGATTATTTCTCTATTGGAATAGATTATTTCTCTATTGGAATAGATCATTGCTCTGTTGGAATAGATAATTTCTTTATTGGAAAAGATTATTTCTCTATTGGAATAGATCATTTCTCTATTAGAATAGATCATTTCTCTATTGGAATAGATTATTGCTCTGTTGGAATAGATTATTGCTCTGTTGGAATAGATAATTTCTTTATTGGAATAGATTATTTCTCTGTTGGAATAGATTATTTCTCTGTTGGAATAGATTGTTTATTTGTTGGAATAGATCATTTCTCTGTTGGAATAGATCCTTTCTCTGTTGGAATAGATCATTTCTCTGTTGGAATAGATTATTTCTCTGTTGGAATAGATTATTTCTCTATTGGAATAGATTATTTCTCTGTTGGAATAGATTATTTCTCTGTTGGAAGAGATTATTTCTTTAATGGAATAGATTATTTCTCTATTGGAATGGATTATTTCTCTGTTGGAATAGATTATTTCTCTGTTGGAAGAGATTATTTCTTTATTGGAATAGCTTATTTCTCTGTTGGAATGGATTATTTCTCTATTGGAATGGATTATTTCTCTGTTGGAATAGATTATTTCTCTATTGGAATGGATTATTTCTCTGTTGGAATAGATCATTTCTCTGTTGGAATAGATAATTTCTCTATTGGAATAGATTATTTCTCTGTTGGAATAGATTATTTCTCTATTGGAATATATCAATTCCCTATTGGAATAGATTATTTCTCTGTTGGAATAGATTATTTCTCTATTGGAATAGCTTATTTCTCTGTTGGAATAGATTATTTCTTTATTGGAATAGCTTATTTCTCTGTTGGAATGGATTATTTCTCTATTGGAATGGATTATTTCTCTGTTGGAATAGATTATTTCTCTATTGGAATGGATTATTTCTCTATTGGAATAGATCATTTCTCTGTTGGAATAGATGATTTCTCTGTTGGAATAGATTATTTCTCTATTGGAATATATCATTTCTCTATCGGAATAGATCATTTCTCTATTGGAATAGATTATTGCTCTGTTGGAATAGATAATTTCTTTATTGGAATAGATTATTTCTCTGTTGGAATAGATTATTTCTCTGTTGGAATAGATTGTTTATTTGTTGGAATAGATCATTTCTCTGTTGGAATAGATCATTTCTCTGTTGGAATAGATTATTTCTCTGTTGGTATAGATTATTTATTGGAATAGATTATTTCTCTGTTGGAATAGATTATTTCTCTGTTGGAATAGATGATTTCTCTGTTGGAATAGATGATTTCTCTATTGGAATAGCTTATTTCTCTGTTGGAATAGATTATGTCTCTATTAGAAGAGATTATTTCTCTGTTGGAATAGATTATTTCTCTGTTGGAATAGATTATTTCTCTATTGGAATGGATTATTTCTCTATTGGAATGGATTATTTCTCTGTTGGAATAGATTATTGCTCTGTTGGAATAGATAATTTCTTTATTGGAATAGATTACTTCTCTGTTGGAATAGATCATTTCTCTATTAGAATAGATCATTTCTCTATTGGAATAGATTATTGCTCTGTTGGAATAGATTATTGCTCTGTTGGAATAGATAATTTCTTTATTGGAATAGATTATTTCTCGCTTGGAATAGATTATTTCTCGCTTGGAATAGATTGTTTATTTGTTGGAATAGATCATTTCTCTGTTGGAATAGATCATTTCTCTGTTGGAATAGATCATTTCTCTGTTGGAATAGATTATTTCTCTATTGGAATAGCTTATTTCTCTGTTGGAATAGATTATGTCTCTATTAGAAGAGATTATTTCTCTGTTGAAATAGATTATTTCTCTGTTGGAATAGATTATTTCTCTATTGGAATGGATTATTTCTCTGTTGGAATAGATGATTTCTCTGTTGGAATAGATTATTTCTCTATTGGAATAGATCATTTCTCTATTAGAATAGATAATTTCTCTATTGGAATAGATTATTGCTCTGTTGGAATAGATTATTGCTCTGTTGGAATAGATAATTTCTTTATTGGAATAGATTATTTCTCTCTTGGAATAGATTATTTCTCTGTTGGAATAGATTGTTTATTTGTTGGAATAGATCATTTCTCTGTTGGAATAGATCATTTCTCTGTTGGAATAGATCATTTCTCTGTTGGAATAGATGATTTCTCTATTGGAATAGATTATTTCTCTGTTGGAATAGATTATGTCTCTATTAGAAGAGATTATTTCTCTGTTGGAATAGATTATTTCTTTGTTGGAATAGACTATTTATTGGAATAGATTATTTCTCTGTTGGAATAGACTATTTATTGGAATAGATTATTTCTCTATTGGAATGGATTATTTCTCTGTTGGAATAGATTATTTCTCTGTTGGAAGAGATTATTTCTTTATTGGAATAGCTTATTTCTCTGTTGGAAGAGATTATTTCTTTATTGGAATAGCTTATGTCTCTGTTGGAATGGATTATTTCTCTATTGGAATGGATTATTTCTCTGTTGGAATAGATTATTTTTCTATTGGAATGGATTATTTCTCTATTGGAATAGATTATTTCTCTGTTGGAATAGATTATTTCTCTATTGGAATATATCATTTCTGTATTGGAATAGATTATTGCTCTTTTGGAGTAGATAATTTGTTTATTGGAATAGATTATTTCTCTGTTGGAATAGAATCTTTCTTTGTTGGAATAGATTATTTCTCTGTTGGAATAGATTATTTCTCTGTTGGAATAGATCATTTCTCTATTAGAAGAGATTATTTCTCTGTTGGAATAGATTATTTATTGGAATAGATTATTTCTCTATTGGAATGGATTATTTCTCTATTGGAATGGATTATTTCTCTGTTGTAATAAATTATTTCTCTGTTGGAATAGATTATTTCTCTATTGGAATAGATTATTTCTCTGTTGGAATAGATGATTTCTCTGTTGGAATAGATCATTTCTCTATTGGAATAGATCATTTCTCTATTGGAATAGATTATTGCTCTGTTGGAATAGATAATTTCTTTATTGGAATAGATTATTTCTCTGTTGGAATAGATTATTTCTCTGTTGGAATAGATTGTTTATTTGTTGGAATAGATCATTTCTCTGTTGGAATAGATTATTTCTCTGTTGGAATAGATTATTTATTGGAATAGATTATTTCTCTGTTGGAATAGATTATTTCTCTATTGGAATAGGTTATTTCTCTATTGGAATACATTATTTCTCTGTTGAAATAGATTATTTCTCTGTTGGAATAGATTCTTTCTCTGTTGGAATAGATTCTTTCTCTGTTGGAATAGATTATTTATTGGAATAGATTATTTCTCTGTTGGAATAGATGATTTCTCTGTTGGAATAGATGATTTCTCTATTGAAATAGCTTATTTCTCTGTTGGAATAGATGATTTCTCTGTTGGAATAGATTATTTCTCTATTGGAGTGGATTATTTCTCTATTGGAATAGATTATTTCTCTGTTGGAATAGATGATTTCTCTGTTGGAATAGATTATTTCTCTATTGGAATAGGTCATTTCTCTATTGGAATAGATCATTTCTCTATTGGAATAGATCATTTCTCTATTGGAATAGATTATTGCTCTGTTGGAATAGATAATTTCTTTATTGTAATAGATTATTTCTCTGTTGGAATAGATTATTTCTCTGTTGGAATAGATTATTTATTGGAATAGATTATTTCTCTGTTGGAATAGATTATTTCTCTATTGGAATAGATTATTTCTCTATTGGAATACATTATTTCTCTGTTGAAATAGATTATTTCTCTGTTGGAATAGATTATTTATTGGAATAGATTATTACTCTGTTGGAATAGATGATTTCTCTGTTGGAATAGATGATTTCTCTGTTGGAATAGGTGATTTCTCTATTGGAATAGCTTATTTCTCTGTTGGAATAGATTATGTCTCTATTAGAAGAGATTATTTCTCTGTTTGAATAGATTATTTCTCTTTTGGAATAGATTATTTCTCTATTGGAATGGATTATTTCTCTATTGGAATGGATTATTTCTCTGTTGGAATAGATTATTTCTCTGTTGGAATAGATTATTTCTCTATTGGAATAGATTATTTCTCTGTTGGAATAGATCATTTCTCTGTTGGAATAGATCATTTCTCTATTGGAATAGATCATTTCTCTGTTGGAATAGATTATTTCTCTGTTGGAATAGATTATTTCTCTGTTGGAATGGATTATTTCTCTGTTGGAAGAGATTATTTCTCTATTGGAATAGATCATTTCTATATTTTAATTAATTATTTCTCTATTGGAATAGATAATATCTCTATTGGTATAGATTATTTCTCTATTGGAGTAGATCATTTCTTTGTTAGAATAGATAATTTCTCTGTTGGAATAGCTTATTTCTCTATTGGAATATATTATTTCTGTGTTAGAATAGATTATTTCTCTGTTGGAATAGATTATTTCTCTGTTGGAATAGGTAATTTCTCTGTTGGAATAGATCATTTCTCTGTTGAAATAAATAATTTCTCTGTTGGAACAGCTTATTTCTCTGCTGGAATAGTTTATTTCTCTGTTGGAATAGATTATTTCTCTGTTGGAATAGATCATTTCTCTATTGGAATAGAATATTTCTCTGTTGGAATAGATTATTTATCTATTGGAATAGGTCATTTCTATATTGGAATTAATTATTTCTCTATTGGAATGAATTATTTTTCTATTGGAATAGATAATTTCTCTAATTGTATAGATTATTTCTCTTTTGGAGTAGATCATTTGTTAGAATAGATTATTTCTCTGTTGGAATAGATCATTTTTCTGTTGGAATAGATCATTTCTTTATTGCAATAGATCATTTCTCTGTTAGAATAGATCATTTTTCTATTGGAATAGATTAGTTCTCTGTTGGAGTAGATTATTTCTCCGTTGGAATAGATTACTGTTGGAATAGATTCTTTCTCTGTTGGAATAGATAATTTCTCCGTTGAAATAGTTCATTTCTCCGTTGGAATAGATCATTTCTCTGTTGGAATAGATAATTTCTCTGTTGGAATAGATTATTTCTCTATTGGAATAGATAATTTCTTTGATGGAATAGATAATTTCTCTATTGGAATAGATGATTGGAATAGATCATTTCTCTATTGGAATAGATAATTTCTCTGTTGGAATAGATTATTTCTCTATTGGAATAGATAATTTCTTTGATGGAATAGATAATTTCTCTATTGGAATAGATGATTGGAATAGATCATTTCTCTATTGGAATAGATTATTGCTCTGTTGGAATAGATTATTGCTCTGTTGGAATAGATAATTTCTTTATTGGAATAGATTATTTCTCTCTTGGAATAGATTATTTCTCTGTTGGAATAGATTGTTTATTTGTTGGAATAGATCATTTCTCTGTTGGAATAGATCATTTCTCTGTTGGAATAGATGATTTCTCTGTTGGAATAGATGATTTCTCTATTGGAATAGATTATTTCTCTGTTGGAATAGATTATGTCACTTTTAGAAGAGATTATTTCTCTGTTGGAATAGATTATTTCTCTGTTGGAATAGATTATTTCTCTATAGGAATGGATTATTTCTCTATTGGAATGGATTATTTCTCTGTTGGAATAGATAATTTCTCTGTTGGAATAGATTATTTCTCTATTGGAATAGATCATTTCTCTATTGGAATACATTATTTCTCTGTTGAAATAGATTATTTCTCTGTTGGAATAGATTATTTCTCTGTTGGAATAGATTATTTATTGGAATAGATTATTTCTCTGTTGGAATAGACTATTTATTGGAATAGATTATTTCTCTGTTGGAATAGATTATTTCTCTGTTGGAATAGATGATTTCTCTGTTGGAATAGATTATTTCTCTATTGGAATGGATTATTTCTCTGTTGGAATAGATTATTTATTTGTTGGAATAGATAATTTCTCTGTTGGAATAGGTCATTTCTCTGTTGGAATAGATTATTTCTCTGTTGGAATAGATTATTTATTGGAATAGATTATTTCTCTGCTGGAATAGATTATTTCTCTATTGGAATAGATTATTTCTCTATTGGAATACATTATTTCTCTGTTGAAATACATTATTTCTCTGTTGGAATAGATTATTTATTGGAATAGATTATTTCTCTGTTGGAATAGATTATTTCTCTGTTGGAATAGATGATTTCTCTGTTGGAATAGATGATTTCTCTATTGGAATAGCTTATTTCTCTGTTGGAATAGATTATGTCTCTATTAGAAGAGATTATTTCTCTGTTGGAATAGATTATTTCTCTGTTGGAATAGATTATTTCTCTATTGGAATGGATTATTTCTCTATTGGAATGGATTATTTCTCTGTTGGAATAGATTATTTTTCTGTTGGAATAGATTATTTCTCTATTGGAATAGATTATTTCTCTGTTGGAATAGATGATTTCTTTGTTGGAATAGATTATTTCTCTATTGGAATAGATAATTTCTCTATTAGTATAGATCATTTCTCTATTGGAATAGATTATTGCTCTGTTGGAATAGATAATTTCTTTATTGGAATAGATTATTTCTCTGCTGGAATAGATCATTTCTCTATTAGAATAGATCATTTCTCTATTGGAATAGATTATTGCTCTGTTGGAATAGATTATTGCTCTGTTGGAATAGATAATTTCTTTATTGGAATAGATTATTTCTCTGTTGGAATAGATTATTTCTCTGTTGGAATAGATTGTTTATTTGTTGGAATAGATCATTTCTCTGTTGGAATAGATCCTTTCTCTGTTGGAATAGATCATTTCTCTGTTGGAAGAGATTATTTCTTTATTGGAATAGATTATTTCTCTATTGGAATGGATTATTTCTCTGTTGGAATATATTATTTCTCTGTTGGAAGAGATTATTTCTTTATTGGAATAGCTTATTTCTCTGTTGGAATGGATTATTTCTCTGTTGGAATAGATTATTTCTCTGTTGGAAGAGATTATTTCTTTATTGGAATAGCTTATTTCTCTGTTGGAATGGATTATTTCCCTATTGGAATGGATTATTTCTCTGTTGGAATAGATTATTTCTCTATTGGAATGGATTATTTCTCTATTGGAATAGATTATTTCTCTGTTGGAATAGATTATTTCTCTATTGGAATAGATTATTTCTCTGTTGGAATAGATTATTTCTCTATTGGAATATATCATTTCTCTATTGGAATAGATTATTGCTCTGTTGGAGTAGATAATTTCTTTATTGGAATAGATTATTTCTCTGTTGGAATAGATCCTTTCTCTATTGGAATAGATTATTGCTCTGTTGGAGTAGATAATTTCTTTATTGGAATAGATTATTTCTCTGTTGGAATAGATTATTTCTCTGTTGGAATAGATCATTTCTCTGTTGGAATAGATTATTTCTCTATTGGAATAGCTTATTTTTCTGTTGGAATAGATTATGTCTCTATTAGAAGAGATTATTTCTCTGTTGGAATAGATTATTTCTCTATTGGAATAGATTATTTCTCTGTTGGAATGGATTATTTCTCTGTTGGAAGAGATTATTTTTCTATCGGAATAGATCATTTCTATATTTGAATTAATTATTTCTCTATTGGAATAGATAATTTCTCTATTGGTATAGATTATTTCTCTATTGGAGTAGATCATTTCTTTGTTAGAATAGATAATTTCTCTGTTGGAATAGCTTATTTCTCTATTGGAATATATTATTTCTGTGTTAGAATAGATTATTTCTCTGTTGGAATAGATTATTTCTCTGTTGGAATAGGTAATTTCTCTGTTGGAATAGATCATTTCTCTGTTGAAATAAATAATTTCTCTGTTGGAACAGCTTATTTCTCTGTTGGAATAGTTTATTTCTCTGTTGGAATAGATTATTTCTCTGTTGGAATAGATCATTTCTCTATTGGAATAGAATATTTCTCTGTTGGAATAGATTATTTATCTATTGGAATAGGTCATTTCTTTATTGGAATTAATTATTTCCCTATTGGAATGAATTATTTTTCTATTGGAATAGATAATTTCTCTAATTGTATAGATTATTTCTCTATTGGAGTAGATCATTTGTTAGAATAGATTATTTCTCTGTTGGAATAGATCATTTCTCTGTTGGAATAGATCATTTCTTTATTGCAATAGATCATTTCTCTGTTAGAATAGATCATTTTTCTATTGGAATAGATTAGTTCTCTGTTGGAGTAGATTATTTCTCCGTTGGAATAGATTATTTCTCTGTTGGAATAGATTCTTTCTCTGTTGGAATAGATAATTTCTCCGTTGAAATAGTTCATTTCTCCGTTGGAATAGATCATTTCTCTGTTGGAATAGATAATTTCTCTGTTGGAATAGATTATTTCTCTATTGGAATAGATAATTTCTTTGATGGAATAGATAATTTCTCTATTGGAATAGATGATTGGAATAGATCATTTCTCTATTGGAATGTATGATTGGAATAGATTATTTCTCTACTGGAATGGATAATGTCTCTGTTGGAAAAGATTATTTCTCTATTGGAATGGATAATGTCTCTGTTGGAGTAGATTATTTCTCTATTGGAATAGATTATTTCTGTGTTGGAATAGATAATTTCTCTGTTGGAATAGATCATTTCTTTATTGGAATAGATTATTTCTCTCTTGGAATAGATCACTTTTCTGTTGGAAGAGAAATGATGTATTCCATTATAGATTATTAGATTACTTTTCTATTGGAATAGATAATTTCTCTTTTGAAATCGGTTATTTCTCTGTTGGAATAGATCATTTCTCTGTTTTAATAGATTATTTCTCTGTTGGAATAGATTATTTCTCTATTTGAATAAATCATTTCTCTATTGGAATAGATTATTTCTCTGTTGGAATACATTATTTCTCTGTTGGAATAGATCAGTTCTCTATTGGAATAGATTATTTCTCTGTTAGAATAGATCATTTCTCTATTGGAATAGATCATTTCTCTTCTGGAGTAGATTATATCTCTATTGGAATAGATCATTTCTCTACTGGAATAGATCATTTCTCTGTTAGAATAGATCATTTCTCTGTTAGAATAGATCATTTTTCTGTTAGAACAGATCATTTCTGTATTGGAATAGATTATTTCTCTGTTACAATAGATCATTTCTCTAGTGGAATAGATTATTTCTCTGTTGGAATAGATCATTTCTCTGTTAGAACAGATCATTTCTCTATTGTAATAGATTATTTCTCTGTTGCAATAGATCATTTCTCTAGTGGAATAGATTATTTCTCTGTTGGAATAGATTATTTTTCTGTTGGAAGATTATAGATTATTAGATTAATAGATTATTTTTCTATTGGAATAGATCATTTCTCTTTTGAAATTGATTATTTCTCTGTTGGAATAGATTATTTCTCTGTTTTAA
>CM038718.1:506461-508961 GCA_021613375.1 Megaleporinus macrocephalus
CACCAACACCTAAACCTAACCTTAATCTCAGTACCTTATATAATACTACACCTAAACCTAACGTTAACCTCAGTACCTTATATAATACTACACATACACCTAAACCTAACCTTAACCTCAGTACCTTATATAATACTACACCTACACCTAAACCTAACCTTAACCTCAGTACCTTATATAATACTACACCTACACCTAAACCTAACCTTAACCTCACTACCTTATATAATACTACACCTACACCTAAACCTAACCTTAACCTCAGTACCTTATATAATACTACACCTACACCTAAACCTAACCTTAACCTCAGTACCTTATATAATACTACACCTAAACCTAACCTTAACCTCAGTACCTTATATAATACTACACCTACACCTAAACCTAACGTTAACCTCAGTACCTTATATAATACTACACCTACACCTAACGTTAACCTCAGTACCTTATATAATACTACACCTACACCTAAACCTAACCTTAACCTCAGTACCTTATATAATACTACACCTAAACCTAACGTTAACCTCAGTACCTTATATAATACTACACCTACACCTAACCTTAACCTCAGTACCTTATATAATACTACACCTACACCTAAACCTAACCTTAACCTCAGTACCTTATATAATACTACACCTAAACCTTACGTTAACCTCAGTACCTTTTATAATACTACACCTAAACCTAACGTTAACCTCAGTACCTTATATAATACTACACCTACACCTAACCTTAACCTCAGTACCTTATATAATACTACACCTAAACCTAACCTTAACCTCAGTACCTTATATAATACTACACCTAAACCTAACGTTAACCTCAGTACCTTTTATAATACTACACCTACACCTAAACCTAACCTTAACCTCAGTACCTTTTATAATACTACACCTAAACCTAACCTTAACCTCAGTACCTTATATAATACTACACCTAAACCTAACCTTAACCTCAGTACCTTATATAATACTACACCTAAACCTAACCTTAACCTCAGTACCTTATATAATACTACACCTACACCTAACCTTAACCTCAGTACCTTATATAATACTACACCTACACCTAACCCTAACTTTAACCTCAGTACCTTATATAATACTACACCTTCACCTAAACCTAACCTCAGTACCTTATATAAAACTACACCTACACCTAAGTCTAACCTTAACCTCAGTACCTTATATAATACTACACCTTCACCTAAACCTAACCTTAACCTCAGTACCTTATATAATACTACACCTAAACCTAACCTTAACCTCAGTACCTTATATAATACTACACCTAAACCTAACCCTAACTTTAACCTCAGTACCTTATATAATACTACACCTACACCTAACCCTAACTTTAACCTCAGTACCTTATATAATACTACACCTTCACCTAAACCTAACCTCAGTACCTTATATAAAACTACACCTACACCTAAGTCTAACCTTAACCTCAGTACCTTATATAATACTACACCTTCACCTAAACCTAACCTTAACCTCAGTACCTTATATAATACTACACCTAAACCTAACCCTAACTTTAACCTCAGTACCTTATATAATACTACACCTACACCTAACCTTAACCTCAGTACCTTATATAATACTACACCTAAACCTAACGTTAACTTTAACCTCAGTACCTTATATAATACTACACCTAAACCTAACCCTAACCTTAACCTCAGTTCCTTATATAATACTACACCTACACCTAAACCTAACCTTAACCTCAGTACCTTATATAATACTACACCTACACCTAAATCTAACCTTAACCTCAGTACCTTATATAATACTACACCTACACCTAAACCTAACGTTAACCTCAGTACCTTATATAATACTACACCTACACCTAAACCTAACCTTAACCTCAGTACCTTATATAATACTACACCTACACCTAAATCTACCCTTAACCTCAGTACCTTATATAATACTACCCCAACACCTAACACTAACTCAACCTCAGTACCTTATATAATACTACACCTAAACCTAACCTTAACCTCAGTACCTTATATAATACTACACCTACACCTAAACCTAACGTTAACCTCAGTACCTTATATAATACTACACCAACACCTAAACCTAACCTTAATCTCAGTACCTTATATAATACTACACCTACACCTAAACCTAACGTTAACCTCAGTACCTTATATAATACTACACCAACACCTAAACCTAACCTTAATCTCAGTACCTTATATAATACTACACCTAAACCTAACGTTAACCTCAGTACCTTATATAATACTACACATACACCTAAACCTAACCTTAACCTCAGTACCTTATATAATACTACACCTACACCTAAACCTAACCTTAACCTCAGTACCTTATATAATACTACACCTACACCTAAACCTAACCTTAACCTCACTACCTTATATAATACTACACCTACACCTAAACCTAATGTTAACCTCAGTACCTTATATAATACTACACTTACACCTAAACCTAACCTTAACCTC
>CM038718.1:518961-523961 GCA_021613375.1 Megaleporinus macrocephalus
CGCCATGCTTGTCCTGACACTTTTGACTCACCCTGTAGGTGGTGTTTGATGTATTGAGGGTCTGATTCCTGAAGTTGGTACTGGAATTCAGCACATGGCTGTTAGCTGGTCTACTGGGTTTGGTACTGGTTCTGGTTTGAAACCGGCAGCGTTTTGTAAAGAAATAGACTCGAAGACCTTGCTTCACCGACAGGACCACCACAGCAAGGTGGTCTACGCTAGCAGCACTGGCTGATTCATACTGGAGTGTATGGACCCGGTGCTGTGAGCCAGTCTGGAGTGATGAGTGTGTGTGGTGTCAGTGATGAAGTAATGTTCTGTTTCTCTGCTGCTGGAAAAGTTGCGCGGACTCTGAGCAGGTATCAGTGTGTTCACGTCCGTCCATCTGTCTTTCTGTCCATCAGTTCAGCCTCAGTCCATCATCTGATCACCCCATCTTTCTGTATATGTTCACACCTACATGTATTGGCCCCTCCCTTTCCACAGTCTCCGCCCCTAGTCTGCTTTCTCTGATGCTTCTGAAAGACGTGAGTTTAGGTTTTAGGTTTCGGAGAGGTTAGCGCTCATTAAAGTAAAAACACATTCTAACTTAATTCAGCGGTTCAGAACTTCCAGTCAGAACTCTTCACAGTGGTTCTAGATACAGTCAGAACTCTTCACAGTGGAGGTGAATGGAACCAGACGTCCACCACTAAAAGCTGTTCTAGATCCAGTCAGATCTGTTCACAGTGGTGGTGAATGGAACCAGACGTCCACCACTAAAAGCTGTTCTAGATCCAGTCAGATCTGTTCACAGTGGAGGTGAATGGAACCAGACGTCCACCTCTAAAAGCTCCTCACAGAAAGTTCTTACAGTAGATGTTATAAATACACTGTCTGATTCTGAGACGCTGTTTATGATAGTTTAGAGAAGATCTCAGTCTTAAACTCCATTCATGGTGGAGGGATACATGCAGGACGCTGTGAGGTTCAAATAGTCCCCAAAGAAAACCTAGTATTTTCAGATCTTCCACATTTTACCATCAACATCCAGATAAACTCAGAAGACACGTGTAGCTTCACTGGTGGGTTTATAGTAAATACAGTGTGTATATTAGTGTTGTAGACATGGAGACCCCTGGTTACCATCACCACCACTATAAACACCATCACCACCACTGTAAACACCACCACCACCACTGTAAACACCATCACCACCACCACTGTAAACATCACCACCACCACTGTAAACACCACCACCACCACTGTAAACACCATCACCACCACCGTAAACACCATCACCACCACTATAAACACCATCACCACCACTGTAAACATCACCACCACCACTGTAAACATCACCACCACCACTGTAAACACCATCACCACCACTGTAAACACCATCACCACCACTGTAAACATCACCACCACCACTGTAAACACCACCACCACCACTGTAAACACCTTAACCACCACCACTGTAAACATCACCACCACCACTGTAAACATCACCACCACCACTGTAAACATCACCACCACCACTGTAAACACCATCACCACCACTGTAAACATCACCACCACCACTGTAAACACCACCACCACCACTGTAAACACCTTAACCACCACCACTGTAAACATCACCACCACCACTGTAAACATCACCACCACCACTGTAAACACCACCACCACCACTGTAAACACCATCACCACCACCGTAAACACCATCACCACCACTATAAACACCATCACCACCACTGTAAACATCACCACCACCACTGTAAACATCACCATCACCACCACTGTAAACATCACCACCACCACTGTAAACACCACCACCACCACTGTAAACACCACCACCACCACTGTAAACACCTTAACCACCACCACTGTAAACATCACCACCACCACTATAAACATCACCACCACCACTGTAAACATCATCACCACCACTGTAAACACCTTCAGCAACATCATGTGTGTGTTGTGTGTGTGTGTGTGTGTTTGTGTGTATATATGTGTGTGTGTTGTTTTGTGTGTGTTGTGTTGTTTTGTGTGTGTGTGTATTGTGTGTGTTTGTGTGTGTGTGTATTGTGTGTGTTTGTGTGTTGTGTGTGTGTTGTGTGTGTTGTGTGTGTGTGTGTGTTGTGTGTTTGTTCGTTGTGTGTGTCTGTCTCTATGTGTGTGTGTGTGTTGGTGTGTGTATATATGTATGTGTGTGTTGTGTGTGTGTGTGTATTGTGTGTTGTGTGTGTGTTGTGTGTGTATGTGTGTGTGTTGTGTGTGTTTGTTGTGTTGTGTGTGTGTTGTGTTGTGTGTGTGTCGTGTGTGTGTGTATTGTGTGTTTGTGTGTTGTGTGTGTGTTGTGTGTGTATGTGTGTGTGTTGTGTGTGTTTGTTGTGTGTTGTGTTGTGTGTGTGTGTTGTGTTGTGTGTGTGTCTGTGTGTGTGTGTGTTGTGTGTATGTGTGTTGTGGTGTGTGTGTGTGTTGTGTGTGTGTGTGTTGTGTGTGTGTGTGTGTGTGTTGTGTGTGTGTGTTTGTTGTGTGTTGTGTTGTGTGTGTGTTGTGTGTGTGTGTCTGTCTGTGTGTGTGTGTGTCTGTCTGTGTGTGTGTGTGTTGTGTTGTGTGTGTTGTTTTGTGTGTGTGTGTTGTGTGTGTGTGTTGTGTGTGTGTGTGTGTTGTGTGTGTGTGTTGTGTGTTGTTTTGTGTGTGTGTGTTGTGTGTGTTTGTTGTGTGTTGTGTTGTGTGTGTGTTGTGTTGTGTGTGTGTCTGTCTGTATGTGTGTTGTGTTGTGTGTGTGTTGTGTTGTGTGTGTGTCTGTCTGTGTGTGTGTGTGTTGTGTGTGTTAGTGTAATTGATTTGTCGTGTCTCTCTTTAGTTGATGTCATACTCGAGCCGTTAGAAGGGGCGGAGACTTACGTCAACGGCAAAGAAATCACTGAACCAATGGTGCTCAAACAAGGTATCATATTTACATACATCCACCCCTTCAGTCTACAGCAGTTTAGCTCCACCCACTCAGTCTACAGCAGTTTAGCTCCACCCACTCAGTCTACAGCAGTTTAGCTCCACCCCTTCAGTCTACAGCAGTTTAGCTCCACCCACTCAGTCTACAGCAGTTTAGCTCCACCCACTCAGTCTACAGCAGTTTAGCTCCACCCCTTCAGTCTACAACAGTTTAGCTCCACCCATTCAGCCTACAGCAGTTTAACTCCACCCCTTCAGTCTATACCAGTTTAGCTCCACCCATTCAGCCTACAGCAGTTTAACTCCACCCATTCAGTCTACAGCAGTTTAGCTCCAACCATTCAGTCTACAGCAGTTTAGCTCCACCTACTCATTCTACAGCAGTTTAGCTCCACCCATTCACCCTACAGCAGTTTAACTCCACCCATTCAGTCTACAGCAGTTTAGCTCCACCTATTCATTCTACAGTAGTTTAGCTCCACCCACTCAGTCTACAGCAGTTTAGCTCCACCCACTCACTCTACAGCAGTTTAGCTCCACCCATTCAGTCTACAGCAGTTTAGCTCCAAGTATTCATTTTACAGTAGTTTAGCTCCACCCATTCAGCCTACAGCAGTTTAGCTCCACCAATTCAGCCTACAGCAGCTTAGCTCCACGTATTCATTCTACAGCAGTTTAGCTCCACCCATTCAGTCTACAGCAGTTTAGCTCCACCCATTCAGCCTACAGCAGTTTAGCTCCACCCATTCAGTCTACAGCAGTTTAGCTCCACGTATTCATTCTACAGCAGTTTAGCTCCACCCATTCAGCCTACAGCAGTTTAGCTCCACCCATTCAGCCTACAGCAGTTTAGCTCCACCTATTCATTCTACAGCAGTTTAGCTTCTGGCTTGTGTAATGTTGCTGCTGGTCTTCTCTACAGAGGTCTGTAGTTCACTGTGTGTGGGTGTGGGTTCTAGGTAACCGTATCGTGATGGGGAAGAACCACGTGTTCCGCTTTAATCACCCGGAGCAGGCCCGGCTGGAGAGGGAGCGCAACACCAACTGTGAGCAGCAGGGGGAGCCGGTGGACTGGAGCTATGCTCAGAGAGAACTGCTGGAGAACCAGGGCATAGACATCAAACTGGAGATGGACAAGAGGTAGAGCGAGAGTGAGAGGGAGTGAGTGAGAGTGAAAGAGAGAGAGAGTGAATGAGAGAATGAGTTAGAGTGAGAGTGAGTGAGAGAGAGAGTGAGTAACTACAGTATTAAAGGTGTGATCTGTGTAATGGAGGTGTGTGAGAGAGAATGAGATAGTAAGTGAGAGAGATTGAGAGTGTGAGGTTGTAAGAGAGAGTGAGAGAGAGTAAGTGGGAGAGTAAGAGAGAATGAGATAGTAAGAGAGAGTGAGAGTGAGTGAGTGAGAGAGTAAGAGAGAATGAGATAGTAAGAGAGAGTGAGAGTGAGTAAGTACAGTATTGAGGTGTGATCTGTGCAATGGGGGAGTGTGAGAGAGAGTGAGTAAGTACAGTATTGAGGAGTGATCTGTGTAATGGGGGTGTGTGTGAGAGAGTGAGTAAGTACAGTATTGAGGAGTTATCTGTGTAATGGGGGTGTGTGAGAGAGTGAGAGTGAGTAAGTACAGTATTGAGGAGTGATCTGTGTAATGGGGGTGTGTGAGAGAGAGTGAGAGAGTACAGTATTGAGGAGTGATCTGTGTAATGCGGGTGTGTGAGAGAGAGTGAGTAAGTACAGTATTGAGGAGTGATCTGTGTAATGGGGTGTGTGTGTGAGAGAGAGTGAGAGTGAGTAAGTACAGTATTGAGGTGTGATCTGTGCAATGGGGGAGTGTGAGAGAGAGTGAGTACGTACAGTATTGAGGAGTGATCTGTGTAATGGGGGTGTGTGAGAGAGTGAGAGAGTACAGTATTGAGGAGTGATCTGTGTAATGGGGGTGTGTGAGAGAGAGTGAGAGAGTACAGTATTGAGGAGTGATCTGTGTAATGGGGTGTGTGAGAGAGAGTGAGAGAGTACAGTATTGAGGAGTGATCTGTGTAATGGGGGTGTGTGTGTGAGAG
>CM038718.1:531461-563961 GCA_021613375.1 Megaleporinus macrocephalus
ACGGGTGTGACGCTGTGGGGGGCCAGTCGAAAGAAGAGCGGGTGACGCGCCTGATGGAGGAAGACCCCGCCTTCCGGAGGGGGCGTCTCCGTTGGCTGAAACAGGAACAGATCCGTATCCACAACCTGCAGCAGCAGCAAATTACCAAACGGTTGCGGCGCGGTGGAGCCGGAGCGGGGGCCGGGGCCGGAGAAGGGGCCGGAGAAGGGGCCGTGGTCCATCTTCCCGGAACTGGCCGGTTCATTCCCCCTCAGGAGTGCAAGCTGAAGTTCCCCTTTAAGAGCAACCCGCAGCACCGGCTGTCCTGGAGCCCCGCCTCCCTGCAGGCCCTGCCCACTCAGGAGCAGAGCAGCGAGGAGGAGGAGCAGAAAGGCAGCCAGGCGCCCCCCGCAAACCTTGCGGCTCCACCCATCCAAGCTCAAGCCGTGGCGTCGTTCCTCCCCGCTCCCTTTCAGATGCCGGTCGTCATGGGAGCCCAGCGGATGCGCACACCTTCCCCGCATCGCACCTGGCAACCACGTAACTACGACGGTGGTAGTTACAGCAACAGCAGTGGCCAGTTCCCCCCACCGCAGCAGCAGCAGCAGCAGTGGCGCTACCGGCGGAACTCTCTGGACAGCTCGACGGCCTCCGGCAGACAGGGTCGCTACGGCAACCCCAACGACCAGCAGCATCAGCACCAGGGGGGGCGCGGTCGCTATCGCCGACAGTCGCCGAGTCCCGCTGCGAGAATGGAGCCGGGACACCAACCCAGAGAAGGTTACTATGGCAACCAGTATCACCACCCCCACTTTCAGCAGCAGCAGCATTTTATCCCTCATTTTCAGATGTTCCAGACTCCGCCCCCTGCACACGCGCACACGCTACCGCGCAACACGCAGGGCTGGGGCGGGAGCGGGGGCCCCAAATTCCACGGGTACACCACGCCCCCCCGCATGAGGCGGCAGTACAGCGCCCCCGACCTGAAGAGCAAGGAAACGCCCGTATGAGCGCGTGTGTGCGTGAGAGTGAGTGTGTGTGTGTGTGTATGAGTGTGTGTCCTGCTGCGCTTCTTTGCAATGACACTGCAGCTGTGATGTCACTGTGATGTCACATGTCATGCAGTGATGATGATGTAACCTATTAGCGCACTGATCTGAGCTAGGCTAACGCACAGCACTGAGAGAGCGCACTCACCACACCACCAAATAACTCACTGCACTCTGTCCTGTGTGTGTGTGTGTGTGTGTGAGTGTGTGAGTGTGTGTGTGTGTGTGTGTGTGTGTGTGTGTGTGTGCGTGAGTGTGAGTGTGTGTGTGCGTGAGTGTGAGTGTGTGTGTGTGTGCATGAGTGTGTGAGTGTGAGTGTGTGTGTGTGTGTGTGTTAAAGGGCTCGTATGTAAAAGCTGTATTGTCCTGACTCGTAAAATAAGAAGCAGTCCACATCTGGACACAGGAGCTACAAGGACACCTCAAATGTGTTGTTTTTGTGATGTCACAAAAACCTGAGAGGGGGGGGGATTTGGCTCAAACACAGGCCTGGCCAGGAATACGTGGCTGTTTGTACGCAGACCAGTAAATACTTAAAAGGCTGTGATTGGTTAATCACTGCTGTGAGGTCAGCTGACCACCTGAGCGTCCCTAACGACCAGGTCATCCCTTCAACGACTTTCTTCTTCCCTGACCGCACGGCCAGATTCCAGGACGACGGTGCCGAGACTCGCCGGGCTCAGATTGTAAAAGAGCAGTTCAGGGAATGACCCTGAGTGACCATCTCCACACATGAACTGACCACAGAGTCCAGACCTTAACCCCACTGGGACCTGCTGAGAAGACTTCATGGAGTGGTAGAAGATCTGGGACGCAGAGTGGGACTGTGGGAGGAGTTTAATGCTGTGGTGCTAGGTGAGGGGGCAGGAGGCGTGTATGGAGGGTCCAGCGTCCTCTGGCCAGAGGCTGGAACACGACGAGGCGGGAATGATTTATGAATGTTTAAAAACCTCACAACAGGTATTAGACATAGGAATGCAAAGAATGTGGGGTATGGGCCCTTTAACTCCTAAAAACATACCTCGTACCTGTCGTACCGTCTCACCTGCAGACTTTTATAGATCCAGATAATCCGACATCATAGTGCCTTTATTTGTGAGAGAGAGAGAGAGAGAGAGAGAGAGAGAGAGAGAGCTGATCCCAAAGACTGTGTGTTGATGTGTTTGTAGTAGACACAGCGCCTCCTGCTGGTTGACTACGGTGCTGGACAGTCCCGGGCTCTGTATGTGTGTATGAGTTAATGAACACTACCTCCTCTGTGCAATAAGAGAGAGATGGAGAGAGGGATGGAGAAGTGAAGACTGTAGGTAGGAGATGGTATAAAGGTGAGGGAGATAGGAGAGAGAGAGGGATGGAGAGATGGAGAAGTGAAGACTGTAGGTAGGAGATAGAAGAGAGAGAGAGGGATTGAGGGAGGACGAGTGCTGAAGTGTCTTCCTGAATCAGGCAGCGCTCTGGAGAGACAGAGGTCAGAGGTCAGAGGTTGTGTTAAAACGTTACCGCCGCGTCCCGACTGTGCACTAACACTCAGTGGCCTTCAACTCAACACCAGGTCCACACAGGTTCACGATAATGCTAACTTCTGCTAGCCACCCTATGGGATTCTAGTAGTTTGTTAGCACTAAGCTATTTTCTATTAACATTTTGGGCAGCTCTAATGAAACATAGATATGTGATCTTGTGTGTATCAGAGTATAATCCTGAGGTCAGATCCTTGTTGGATTAGTTGATCCTGAGGTCAGATCCTTGTTGGATTAGTTGATCCTGAGGTCAGATCCTTGTTGGATTAGTTGATCCTGAGGTCAGATCCTTGTTAGTGTAGTTCATCCTTAGGTAGATTCCTGTTGCAGTAGTTAGTTCACCTTGAGGTCAGATCTTTGTTGGTGTGGTCCACCCAGAGGTCAGCTGTATAGTGTCAGTGTAGAGTGGGGACGCAGCGTGTGATGTTCTCTAGCTCGGAGCAGAAGAGTCCTCCAGCTAAGCGAGGACGGGTATGAAGCGCTAGTGAACAGAGTATGAACTCAAACGTGCCTTATGAATTTTAATCTCAGTATTTCTGTTTTACGTGTGCTGAACGTGATGACGCTGTGGAAACCGTCTTCAGCAGGTTTGAGGTGTGTGTGTGTGTGTGTGTGTGTGTAGAAGCTCCGCTCTGAACCTGCTGGACTGATTGAACCTCGCGCTGATGTCCTCAGCAGGAGAGCGAGACTGGTTATCTTCTATTTTGATTGTTGTTCGGTAGGAATGGTTGTCGCACTTCCTGACAACACTATACGTTGACAGTGGAGAACCTCTCTATGAGGGGACGGGGTGGGTGGGGCTTACTCCCGAGCTGCCCAGGGATGATGGTATTCGACCTTTGACCTTACAGGACAATCCTCTTTCTTTTGTGTTTTGATTTAAAGTGTTACTCTTCAGTTCCTCACGGCGTGTAATCCTCTGTGTAGAGTTTGTGTTGTGTTGTTGTTTGTGTTTATGATATCAGTGTTAGCTTTTCCTTTATGGTGTTGATTTATGAACTAACTGTTTCTCCTCCACGTCTGAGGAAGCTCCTCTGCTGTTCCTCACGGGAGGAACCGGCCCAGTTCCGCAGACGTGGGACGGGATTTAGAGTAAAATGTCACGTGACCCAGCCAGAGAGGGACACGGTGTAAGACCCCTGTACTCCAGTTCAGACAGAGACGATCTCCACTGTTGTCTTGATGAAGTCTTCGGTTCTTCGTTCTCTTATTCTTATCACTTCTGAGCGAGAACCAGTGAACTTCGCAGAACCATAGAACCTAATTATATAATCTTATAATAATTATAATCTCACAGCCTGTCCTCGTTCAGACTCTCCAGATTATATCCAGATTATATCCAGATTATATCCAGATTATATCCAGACTAATTAGTTTTAGTCTGACCAGCAGAAACACAACAAACCTGTGATTCAAACCATGATCTGGATGTTCAGTCGGGTTTTTATTAAATTAGAATTAGCTACCTGTGTTCACACACAGCGGAATCCAACCTCTGCATTTAACCCACCCACTCTAGTGAACACACACACTAGGGGGCAGCGCAACACCCACATACACACACTAGTGAACACACACACTAGGGGGCAGTGAAACACCCACATACACACACTAGTGAACACACACACTAGGGGGCAGTGAAACACCCACATATACACACACTAGTGAACATACACACTATGGGTGGCGCAACACCCACATACACACACTAGTGAACATACACACTAGGGGGCAGCGCAACACCCACATACATACACACTAGGGGGCAGTGCAACACCCACATACACACACTAGTGAACATACACACTAGGGGGCAGCGCAACACCCACATACACACACTAGTGAACATACACACTAGGGGCAGTGAAACACCCACCTATACACACACTAATGAACATACACAGTAGGGGGCAGTGCAACACCCACATACACACACTAGTGAACATACACACTAGGGGGCAGTGAAACACCCACATATACACACACTAGTGAACATACACACTAGGGGGCAGCGCAACACCCACATACACACACTAGTGAACATACACACTAGGGGGCAGTGAAACACCCACATATACACACACTAGTGAACATACACACTAGGGGGCAGCGCAACACCCACATACACACACTAGTGAACATACACACTAGGGGGCAGTGCAACACCCACATACACACACTAGTGAACATACACACTAGGGGGCAGCGCAACACCCACATACACACACTAGTGAACAAACACACTAGGGGGCAGTGCAACACTCACATACACACACTAGTGAACATACACACTAGGGGGCAGCGCAACACCCACATACACACACTAGTGAACATACACACTAGGGGGCAGTGAAACACCCACATATACACACTAGTGAACATACACACTAGGGGGCAGTGAAACACCCACATATACACACACTAGTGAACATACACACTAGGGGGCAGTGAAACACCCACATATACACACACTAGTGAACATACACACTAGGGGGCAGTGAAACACCCACAAATACACACACTAGTGAGCATACACACTAGGGGGCAGCGCAACACCCACATACACACACTAGTGAACATACACACTAGGGGGCAGCGCAACACCCACATACACACACTAGTGAACATACACACTAGGGGGCAGCGCAACACCCACATACACACACTAGTGAACACACACACTAGGGGGCAGTGAAACACCCACACACACTCTAGTGAACACACACACTAGGGGGCAGCTCTATCCGAGGCGCCCGGGGAGCAGCTTGGGGGAGGGGCCTTGCTCGGGGGCACTTCAGTCGTGTCCTGTTGGTTCAGGGGAACCGATCACCTCCTGATTGCCCCGAAGTGTCACGTGCAGAACCCTGCAGTACTTGTA
The DNA here is from genome assembly GCA_021613375.1 of Megaleporinus macrocephalus. Lineage (NCBI taxonomy): Eukaryota > Metazoa > Chordata > Actinopteri > Characiformes > Anostomidae > Megaleporinus > Megaleporinus macrocephalus. The sequence continues at coordinate 536,888 of CM038718.1, forward strand.
TTTGTGATCTGTGAGAAGTGGCATTTGAAGTACAGGTAAAAGCTCCTCCTACAGGGTTACCGTAGCTACAGTGCGTGGGGGGCGTGATCTGTAGTGATGTTGTGAGATGTGATATATACAGTGATGTTTAAGGGGGTCTGATTATGTACTTGTGTTGTTTTTGAACCTGTACTTTGTTTTTCTGGCTCAGTGAGGACTCTGCGTGTGTGTGTGTAATCTGAGAGTGGAGTGATATAAAAACAGTAAAGAGGAAAAACAACCGGCTGCTGTGTCTCTGTGTCCTTTCAGAAAAATACAGAGAGAATAAACCACCACCCACTTCCACTCACTCCCACTCACTCCCACTCACTCCCACACCCACCACAGCGTCCTGCATGTATCCCTCCACCATGAATGGAGTTTAAGACTGAGATCTTCTCTAAACTATCATAAACAGCGTCTCAGAATCAGACAGTGTATTTATAACATCTACTGTAAGAACTTTCTGTGAGGAGCTTTTAGAGGTGGACATCCACCACTGTGAATGGTTCTGACTGTATCTAGAACAGAGTTCCACAAAGAACCCACTTTGAATGACTCTGTTTACATCTTAATTTTGTAAATTGGTGGATTTTCTCTTTGAGTTCATGAATTTAAATGTATTGATGAAATGAAAGTGATCAGTGTTGAATAACAGCAGGTAGTTAACACTATACAGCCAACGCCACTTTATTAGGTACGCCTCGTTTCTACACCCACTGTCCAGTTTACCAGCAGCACTGACCATAAGTAGCACTTTGTAGTAGTAATAAAGTGTGTAATAAGACAGTAATACTGTGTGTAATAAGACAGTAATAGAGTGTGTAATAAGACAGTAATAGAGTGTGTAATAGAAAAGTAATAGTGTGTAATAAGACAGTAATAAAGTGTGTAATAAGACAGTAGTAAAGTGTGTAATAAGACAGTAATAGAGTGTGTAATAGAAAAGTAATAGAGTGTGTAATAAGACAGTAATAGAGTGTGTAATAAGACAGTAATAGAGTGTGTAATAGAAAAGTAATAGAGTGTGTAATAAGACAGTGAAGAGCTGTTTGGAGGAGGAGGATCTGCTGCTGGGACTCGGGACAGGAAGTGTGCTGTTTGGTGATAAAGTGCTGGAGAAGATGTTTAGAGCTGCGTTGGAGGAACTGAAGCTTCAGAAGAGCTCGACACAAGAACCTTCAGCAGCAAAACGTAAGTCTGAACGTCCTATAATAATAATAATAATAATAATTACTGCTGTTTGTAATGATAATGTTTATTAGTTATGGAGGTGCAGATCAGATCAGCAGCTAGTTTAATAAATGATGGCGTTTTTCTATTTTTCCCTCGAAAACGTGAAATAATTCAAATCTTCAAATCTTCAAATCATCGGTGACTTTAACGTCAGTATGTTTAAATACACTGAGTACACAGAGACCGTAACACCTGAACAACTCAGTAAAACAGTACGTACGTTTAGGAGTTTAGGATGAGAAGTAATGTAAATACAGTGATGTGTTTTAATAACGGTATATAACTTTAATCATATAAAACTATAATTAAAGCATCTCCTCAGCCGGAACCTGTTCAATCTCTAATGTTCTCGCTTTGCTGTGCTCAGAATGCTCCTCTTCCTCAGCCTCTTCCTCCTGGTTCCTCCGTACCTTGTGGTGATGTCCAGCAGTTGCTATAGTGACAGGAACAGTGACCACAGGCCACGGGTCAGCTGCACCGGTCAGAACCTTACAGCAGTGCCTGATGGGATAGACGTGGAGACACAGGTGTTGGTTCTTTCTCAAAATGAGTTCACCTCATTGTCCTGGACCGATTACAGCAGCTACACACACCTGCACGAGCTGGACCTGAGCCAGAACCACATCAGGATCATCGACCCATCAGGTGAGACTGGGGGCGAGGTGGGGGCGGAGCTTCAGAAAATGTGATAGTGGATAAGAAGAAGAGCAACTTCTATATTTAGTGTTATCATATATTTATCACATATAGCGTAAGTATATCACAATACCTACATTTAGAGTTATACATTCAACCTAATGAGAAACTGTAACTCAGTTTATATACAGTACCTACATTTAGAGTTATACATTCAACCTAATGAGAAACTGTAACTCAGTTTATATACAATACATACATTTAGAGTTATACATTCAACCTAATGAGAAACTGTAACTCAGTTTATATACAATACCTACATTTAGAGATATACATTCAACCTAATGAGAAACTGTAACTCAGTTTATATACAATACCTACATTTAGAGTTATACACTCAACCTAATGAGAAACTGTAACTCAGTTTATATACAATACCTACATTTAGTTATACATTCAACCTAATAAGAAACTGTAACTCAGTTTATATACAATACCTACATTTAGAGTTATACATTCAACCTAATGAGAAACTGTAACTCAGTTTATATACAGTACCTACATTTAGAGTTATACATTCAACCTAATGAGAAACTGTAACTCAGTTTATATACAATACATACATTTAGAGTTATACATTCAACCTAATGAGAAACTGTAACTCAGTTTATATACAATACCTACATTTAGAGATATACATTCAACCTAATGAGAAACTGTAACTCTGATTATATACAATACTTACATTTAGTTATACACTCAACCTAATGAGAAACTGTAACTCAGTTTATATACAATACCTACATTTAGTTATATATTCAACTTAATGGGAAGCTGTAACTCAGTTTTATACAATACCTACATTTAGAGTTATACATTCAACCTAGAGAAACTGTAACTCAGTTTATATACAATACCTACATTAGAGTTATATTCAACCTAATGAGAAACTGTAACTCAGTTTATACAATACCTACATTTAGAGTTATACATTCAACTAATGAGAAACTGTAACTCAGTTTATATACAATACCTACATTTAGAGTTATACATTCAACCTAATGAGAAACTGTAACTCAGTTTATATACAATACCTACATTTAGTTATACATTCAACCTAATGAGAAACTGTAACTCAGTTTATATACAATACCTACATTTGGAGTTATACATTCAACCTAATGAGAAACTGTAACTCAGTTTATACAATACCTACATTTAGAGTTATACATTCAATCTAATGAGAAACTGTAACTCAGTTATATACAATACCTACATTTAGAGTTATACATTCAACCTAATGAGAAACTGTAACTCAGTTTATATACAATACCTACATTTAGAGTTATACATTCAATCTAATGAGAAACTGTAACTCAGTTTATATACAATACCTACATTTAGAGTTATACATTCAACCTAATGAGAAACTGTAACTCAGTTTGTATACAATACCTACATTTAGAGTTATACATTCAATCTAATGAGAAACTGTAACTCAGTTTATATACAATACCTACATTTAGAGTTATACATTCAATCTAATGAGAAACTGTAACTCAGTTTATATACAATACCTACATTTAGAGTTATACATTCAACCTAATGAGAAACTGTAACTCAGTGTATATACAATACCTACATTTAGAGTTACACATTCAACCTAATGAGAAACTGTAACTCAGTTTATATACAATACCTACATTTAGAGTTATACACTCAACCTAATGAGAAACTGTAACTCAGTTTATATACAATACCTACATTTAGTTATACATTCAACCTAATAAGAAACTGTAACTCAGTTTATATACAATACCTACATTTAGAGTTATATATTCAACCTAATGAGAAACTGTAACTCAGTTTATACAATACCTACATTAAGATATATTCAACCTAATGAGAAACTGTAACTCAGTTTAAATACAATACCTACATTTAGAGTTATACATTCAACCTAATGAGAAACTGTAACTCAGTTTATATACAATACCTACATTTAGAGTTATACATTCAACCTAATGAGAAACTGTAATCAGTTTATATACAATACCTACATTTAGAGTTATACATTCAACCTAATGAGAAACTGTAACTCAGTTTGTATACAATACCTACATTTAGAGTTATACTTCAACTAATGAGAAACTGTAACTCAGTTTATATACAATACCTACATTTAGAGTTATACATTCAACCTAATGAGAAACTGTAACTCAGTTTATATACAATACCTACATTAGAGTTATATATTCACCTAATGAGAAACTGTAACTCAGTTTAAATACAATACCTACATTTAGAGTTATACATTCAACCTAATGAGAAACTGTAACTCAGTTTATATACAATACCTACATTTAGAGTTATACATTCAACCTAATGAGAAACTGTAACTCAGTTTATATACAATACCTACATTTAGTTTATACATTCAACCTAATGAGAAACTGTAACTCAGTTTATATACAATACCTACATTTAGAGTTATACATTCAACCTAATGAGAAACTGTAACTCAGTGTATATACAATACCTACATTTAGATTTATACATTCAACCTTATGAGAAACTGTAACTCAGTTTATACAATACCTACATTTAGAGTTATACATTCAACCTAATGAGAAACTGTAACTCAGTTTATATACAATACCTACATTTAGTTATACATTCAACCTAATGAAAAACTGTAACTCAGTTTATATACAATACCTACATTTAGAGTTATACACTCAACTAATGAGAAACTGTAACTCAGTTTATATACAATACCTACATTTAGAGTTATACACTCAACTAATGAGAAACTGTAACTCAGTTTATATACAATACCTACATTTAGAGTTATACATTCAACCTAATGAGAAACTGTAACTCAGTTTATACAATACCTACATTTAGAGTTACACATCAACCTAATGAGAAACTGTAACTCAGTTTATATACAATACCTACATTTAGAGTTATACACTCAACCTAATGAGAAACTGTAACTCAGTTTATATACAATACCTACATTTAGTTATACATTCAACCTAATAAGAAACTGTAACTCAGTTTATATACAATACCTACATTTAGAGTTATACATTCAACCTAATGAGAAACTGTAACTCAGTTTATATACAATACCTACATTAAGAGTTATATATTCAACCTAATGAGAAACTGTAACTCAGTTTAAATACAATACCTACATTTAGAGTTACACATTCAACCTAATGAGAAACTGTAACTCAGTTTATATACAATACTTACATTTAGTTATACACTCAACCTAATGAGAAACTGTAACTCAGATTATATACAATACTTACATTTAGAGTTATGCACTCAACCTCATGAGAAACTGTAACTCAGTTTATATACAATACCTACATTTAGTTATACATTCAACCTAATGAAAACTGTAACTCAGTTTATATACAATACCTACATTTAGAGTTATACATTCAACCTAATGAGAAACTGTAACTCAGTTTATATACAATACCTACATTTAGAGTTATACATTCAACCTAATGAGAAACTGTAACTCAGTGTATATACAATACCTACATTTAGAGTTACACATTCAACCTAATGAGAAACTGTAACTCAGATTATATACAATACTTACATTTAGAGTTATACACTCAACCTAATGAGAAACTGTAACTCAGTTTATATACAATACCTACATTTAGTTATACATTCAACCTAATGAGAAACTGTAACTCAGTTTATATACAATACCTACATTTAGAGTTATACATTCAACCTAATGAGAAACTGTAACTCAGTTTATATACAATACCTACATTAAGAGTTATATATTCAACCTAATGAGAAACTGTAACTCAGTTTAAATACAATACCTACATTTAGAGTTATACATTCAACCTAATGAGAAACTGTAACTCAGTTTATATACAATACCTACATTTAGAGTTATACATTCAACCTAATGAGAAACTGTAACTCAGTTTATATACAATACCTACATTTAGTTATACATTCAACCTAATGAGAAACTGTAACTCAGTTTATATACAATACCTACATTTAGTTATACATTCAACCTAATGAGAAACTGTAACTCAGTTTATATACAATACCTACATTTAGAGTTATACATTCAACCTAATGAGAAACTGTAACTCAGTTTTTTATACAATACCTACATTAAGAGTTATATATTCAACCTAATGAGAAACGGTAACTCGGTTTTATACAATACCTACATTTAGAGTTATACATTCAACCTAATGAGAAACTGTAACTCAGTTTATATACAATACCTACATTTAGAGTTATACATTCAACCTAATGAGAAACTGTAACTCAGTTTATATACAATACCTACATTTAGTTATACATTCAACCTAATGAGAAACTGTAACTCAGTTTATATACAATACCTACATTTGGAGTTATACATTCAACCTAATGAGAAACTGTAACTCAGTTTGTATACAATACCTACATTTAGAGTTATACATTCAACCTAATGAGAAACTGTAACTCAGTTTATATACAATACCTACATTTAGAGTTATACATTCAATCTAATGAGAAACTACAGTGAAATGATGAAGTCTTTCTGATGTTTGGCTTATGACTGAACCCCCTGCCTGGTTTCTCTCAGGTCCAGTACTGAACATTCTCAGTGTGCTGCGGTTGTCCAACAACAAGCTTGAAGGTTTGGGTGGTCGAGTGTTTCGCTTTGCTCCTGCTCTGATGGAGGTGTACCTTGATGGAAACGCCCTCCGCACCCTTCATGATGCCACCTTTGGTGACCTTCCACATCTGGAGGTCATTGATCTCTCAAGGAACCAGATACCTGCACTGCCTCGTCGCCTGCTGGAGTCCATCACCTCCACGGGCCTCAAGACTTTTGACCTGGAAGAAAACCGTGTCCAGCACATGCCTGACGAGTTTTTCTCCTCCAAGCCTGATCTTCCATATGTCTTTCTCTCCCAGAACCCCTGGCTTTGCAGCTGCCAGGTGGACTACCTGAAGCGCTACCTGGAAGATCAGGGCCACAACGTGTACAAACACTCAGTCCCCACTGGGGACATTAAGGTCAGTATTGAAAATGATCCGGAGAGTGTGGTGTGTTTTGGACCACTGTTCTTGAAAGGGCGAGTCATTGTGGAACTGGAGGAAGACGAATACTGCAGTGCAGCCCCACCAGCACCTACACCAAGCTTCTTTGATAGGACCACTACAGCAACATCACTTCCACACACAACCTCAGAAATGATCCCAACAACTGCTACCCCAAGAATCACAACACAGGCCAGCTGGCCAGCTACCACAACAGTGAGCCCAGAGATGAATGAGTCTACTACCACAATAACAACCCCGGACTCAGCCTCAACAATCACTACACCTGCAGGAAGTCCCTCTCTACCAGCCTCCACTATTTCTAGCATCTGGACCAGATTTGAATTCTGGACTGTCCAGCATTCTTGGACTGAAGTCTGGACTGGATGGATCACAGAATCTAGGATGTACAACAAGACCATTAAAGCTGAACTGTATTCCACAACTTCTACAAGCCATGAGAAGAGTTCTACACTGCTTCCTACGTCCACTACTCATCCAGGAACCTCATTGGTCCCATCGTCCTGGACGTCTCCAGAGCCTGCTACAACTGAACCTGAGTTTACATCCTCTGCTGGCGATCCGAGTACTTCCAACCTGCCCACTACTCTCGTTCCCAGTCTGGAAACCTCGATTCCCTCCCACCGTGCTTCCGTTGTATCCAGGTCAGCGTCCAGCTGCAGGGTGCCGTGGTGCTGGTGGCTGTTTGCCGGCTTTTTGCCGCTTTGCATTCTGTCAGCACTCTGCTCCTGTATGCTCTTCCTCTGGATCCTCATCACCTACCTCACCCTGTACCGGCCAATCCAGCGGCAACTCTGCAAGCAGAGCAGAGGAGTGACCCTGCTGACCTTCAGAAACCATCTGGACACTGTGGGAGGAGAAGCGGAGGGAAAAGAAACAGTGATGTTCTTACCTTCAGACAAGATTCCCATAGAGAGCCACGCCGTGTTCCGCTCCGTCCTGTTCATCGACAAAGGAGATCAGAATGAAGAGGACGGGAGGAGAGAGGGAGCAGGGGATGAGGATGGAGGAGTTGATTTTGTGACTAAAATAGAGCTGGTGCCAGCAGCAGAGGAGGAAAGGGTGGAGGTGACAATGCGGAGCGAAAATAAAGGAGGGAAAGAAGCTAAAGACAGGAAGGAGGTGTTCAGGAAGACCCTGCACAGGGTGATAAGTCGAGAGGAAGAGATAGAAGGATGGAGGGAGGTAGAGGAGAGCTGGGGGGTGGTGGAGGGAGGGATGATGGACAGGGGGAAGACGCGGTACAGTCTGATCCTGAGGGAGGAGAAAGGGAGTGTTGAGGACAGGGGAGGAGGGCTGGAGTGGTTGGTAGGAGAGTGGGAGATGGGGGGAGGAGGACAGATGAAGGAGGGAGGCTGGGGATCTCTGATTAGGAGATTCGAAGGCGGTGCTTCCTTCACCCCTCCCCCTCCTGTGGCAGGGTCACAGATCAGCACATCTGAAGGTGGAGGGGCTACAGCAGATGATGGAGGGTCCACATCTGGGGAGGGCAGGGCTACACCATGAGTGAGGCACAGCCACATCTGAAGGGGGTGTGGCTACGCCTGTGGTAGGAAGGTGGGTGGCACTATACATGAAGGAGGTGGGGCTATAATCTAAACAAGGCGGGGTCACAGTCAAAGGGGGTGTAGCTACACCTGTGGTAGGAAGGTGGGTGGGACTATACATGAAGGAGGTGGGGCTATAATCTAAATAAGGCGGGGTCACAGCTTAAGGGGTGAGGCTACACCTATGGTAGGAAAGTGGGTTGGACTAAATGTGAGGGAGGTGGGGCTATAATCTAAATAAGGCGGGGTCACAGCCTAAAGGGGTGAGGCTCCACCTATGGTAGGAAGATGGTGGGGCTAAACATAAGGGAGGTGGGGCTATAATCTAAAGGAGGCAGGTGGGGTGGGACTAAACATGAGGGAGGTGGGGCTATAATCTAAATAAGGAGGGACCCCCTTCGACTGTGAAACCTGTGGTAGGAAGGTGGGGTTCCCCTGTAGGGAGGAACAACTATACTTGAGGGAGGCGGGGCTACAGCATTCGAGTGTTAGGCTCAGGTTGTGTTCAGGGTGCAGAAGCAGCTCATGCTAGGATTAGACTATATAAATAAACAGTGGAGGAGTGAAGCCCGGGCAGTGGCGTGTTGGGACGGGGGGGTTGTTATGTTCTGTGTTCAGTGTTTGTTTCAGGTTCTGTAAAGGTTCTCTGCTTGCTCCTCCAGCAAAGCGTCCTCACACTGTGTTGACCTGCGTGCTCTGTAGCGTCTCTCTGCAGAACAATGAAAGCATCTGTTTCCTGACGCAGCTCGTCTAACGCCGGACTGTTTTTAGCTCTGACTGATATCAGGCTGCAGGAAATGATAAGAGGAAGTCCAGAAATCATCCTAAAAACAAAACTCAGAAACACAGACTGCCTCCAACACAGGCTCCAGCACAGCCTCCAACACAGCCTCCAGCACAGCCTCCAGCACAGCCTCCAACACAGCCTCCAACACAGCCCCAACACAACCTCCAAAACAGCCTCCAACACAGCCTCCAACACAGCCCCAACACAGCCTCCAGCACAGCCTCCAACACAGCCCCAACACAGCCTCCGAAACAGCCTCCAACACAGCCCCAACACAGCCTCCAAAACAGCCTCCAACACAGCCCCAACACAGCCTCCAACACAGCCTCCAGCACAGCCTCCAACACAGCCCCAACACAGCCTCCAACACAGCCTCCAACACAGTCTCCAACACAGTCTCCAAAACAGCCCCAACACAGCCTCCAACACAGCCTCCAACACAGCCTCCAGCACAGCCTCCAACACAGCCTCCAAAACAGCCTCCAACACAGCCCCAACACAACCTCCAAAACAGCCTCCAACACAGCCTCCAACACAGCCCCAACACAGCCTCCAACACAGCCTCCAGCTCAGCCTCTAGCACAGCCTCCAACACAGCCTCCAACACAGCCTCCAAAACAGCCTCCAACACAGCCTCCAACACAGCCCCAACACAGCCTCCAGCACAGCCTCCAGCACAGCCTCCAGCACAGCCTCCAACACAGCCCCAACACAGCCTCCAGCACAGCCTCCAACACAGCCTCCAACACAGCCCCAACACAGCCTCCAAAACAGCCTCCAACACAGCCTCCAGCACAGCCTCCAACACAGCCCCAACACAGCCTCCAACACAGCTTCCAACACAGCCCCAACACAGCCTCCAACACAGCCTCCAACACAGCCCCAACACAGCCTCCAACACAGCCTCCAGCACAGCCTCCAACACAGCCTCCAAAACAGCCTCCAACACAGCCCCAACACAGCCTCCAACACAGCTTCCAACACAGCCCCAACACAGCCTCCAACACAGCCTTCAACACAACCTCCAGCCCTCCAGCACAGCCCCAACACAGCCTCCAACACAGCCCCCAACACAGCCTCCAACACAGCCTCCAACACAGCCCCAACACAGCCTCCAACACAGCCTCCAACACAGCCCCAACACAGCCTCCAAAACAGCCTCCAACACAGCCTCCAACACAACCTCCAAAACAGCCTCCAACACAGCCTCCAGCACAGCCTCCAACACAGCCTCCAACACAGCCTTCAACACAACCTCCAGCCTCCAGCACAGCCTCCAACACAGCCCCAACACAGCCTCCAACACAACCTCCAAAACAGCCTCCAACACAGCCTCCAACACAACCTCCAAAACAGCCTCCAACACAGCCTCCAGCACAGCCTCCAACACAGCCTCCAACACAGCCCCAACACAGCCTCCAACACAGCCTCCAACACAGCCTCCAACACAACCTCCAAAACAGCCTCCAACACAGCCTCCAACACAGCCCCAACACAGCCTCCAACACAGCCTCCAGCACAGCCTCCAGCACGGCCTCCAGCACAGCCTCCAACACAGCCTTCACGTTCAGTTATAGCTGTTTGGCTATGAAGGACCGACTGGGAGAGCCCGTCTGCTGTTGTATCTATTTAATAAGCAGCACAATGTCATAATAAGTTTTCAGGGACCCCCAGAATTGAGATTCTGAGCCCAGTTCCCCAGGACCCCCCTGTACTGTTCAGGAGTAAACAAACAATTGTCTAGGATCAGCCCAAAACAAGAACTAACCTACAAACCTTTCCAAACCAACCAATCCGGAACCCCCCGAGTGTTTATCGTTACAATGAACCAATGGGGGTTCATGTCTGACTGGCCAATCAGTGGGCTCCAGCCGCGGTGCCTGTAAACTCTTCTCAAGGTTGTGTGAATGTGATGGTTTGTATTGTGTAACACAATCAGCCACGTGTGTGTTTATTACTCTCACCACATATTAGGACCGTGTAGTGTCTCACCCTCGCTGCTGTTCCCCCTTTTGTCCACCAGGTGTTTTAAACATACGACTGATGATGTCATTCAGAAGTCTTATTTTATTCTTTTATGATTATAAACGTTTTCAGAGTCACTAAAAACAATAAAGGGGTTTAATGTGAATCATCCTCACGGCTCTCTGTCTGAGCGGGGGTCTCCGGTCCGGTGGTACCAGCTCGGTTCTCATTAAAAAGACTGCTCAGTAAAAGAATGTTCCACACAGATCCAGTGAGGCTGGAGTTACAGCTATAATTATTAATACAATGTTTTAATAAATTATAATAATTAGAAAGAAAGAAATGATGTATTATTAATGTATGAGGAACCGTACTGACCACTACACCACCGTACTGACCACTACACCACCGTACTGACCACTACACCACCGTACTAACCACTACACCACCGTACTAACCACTAGAAGATTCGTGTAGAACGTAGAACTACAATTAGCCACATGTGTTTACACACAGCGGAATTTGACCTCCGCATTTAACCCATCCGTGCAGTGAAACACCCACATATACACACACTAGTGAACATACACACTAGGGGGCGGTGAGCACACGTGCCCGGAGCGGTGGGCAGCCCTTATCCACGCGCCCGGGGAGCAGTTGGGGTTAGGTGCCTTACTCAAGGGCACTACAGTCATGACTTGCCGGTCCCGGGGATCGAACCGGTGACCTTCCGGTCACAAGGCCGGATCCCTAACCTTCAGGCCACGACTGCCCACTACACCACCACACTAACCACTACACCACCACACTAACCACTACACCACCATACTGACCACTACACCACCATACTAACTACTACACCACCATACTGACCCCTACACCACCGTACTAACCACTACACCACCGTACTGACCACTACACCACCGTACTGACCACTACACCACCGTACTAACCACTACACCACCTTACTGACCACTACACCACCATACTAACCACTACACCACCATACTGACCACTACACCACCGTACTAACCACTACACCACCGTACTGACCACTACACCGCCGTACTGACCACTACACCGCCGTACTAACCACTACACCGCCATACTAACCACTACACCGCCATACTAACCACTACACCACCGTACTGACCACTACACCACCATACTAACCACTACACCACCATACTAACCACTACACCACCATACTGACCACTACACCACCATACTGACCACTACACCACCATACTAACTACTACACCACCATACTAACCACTACAACCACCATACTGACCACTACACCACCATACTAACTACTACACCACCATACTAACCACTACAACCACCATACTAACCACTACACCACCATACTAACCACTACACCACCATACTGACCACTACACCACCATACTAACCACTACACCACCATACTAACCACTACACCACCATACTAACCACTACACCACCGTACTGACCACTATACCACCATACTAACCACTACACCACCATACTGTATTATTTAATTCCCTCTTTTTTCCTCACACTGTCAGATTTTTAACACATACAATACATAAATACATCAATAAATAAATAAATAAATAAATAAACAAACATTCAATACTACTCGCTTCTCTCGAGAAATCATTTAACTCCTCGAAATCACTACAATTTCTTCCACTTCTAAAATTCTACTTGCTGCTCCTTCGCGGGCCCTGAGCGAGGAAGCTGTCTGAGCATGTGCCTGTTACAAAAAGAAAATCTCGCGACGTTAGTAAAAGTATAAATAACCAATCAAACACGGTAAAACTGAGATCATAGCAAAATCGATACATTCTGAAGGAACTTATTGACTATCGGATCGATTTCTTGTGAAACACTGCATTATTGACAGGCAGCGGCGATCGAGGGTTCGTAGCGTTCCATTACGCGCAACAGTGGACTAACTAGGGAGCCTAGCGAGTGACCGGAGGGCGCTCTGGAACGTACGCTGCATCCGGGGCATTGAAGCTAGTGCACTAGCGCGCTTACTGGAGCGCTGCCTCTTCTCCTCTCCCAGCAGCCGCTGCTGAATGTAAACGGAAGCGTTTTTAAAGGTAAATACTCACAAAAACACTTTTATTCTCTGTTATTTCCATCATTTCGAGTCATTAAGGCTTATTTTTATAAATATCCGTTTTCTAACGCGACCAGGGAGTTGTTTGTTTGCAAGTTGTTGTTTTTTTAAGCGAACTGAATTAAAGCGGCTTTTTAGCGTGATGTAAATAAACATACGAGCTGAAACCGGTTTAATGTAAACGTGTCTGTTAATCTGATAAAATGAGTTTTGTTGCTGTTTCGAGGAGAAAACGAGGCTAAAATGCTTCTTATTGGAATTCTCCGCTCCACCTTAAATGGAGCAGCAGTTACATTCCGGCGCCTCAGGCTGTTCCGTTTAAGGTGGGACGGAGAGTTGTGGTGAGTTTATGGCTCATTCTGGTCTGAAATGAAATGTTTAGAACAATTTACAGCACAGAATCAGGAAAACTGCTCTGTGTGTATAAGAACTGTGTGGTGTTGTCTCTCTGTCCTGCAGATGACCGTCCACAACCTGTACATATTCGACCGTAATGGAACCTGTCTCCACTACAGCGAGTGGAACCGCAAGAAACAGGCCGGCATCTCCAAAGAGGAGGTGAGACCAGAACACTGATCTCCAGATCTTAGAGGTTTAGAGAACAGCTCATAACAAACCCAAACATTCAAACCAGGGTTGGAGAAACACAGTGACTGGAAAGACACCAACACATCTTAAAAACCAGCTTAGTTCACAAAGCTTAGCTTACAAATGTAGTCCTCTTATTCAAAGTAAAATATAATAAAGGATAAACTCTCTTTTCTGGAAAAAATAATTGAATAGCCACCCACACACACACACACACCCACCCACACACACACACACACACACACACACACACACACACGGTTATGTTATAGTATGATCTCTTCATATCATATAATTAATTATCTAATACACATACAGACTAACCAACAGCACAACAGCTACAACTTCTCTCTCCTTTATAAACAGTAAACAGACCACCTGCAGCATTTTCATTCTTAAAATAACTGGTTTAACTATATACTCTCTATATATCTCTCTTTATATATATATATATATATATATATATATATATCTATATACTCTCTATATATCTCTATATACTCTCTATATATCTCTATATACTCTCTATATATCTCTATATACTCTCTATATATCTCTATATACTCTCTATATATCTCTATATACTCTATATACTCTCTATATATCTCTATATACTCTCTAATATCTCTATATATCTCTATATACTCTATATACTCTCTATATATCTCTATATACTCTCTATATATCTCTATATATCTCTATTATATCTCTATATACTCTCTATATACTCTCTATATACTCTATATACTCTCTATATATCTCTATATACTCTATATACTCTCTATATATCTCTATATACTCTCTATATATCTCTATATACTCTCTATATACTCTCTATATATCTCTATATACTCTCTATATCTCTATACTCTATATACTCTCTATATATCTCTATATACTCTCTATATATCTCTATATACTCTCTATATATCTCTATATACTCTCTATATATCTCTATAATACTCTAATACTCTCTAATATCACTATATACTCTCTATATATCTCTATATACTCTCTATATACTCCCTAATATCTCTATAACTCTCTATATATCTCTATATACTCTCTATATATCTCTATATACTCTATATACTCTCTATATATCTCTATATACTCTCTATATATCTCTATATATCTCTATATACTCTCTATATATCTCTATATACTCTCTATATATCTCTATATACTCTCTATATATCTCTATATATATCTCTATATATCTCTATATACTCTCTATATATCTCTATATACTCTATATATCTCTATATACTCTCTATATATCTCTATATACTCTATATACTCTCTATATACTCTATATACTCTCTATATAATCTCTATATACTCTCTATATATCTCTATATATATCTATATACTCTATATACTCTCTATATATCTCTATATACTCTCTATATACTCTCTATATACTCTCTATACTCTCCTATATATCTCTATATACTCTAAATATCTCTATATATATCTATATACTCTCTATATACTCTCTATATATCTCTATATACTCTCTATATATCTCTATATACTCTATATACTCTCTATATATCTCTATATACTCTCTATATATCTCTATATACTCTCTATATATCTCTATATATATCTCTATATACTCTCTATATACTCTCTATATATCTCTATATACTCTATATATCTCTATATATCTCTATATACTCTCTATATATCTCTATATACTCTCTATATATCTCTATATACTCTCTATATATCTCTATATACTCTATATACTCTCTATATTACTCTATATACTCTCTATATATTCTATATACTCTCTATATATCTCTATATACTCTCTATATATCTCTATATATATCTCTATATACTCTCTATATATCTCTATATACTCTCTATATACTCTATATACTCTCTATATATCTCTATATACTCTCTATATATCTCTATATACTCTCTATATATCTCTATATATATCTCTATATACTCTCTATATACTCTCTATATTATCTCTATATACTCTATATATCTCTCTATATATCTCTATATACTCTCTATATATCTCTATATACTCTCTATATATCTCTATATACTCTATATATCTCTATATACTCTATATACTCTCTATATTACTCTATATACTCTCTATATACTCTATATATCTCTCTATATATCTCTATATATATCTCTATATATCTCTATATATCTCTATCTCTCTATATATCTCTATATATCTCTATATATCTCTATATACTCTCTATATATCTCTATATATATCTCTATATATATATCTCTATATCTCTATATACTCTCTGCATACTCTCTATATATCTCTATGTACTCTATATTATCTCTATATACTCTATATATCTCTATATACTCTCTATATACTCTCTATATATCTCTCTCTATATATATATATATATATCTATATACTCTATATATCTCTATATACTCTATATTATCTCTATATACTCTCTATATATCTCTATGTACTCTATATTATCTCTATATACTCTATATATCTCTATATATCTCTATATACTCTCTATATACTCTATATTATCTCTATATACTCTCTATACTCTATATTTCTATATACTCTCTATATATCTCTATATATATCTCTATATATCTCTATATACTCTATATATCTCTATATACTCTATATTATCTCTATATACTCTCTATATATCTCTATGTACTCTATATTATCTCTATATACTCTATATATCTCTATATACTCTATATATCTCTATACTCTCTCTATATATCTCTATATACTTTATATTATCTCTATATACTCTCTATATATCTCTATGTACTCTATATTATCTCTATATACTCTATATATCTCTATATATCTTTATATACTCTCTATATATCTCTATGTACTCTATATTATCTCTATATACTCTATATATCTCTATATATCTATATACTCTCTCTATATATCTCTATACTCTTTATACTCTTATTTTATTGTTTAAGTTTAGTATTTATTTCTGTGTAGTGGAGTGTTCTCTCTTCCTGTGTGCTCTGGTCTCTGTTTTGTGGTGTTTGATTGTGTTCCGGTTTATGAAACATGTGTAGCCGCATTTTAATTTGTGAATATATAAACATATATTTAATTATTTCAGAATTATTATTATTATTATTAATATTATTATTAGTGTTAGTGTTTGTGGTGGTGTTATTATAAACTGCTGGAACGTTCTCTCTGGATTTTTGATGCTGGCTTGCGTTCACACTGAATTTGATTATCAGTATCACACAAACCGCTAGTGGAGATTTTTATTTATTCTGGAGACAAAAATCTTAAGAAAAATCAGTTCAGTAATAAAACACTCAGTACTCACAGTACTGGACTGAAGTGGAATAGATCTGATCTATTCAAACCAGATCTGAACCACTTTCATATGTGCTCCTAGATCGGATACATATCTGATTCATAGCCATGCCACCTGAGCAAGAACCAGTAAAGCAATATAAACCAGTAAAGCAATATAGTCCAGTAGACCAGTAAACTGAAAGTTGATCAGCTGGTCAGAATTACTGGACCACATGCGGGTCAGTAGTTCTGATGTTAGACCACATGCGGGTCAGTAGTTCTGATGTTAGACCACATGCGGGTCAGTAGTTCTGATATTAGACCACATGCGGGCCAGTAGTTCTGATATTAGACCACATGCGGGCCAGTAGTTCTGATATTAGACCACATCCGGGTCAGTAGTTCTGGTGTTAGAACACATGCGGGTCAGTAGTTCTGGTGTTAGAACACATCCGGGTCAGTAGTTCTGGTGTTAGAACACATGCGGGTCAGTAGTTCTGATGTTAGACTACCGAGTCTGATCTGAGTTCAGCACTGAGGCCTGTGATAATGTGATGTAGTGATGATGTAATGATGTGGTGATGTGATGTGGTGATGTAATGATGTGGTTCTGTGATGATGTAATGATGTGATGTGATGTGATGATGTAATGATGTGGTGATGTGATGATGTGATGTGGTGATGTGATGATGTAATGATGTGGTGATGTGATGATGTGATGTGATGTAATGGTGTGGTGATGTGATGATGTAATGATGTGGTGGTGATGTGGTGATGTGATGATGATGTGATGCGATGATGTGGTGATGTAATGATGTGATGTTGTGATGTGGTGATGGGATGATGTAATGATGTGATGATGATGTGATGCGATGATGTGGTGATGTGATGATGTGGTGATGTAATGATGTGATGTTGTGATGTGATGTGGTGATGGGATGCGATGGTGTGGTGATGTGATGATGTAATGATGTGATGTGGTGATGTGATGATGTAATGATGTGGTGATGATGTGATGTGGTGATGTAATGATGTGATGTTGTAATGATGTGATGATGTGGTGATGATGTGATGTGGTGATGTAATGATGTGATGATGATGTAATGATGTGTTCAGGAGTTTAAGCTGATGTACGGGATGCTGTTCTCCATCCGATCCTTCGTCAGCAAGATGTCTCCACTCGACATGTATCCTTTAACCAATGACCACGTGACCCTGTGACCCTATGACCTTGTGACCCCGTGACCCTCTGTGATACGGTAAGCTGTCATAAAGCACAGTGTCCAAATATTTTCAGGTGTTTAGTTTCAGGAACAGCTGAACCAGCGCAGCAGCAGAGCCCGGTTTAAGACCTGCTCCCGTCCAGTCAGCCGCCGGTCACTGTGAGGTCATGCGGTCACTGTGAGGTCATGCGGTCACTGTGAGGTCATGCGGTCACTGTGAGGTCATGCGGTCACTGTGAGGTCATGCGGTCACTGTGTGTGTGTGTTTATAAGAGTTTGTTTGTTTGTTTGTTTGTGTTTGTCTCGTTCCTTGACCGCGGTGTTCAGGAAGGACGGTTTCGTCTCCTTCCAGACGAGTCGCTACAAACTGCACTACTACGAAACCCCCACCGGCGTCAGGCTGGTGATGAACACGGACCTGGGGGTCCCGAACTGCAGAGACATCCTGCACCAGCTGTACAGCACGGTCAGTCCCAGTGTGTTTACAGTGTGTTTTTTCTTCCACTTCTAAAATTCTACTTGCTGCTCCTTCGCGGGCCCTGAGCGAGGAAGCTGTCTGAGCATGTGCCTGTTACAAAAAGAAAATCTCGCGACGTTAGTAAAAGTATAAATAACCAATCAAACACGGTAAAACTGAGATCATAGCAAAATCGATACATTCTGAAGGAACTTATTGACTATCGGATCGATTTCTTGTGAAACACTGCATTATTGACAGGCAGCGGCGATCGAGGGTTCGTAGCGTTCCATTACGCGCAACAGTGGACTAACTAGGGAGCCTAGCGAGGGGGTGTAGGGTGTATACAGTCCAGAAATATTTGGACAGTGACACAATCTTCATGATTTGGGTTCTGCATCTTGAGATGTGGTGACTGACTCGGCCGTTCCAGAATGTTCTACGTCTTTATCTAAAAGAACTCCTGGCTTTGGTTCTCAGTTTGTTCTGGAGCCCCGCACTGCCCCCGCACCGCCCTCGCACCGCCCCCGCACTGCCCCCGCACCGCCCCACGCACCGAACCGCCCCCGCACTGCCCCCGCACCGCCCCACACACCGAACCGCCCCCGCACTGCCCCCGCACCGCCCCCGCACTGCCCCCGCACCGCCCCACACACCGAACCGCCCCCCGCACTGCCCCCGCACCGCCCCACACACCAAACCGCCCCCCGCACTGCCCCCGCACCGCCCCCACACACTGCACCGCCCCCGCACCGCCCCACGCACCGAACCGCCCCCGCACTGCCCCCGCACCGCCCCCGCACCGCCCCCGCACTGCCCCCGCACCGCCCCACACACCGAACCGCCCCCGCACTGCCCCCGCACCGCCCCACACACCGAACCGCCCCCGCACTGCCCCCGCACCGCCCCCGCACTGCCCCCGCACCGCCCCCGCACTGCCCCCGCACCGCCCCACACACCAAACCGCCCCCCGCACTGCCCCCGCACCGCCCCACACACCGAACCGCCCCCGCACTGCCCCCGCACCGCCCCCGCACTGCCCCCGCACCGCCCCCGCACTGCCCCCGCACCGCCCCCCGCACTGCCCCCGCACCGCCCCCCGCACTGCCCCCGCACCGCCCCACACACTGCACCGCCCCCGCACCGCCCCACACACCGCACCGCACCCGCACTGCCCCCGCACCGCCCCCCGCATTGCCCCCGCACCGCGCCCACGCACCGCCCCCGCACTGCCCCCACACACCGTCCCTCGCACTGCCCCCGCACCGCCCCCGCACTGCCTCCACCATGTCTTACAGAGGATGTGGTGTGCTTTAGATCAGGAGTTGTTCTGAGCCTTCTCCATACTTTCTTCTTCATCAGTCTGATTCAGGTTGATCTGAGTTTATCTGTCTGTAGAATGCTGTTCCAGAACTGGGCGTGGCTTATTTAGATGTTTTAGTCTAATCTGGGGTAGTCCAATCTGTGTTTAAGGGTTAATTTATGGTTTGTGGTGAACTCTCTGTATCTGCTCTGGTGAAGTCTTCTCTTCATGGTGGACATAGATACTGATACACCTCCTCCTGAACCAGAACTGTTAATTTAGCCACTGCTAACATTCCCGCTACCTCTCTGATGGAGTTCTTCTGTGTTTCAGTCTAATGACGGTCTGATTCACTTCCCCTGAGCGTCCTTCACCACATGTTGTAGGATCACAGTAACAGCTCTAAATACCACACCTGGAATCACCTCCACACCTTTACCTGCTTACCTGATGACTGAGTAGCCCATGCAGCCCATAAAATAGCTGTTGAGATAACTGTCTAATTACTTTTGGTCTGTTGAAAAAGTGGCGTCTACATATTAAAGAGCTGTCAGTCCTAAACCCCTCCTCCAGTTAGGATATCTTTAAACTAAAGCTGAGAGTGAACTTTAATCCCACATTAATTACAGACCAGTATTTACAGTACGCTTCAATAAACACTTACAATACCAGCACTCAGCACTGTCCAAATATTTCTGAGCCTAACTGTGTGTGTGTGCGTGTGTGTATGTGTGTATAACATTACTGTGTGTGTGTGTGTGTGTGTGTGTGTGTGTGTGTGTGTGTGTGTGTGTGTGTGTGTGCGCAGGTGTATGTGGAGTACATCGTGAAGAACCCCCTCTGTGTTCTGGGGGAGACCCTGCAGAGTGAGCTCTTCTCCAGCAGGCTGGACTCCTTCATCCGAGCGCTGCCGTTCTTCAGCGTCCGCGCAGCCTGAGGACCACCCGCACCACCAGGGGGCGCCAGTCCGTCTGTGTATTGTGTAAAATACTCTTTATATTTATTAGTTTTTTCTAAGCTCTCTGGTTCCTCCAGCTGACCAATGAGGTGCCTGTTCCTCCGCCCTAATTTAAATATGGATGAGTGATTCGGGGTTCAGGCTGTCTGATTGGACGCAGGCTGATCCGGAGGGACGGCGAATAAGACAGGAAGTGATGAAACTGCTGTGTTCAGTGATTATGGTTTGTATCTCTGTGTATTAAAAACATCAAACCTACAATACTTTCACTGAAGTGTTTATTTTTCACCCGTCTCCCAGCAACTGTTCACCATCAGCCTCTCTGATATACAGCTATAAACACTCCTGACTACTGTTTAATAATCACTACTGACTACTGATAAACTCATTTACACCATCAAACATCCTCATTATTCTTTTAATGATCATTCAGTTCAGTACTCAGTTTAATAATCACTACTGACTACTGATAAACTAATTTACACCATCAAACATCCTCATTATTCTTTTAATGATCATTCAGTTCAGTACTCAGTTTAATAATCACTACTGACTACTGATAAACTCATTTACACCATCAAACATCCTCATTATTCTTTTAATGATCATTCAGTTCAGTACTCAGTTTAATAATCACTACTGACTACTGATAAACTCATTTACACCATCAAACATCCTCATTATTCTTTTAATGATCATTCAGTTCAGTACTCAGTTTAATAATCACTACTGACTACTGATAAACTCATTTACACCATCAAACATCCTCATTATTCTTTTAATGATCATTCAGTTCAGTACTCAGTTTAATAATCACTACTGACTACTGATAAACTCATTTACACCATCAAACATCCTCATTATTCTTTTAATGATCATTCAGTTCAGTACTCAGTTTAATAATCACTACTGACTACTGATAAACTCATTAACACCATCAAACACCCTCATTATTCTTTTAATGATCATTCAGTTCAGTACTCAGTTTAATAATCACTACTGACTACTGATAAACTGATTTACACCATCAAACACCCCCATTATTCTTTTAATGATCATTCAGTTCAGTACTCAGTTTAATAATCACTACTGACTACTGATAAACTCATTTACACCATCAAACATCCTCATTATTCTTTTAATGATCATTCAGTTCAGTACTCAGTTTAATAATCACTACTGACTACTGATAAACTCATTTACACCATCAAACATCCTCATTATTCTTTTACTGTTCATTCAGTTCAGTACTCAGTTTAATAATCACTACTGACTACTGATAAACTCATTTACACCATCAAACATCCTCATTATTCTTTTAATGATCATTCAGTTCAGTACTCAGTTTAATAATCACTACTGACTACTGATAAACTCATTTACACCATCAAACATCCTCATTATTCTTTTAATGATCATTCAGTTCAGTACTCAGTTTAATAATCACTACTGACTACTGATAAACTCATTTACACCATCAAACACCCTCATTATTCTTTTAATGATCATTCAGTTCAGTACTCAGTTTAATAATCACTACTGATAAACTCATTTACACCATCAAACATCCTCATTATTCTTTTAATGATCATTCAGTTCAGTACTCAGTTTAATAATCACTACTGACTACTGATAAACTCATTTACACCATCAAACATCCTCATTATTCTTTTAATGATCATTCAGTTCAGTACTCAGTTTAATAATCACTACTGACTACTGATAAACTCATTTACACCATCAAACATCCTCATTATTCTTTTAATGATCATTCAGTTCAGTACTCAGTTTAATAATCACTACTGACTACTGATAAACTCATTTACACCATCAAACACCCTCATTATTCTTTTAATGATCATTCAGTTCAGTACTCAGTTTAATAATCACTACTGACTACTGATAAACTCATTTACACCATCAAACATCCTCATTATTCTTTTAATGATCATTCAGTTCAGTACTCAGTTTAATAATCACTACTGACTACTGATAAACTCATTTACACCATCAAACATGCTCATTATTCTTTTAATGTTCATTAAGTACTCAGTTTAATAATCACTACTGACTACTGATAAACTCATTTACACCATCAAACATCCTCATTATTCTTTTAATGATCATTCAGTTCAGTACTCAGTTTAATAATCACTACTGACTACTGATAAACTCATTTACACCATCAATGTACAACGTAATGTCCATTCAGTTCAGTACTCAGTTTAATAATCACTACTGACTACTGATAAACTCATTTACACCATCAAACATCCTCATTATTCTTTTAATGATCATTCAGTTCAGTACTCAGTTTAATAATCACTACTGACTACTGATAAACTCATTTACACCATCAATGTACAACGTAATGTCCATTCAGTTCAGTACTCAGTTTAATAATCACTACTGACTACTGATAAACTCATTTACACCATCAAACATCCTCATTATTCTTTTAATGTTCATTAAGTACTCAGTTTAATAATCACTACTTACTACTGATAAACTCATTTACACCATCAATGTACAACGTAATGTCCATTCAGTTCAGTACTCAGTTTAATAATCACTACTGACTACTGATAAACTCATTTACACCATCAAACATCCTCATTATTCTTTTAATGATCATTCAGTTCAGTACTCAGTTTAATAATCACTACTGACTACTGATAAACTCATTTACACCATCAAACATCCTCATTATTCTTTTAATGTTCATTCAGTTCAGTACTCAGTTTAATAATCACTACTGACTACTGATAAACTCACTTACACCATCAAACACCCTCATTATTCTTTTAATGATCATTCAGTTCAGTACTCAGTTTAATAATTACTACTGACTACTGATAAACTCATTTACACCATCAAACATCCTCATTATTCTTTTAATGTTCATTCAGTTCAGTACTCAGTTTAATAATCACTACTGACTACTGATAAACTCATTTACACCATCAAACATCCTCATTATTCTTTTAATGTTCATTCAGTTCAGTACTCAGTACTTCAGTACTTTACCGTGAGGCAGAGGTTTCCTGTGTAGCTGTGTGTATTTAGAATCTGAAGTGCTGCAGCAGGTGGAGTGTGAGGCCGGGGTGTTCAGTAAGTGCTGGGCTGTTTAAGGTGGAGCTGGAAGGTTCTTGTGAGCGGCTGGTGATTTAAACTACGGGGAGTGTTTTACGTAGAACTGTCTGTAAATACGTTCTGCCGGAGAACCTCACACAGACCACCAGAACAGGTTCTCTCTGGAGTGCTGAGCCTCTCTAGTTCCTCTCTGATCTCTACAAACACTCAAAACACCACCAACACCAACACCCACTGTTCCGACACTGCCACCGCCATGTCTCCCCGGCACTAACCAAGCACAGCCAAGTTGCTATGGTGTTTCTGGTGGTTGCTGGGCTACTGCAGGGGGTTACAGGTGGTCTCTGTAGTATGGGGGTGTTTGGGTGCTGCTAGGTGATGGTGTGTTGGATT
This sequence comes from Megaleporinus macrocephalus, assembly GCA_021613375.1. Classification (NCBI taxonomy): domain Eukaryota; kingdom Metazoa; phylum Chordata; class Actinopteri; order Characiformes; family Anostomidae; genus Megaleporinus; species Megaleporinus macrocephalus. The sequence goes on from CM038718.1 coordinate 561,630, forward strand.
TTGGTCAGAAAGATCAGAAGCTACTGTTGTTTTAATTTGGCAGGTGTGTATGTGTGTGTACAGTGTGTGTGTACAGTGTGTGTGTACAGTGTGTGAGTGTGTGTACAGTGTGTGTGTATGTGTGTGTACAGTGTGTGTACAGTGTGTGTGTACAGTGTGTGAGTGTGTGTACAGTGTGTGTGTACAGTGTGTGTGTGTGTACAGTGTGTGTGTACAGTGTGTGAGTGTGTACAGTGTGTGTGTACAGTGTGTGTGTGTACAGTGTATGTGTACAGTGTGTGTACAGTGCGTGTGTACAGTGTGTGTGTGTGTATGTGTGTGTGTGTGTACAGTGTGTGAGTGTGTGTACAGTGTATGTGTACAGTGTGTGTGTATGTGTGTGTGTGTACAGTGTGTGTGTGTGTGTTAGTGTATGTGTACAGTGTGTGTACAGTGTGTGTGTGTATGTGTGTGTGTGTGTGTACAGTGTGTGTGTACAGTGTGTGTGTACAGTGTGTGAGTGTGTGTACAGTGTATGTGTACAGTGTGTGTACAGTGTGTGTGTACAGTGTGTGTGTATGTGTGTGTGTGTGTGTACAGTGTGTGTGTACAGTGTGTGTACAGTGTGTTCAGTGTGTGTATACACTGTGTGTGTATGTGTGTGTACAGTGTGTGTGTGTGCAGTGTGTGAGTGTGTGTACAGTGTGTGTATACAGTGTGTGTGTGTACAGTGTGTGTGTACAGTGTGTGTGTGTGCAGTGTGTGTGTGTGTACAGTGTGTGTATGTGTACAGTGTGTGTGTGTACAGTGTGTGTGTACAGTGTGTGTATGTGTGTACAGTGTGTGTGTGTGTCTACAGTGTATATGTGTGTACAGTGTGTGTATGTGTGTACAGTGTGTGTGTGTGTGTACAGTGTGTATGTGTGTGTAGTGTGTGTGTACAGTGTGTAGTGTGTGTATGTGTGTGTACAGTGTATGTGTGTGTGCAGTGTGTGTGTGTGTGTGTACAGTGTGTGTATGTGTACAGTGTGTGTGTACAGTGTGTGTATGTGTGTACAGTGTGTGTGTGTGTACAGTGTATATGTGTGTACAGTGTGTGTATGTGTGTACAGTGTGTGTGTGTGTACAGTGTGTATGTGTACAGTGTGTGTATGTGTATGTGTGTACAGTGTGTGTGTGTGTATGTGTGTTAGTGTATGTGTACAGTGTGTGTATGTGTGTTAGTGTATGTGTACAGTGTGTGTGTGTACAGTGTGTGTGTACTGTGTTTGTGTGTGTACAGTGTGTGTGTGTACAGTGTGTGGGTACAGTGTGTGTGTGTGTGTGTGCAGTGTGTGTGTACAGTGTGTGTGTGTACAGTGTGTGGGTACAGTGTGTGTGTGTGTGCAGTGTGTGTGTGTACAGTGTGTGTGTACAGTGTGTGGGTACAGTGTGTGTGTGTGTGCAGTGTGTGTGTGTACAGTGTGTGTATGTGTGTACAGTGTGTGTGTACTGTGTGTGTGTGTACTGTGTGTGTGTGTACAGTGTGTGTGTGTGCAGTGTGTGTGTGTGCAGTGTGTGTGTACAGTGTGTGTGTGTACAGTGTGTGTGTGTGCAGTGTGTGTGTACAGCGTGTGGGTACAGTGTGTGTGTGTACAGTGTGTGTGTGTGTGTACAGTGTGTGTGTGTACAGTGTGTGTGTGTGTGTACAGTGTGTGTGTGTGTGTTTGTGTGTGTTTGTGTGTACACTGTGTGTGTGTACACTGTGTGTGTGTACAGTGTGTGTTTGTGTGTACACTGTGTGTGTGTGTGTGTGTGTGTCCAGCTGTTACGTAAGAGGGCGTGTCCTGTGTTCAGCTGTGGTCAGTGTAGAGTGGATTAACCAATCAGAAGGCAGGGCCAGACCTGACAGGGGGGCAGTAATCCGGAATGGTGGGAGTATTTGGGATTAGGACTGGAATGTGGGATTACCTTCATATCAGGAGTCCAGACTCCGTGTGCGGCTGGCATGACCTCTGATTACGTAACTCAGGAGAGAGCAGCGGTCACTCCCCTCTTATCCTGTTACCATGACGACAAATACACAATAATACACACGAATACACACTGATACACACTAATACACACGAATACACACTAATACACACTGATACACACTAATACACACGAATACACACTAATACACACTGATACACACTAATACACACTAATACACACTGATACACACTAATACACACTAATACACACTAATACACACTAATACACACTGATACACACTAATACACACTAATAAACCGGACACTGAGCTGGACACCTGCCAGACACGCCTCCCTCACCGAGTTATCACCACCTGTCAATCAGATCCACACTCAGT
>CM038718.1:580699-583199 GCA_021613375.1 Megaleporinus macrocephalus
TCTCTCTCTCTCTCATCCACCTCTCACCTCTCTCTTCACTACTCTCTCTCTCTCTTCACTCCTCCCTCTCTCTCTCTCTCTCACTTCTCTCTCTCTCTCTCTCACCTCCCTCTCTCTCTCTCTTCACCTCCCTCTCTCTCTCTCTCTTCATCCTCCCCTCTCTCTCTCTCTTCACTCCCCTCTCTCTCTCTCTCTTCACCTCCCTCTCTCTCTCTCTCTTCACTTCTCTCTCTCTCTCTCTTCACTTCTCTCTCTCTCTCTCTTCACTTCTCTCTCTCTCTCTCTCTCTCTTCACCCCCCTCTCTCTCTCTCTCTTCACTTCTCTCTCTCTCTCTCTTCACTTCTCTCTCTCTCTCTCTTCACCTCCCTCTCTCCTCTCTCTTCACTTCTCTCTCTCTCTCTTCACCTCCCTCTCTCTCTCTCTTCCCTCCCTCTCTCTCTCTCTTCACCTCCCCCTCTCTCTCTCTTCAACTTCTCTCTCTCTCTCTTCACCTTCTCTCTCTCTCTCTTCACCTCTCTCTCTCTCTCTCTTCACCTCCTCTCTCTCTCTCTCTTCACCTCCTCTCTCTCTCTCTTCACTTCTCTCTCTCTCTCTCTTCACTACTCTCTCTCTCTCTCTTCACCTCCCTCTCTCTCTCTCTCACTACTCTCTCTCTCTTCACCTCCCTCTCTCTCTCTCTTCACTTCTCTCTCTCTCTCTCTCTCTTTCTCTCTCTCTCTTCACTTCTCTCTCTCTCTCTCTCTTCACCTCCCTCTCTCTCTCTCTTCACTTCTCTCTCTCTCTCTCTTCACCTCTCTCTCTCTCTTCACTTCTCTCTCTCTCTCTCTTCACTTCTCTCTCTCTCTCTCTTCACCTCCCTCTCTCTCTCTCTCTTCACCTCCCTCTCTCTCTCTCTTCACTTCTCTCTCTCTCTCTCTTCACCTCTCCTCTCTCTCTCTTCACCTCCCTCTCTCTCTCTCTCTCTTCACTCTCTCTCTCTCTTCTCTTCTTCTCCTCTCTCTCTCTCTTCACCTCCCTCTCTCTCTCTTCACTTCTCTCTCTCTCTCTCTTCACCTCCCTCTCTCTCTCTTCACTTCTCTCTCTCTCTCTTCACCTCCCTCTCTCTCTCTTCACTTCTCTCTCTCTCTCTCTTTTCTCTCTCTTCACTTCTCTCTCTCTCTCTCTTTCTCTCTCTCTTCACTACTCTCTCTCTCTCTCTCTTCTCTCTCTCTTCACTACTCTCTCTCTCTCTCTTCACCTCCCTCTCTCTCTCTCTCTCTCTTCTTCACTACTCTCTCTCTCTCTCTTCATCCCTCTTCTCTCTCTCTCTCTCTCTCTCTCTCTTCACTACTCTCTCTCTCTCTCTTCACTACTCTCTCTCTCTCTCTCTTCACCTCCCTCTCTCTCTCTCTTTCACTACTCTCTCTCTCTCTCTCTCTCTCTTCACCTCCCTCTCTCTCTCTCTTCACTCTCTCTCTCTCTCTTCACCTCCCTCTCTCTTCTCTTCACCTCCCTCTCTCTCTCACTCTCTCTCTCTCACTACTCTCTCTCTCTCTCTCTTCATTCTCTCTCTCTCTCTCTCTCTTCACCTCCCTCTCTCTCTCTTCACTTCTCTCTCTCTCTCTTCACCTCCCTCTCTCTCTCTTCACTTCTCTCTCTCTCTCTTTCTCTCTCTCTTCACTACTCTCTCTCTCTCTCTTCACCTCCTCTCTCTCTCTCTTCACTACTCTCTCTCTCTCTCTTCACCTCCCTCTCTCTTTCTCTTCACCTCCCTCTCTCTCTCACTCTCTCTCTCTTCACTACTCTCTCTCTCTTCACCTCCCTCTCTCTTTCTCTTCACCTCCCTCTCTCTCTCACTCTCTCTCTCTTCACTACTCTCTCTCTCTCTTCTCTCTCTCTCTCTTCACCTCCCTCTCTCTCTCTCTTCACTACTCTCTCTCTCTCTCTTCACCTCCCTCTCTCTTTCTCTTCACCTCCCCTCTCTCTCTCACTCTCTCTCTCTTCACTACTCTCTCTCTCTCTCTTCACTTCTCTCTCTCTCTCTCTCTCTTCACTCCCTCTCTCTCTTTCACTACTCTCTCTCTCTCTTCACCTCCCCCTCTCTCTCTCTTCACCTCCCTCTCTCTCTCTTCACTTCTCTCTCTCTCTCTTCACTTCTCTCTCTCTCTCTCTTCACTTCTCTCTCTCTTCACTTCTCTCTCTCTCTCACTTCTCTCTCTCTCTCACTCTCTCTCTTCACTTCTCTCTCTTTACCTCCCTCTCTCTTCACCTCCCTCTCTCTCTCTCTTCACTTCTCTCTCTCTCTCTCTTCACCTCCCTCTCTCTCTCTCTTCACTTCTCTCTCTCTCTCTTCTCTTCTCTCTCTCTCTCTCTCTTCACCTCCCTCTCTCTCACTCTCTCTCTCTTCACTACTCTCTCTCTCTTCACTACTCTCTCTCTTCACCTCCCTCTCTCTTCACCTCCCTCTCTCTTCACCTCCCTCTCACTCTCTCTCTCTTCACTACTCTCTCTCTCTTCACC
>CM038718.1:588199-605699 GCA_021613375.1 Megaleporinus macrocephalus
AATACCTACATTTAGAGTTATACATTCAACCTAATGAGAAACTGTAACTCAGTTTATGTACAATACCTACATTTACAGTTATACATTCAACCTAATGAGAAACTGTATCACTGTAAATAGAGTTACAGTACAGTTATATAATATGAATATAGTAAAACTATAATACACTTTCAGTACAGTTACAGTACAGTATATAGCAGTCTCTGTATCTCTCTATCTCTCTCTCCTCCTTTCTCTCTCTGTTGTCTCTTTCTGTATTTCTCTTTGTTTTTTATTCTCTCTCAGATTTATATGGATCTGTAAGTAATATGTACTCATTTGTTTAAGGTAACAGTACTATAATTACTCTAACTGTACAATAATTACTCTAACTGTACAATAATTACTGTAACTGTGCTATAATTACTCTAACTGTACAATAATTATTGTAACTGTACTATAATTACTGTACCATTACTTTAATTACTGTAACTGTACTATGATTACTGTACCAGTATTATAATTACTGTAACTGTTCTATAATTACTATAACTGTACTATAATTACTGTAACAGTACTCTAATTACTGTAACAGTACTATAATTACTGTAACAGTACTATGGCTATACTGTACTATAACTGTACTCTAATTACTGTAACTGTACTATAATTACTGTAACAGTACTCTAATTACTGTAACAGTACTATGACTATACTGTACTGTACTATAACTGTACTATAATTACTGTAACAGTACTCTAATTACTGTAACAGTACTATGACTATACTGTACTGTACTATAACTGTACTCTAATTACTGTAACAGTACTCTAATTACTGTAACAGTAATATGACTATACTGTACTGTACTATAACTGTACTCTAATTACTGTAGCAGTACTATGACTATACTGTACTGTACTATAACTGTACTATAATTACTGTAATAGTACTCTAATTACTGTAACAGTACTATGACTATACTGTACTGTACAATAACTGTACTCTAATTACTGTAACAGTAATATGACTATACTGTACTGTACTATAACAGTACTCTAATTACTGTAACAGTACTATGACTATACTGTACTGTACTCTAATTACTGTAACAGTACTATGACTATACTGTACTGTACTATAATTACTGTAACAGTACTATAATTACTGTAATAGTACTCTAATTACTGTAACCGTACTATGACTATACTGTACTGTACTATAACTGTACTCTAATTACTGTAACAGTACTCTAATTACTGTAACCGTACTATGACTATACTGTACTGTACTGTCTGGATCTGGTCCATCATCTCCCAACAAACCACCGCACAGAGTATGAGGAGTATGAGGAGTATGAACAGAGTATGAGGAGTATGAGGAGTATGAACAGAGTATGAGGAGTATGAACAGAGTATGAGGAGTATGAGGAGTATGAACAGAGTATGAGGAGTATGAACAGAGTATGAGGAGTATGAGGAGTATGAACAGAGTATGAGGAGTATGAACAGAGTATGAGGAGTATGAGGAGTATGAACAGAGTATAAGGAGTATGGACAGAGTATGAGGAGTATGAGGAGTATGAACAGAGTATAAGGAGTATGGACAGAGTATGAAGAGTATGAGGAGTATGAACAGAGTATAAGGAGTATGGACAGAGTATGAAGAGTATGAGGAGTATGAACAGAGTATAAGGAGTATGAGGAGTATGAACAGAGTATAAGGAGTATGAGGAGTATGAACAGAGTATAAGGAGTATGGACAGAGTATGAAGAGTATGAGGAGTATGAACAGAGTATAAGGAGTATGGACAGAGTATGAAGAGTATGAGGAGTATGAACAGAGTATAAGGAGTATGAGGAGTATGAACAGAGTATAAGGAGTATGAGGAGTATGAACAGAGTATGAGGAGTATGGACAGAGTATGAAGAGTATGAGGAGTATGAACAGAGTATAAGGAGTATGGACAGAGTATGAAGAGTATGAGGAGTATGAACAGAGTATAAGGAGTATGAGGAGTATGAACAGAGTATGAGGAGTATGGACAGAGTATGAAGAGTATGAGGAGTATGAACAGAGTATAAGGAGTATGAGGAGTATGAACAGAGTATGAGGAGTATGGACAGAGTATGAAGAGTATGAGGAGTATGAACAGAGTATAAGGAGTATGGACAGAGTATGAAGAGTATGAGGAGTATGATGAGTATGAGGAGTATGAACAGAGTATAAGGAGTATGAGGAGTATGAAGAGTATGAGGAGTATGAACAGAGTATAAGGAGTATGAGGAGTATGAACAGGGTATAAGGAGTATGGACAGAGTATGAAGAGTATGAGGAGTATGAACAGAGTATGAGGAGTATGGACAGAGTATGAAGAGTATGAGGAGTATGAACAGAGTATGAGGAGTATGAACAGAGTATAAGGAGTATGGACAGAGTATGAAGAGTATGAATAGAGTATAAGGAGTATGGACAGAGTATGAACAGAGTATGAGGAGTATGAGGAGTATGAACAGAGTATAAGGAGTATGGACAGAGTATAAGGAGTATGGACAGAGTATGAAGAGTATGAGGGGTATGAACAGAGTATGAGGAGTATGAGGAGTATGAAGAGTATGAGGAGTATGAGGAGTATGGAAAGAGTATGAGGAGTATGAGGAGTATGAGGAGTATGAACAGAGTATAAGGAGTATGAGGAGTATGAAGAGTATGAGGAGTATGAACAGAGTATGAGGAGTATGAGGAGTATGAACAGAGTATGAGGAGTATGAGGAGTATGGAAAGAGTATGAGGAGTATGAGGAGTATGGAAAGAGTATGAGGAGTATGAGGAGTATGAAGAGTATGAGGAGTATGAACAGAGTATGAGGAGTATGAGGAGTATGAAACTGGTCGGGGCACGGGAAGCTGGATAAAGCGGAAGCGGAAGATGATGGATGGATGATATTAATAGTAAAATATAAGAATTTTACAAACACATTTCTAAATAATGTTAAATATAGTTTATTATCATAAACACACACAGACCATATCCACATATCAATATCACACAAACCTAACTAAACACATTCTATATTACTATATTCATATTATATAACTATACTCTAACTATTCACACTGATACAGTTACTCATTAGGTTGAATGTATAACTCTAAATGTAGGTATTGTATATAAACTGAGTTACGGTTTCTCATTAGGTGGAATGTATACCTCTAAATGTAGGTATAGAATATAAACTGAGTTACAGTTTCTCATAAGGTTGAATGTATAACTCTAAATGTAGGTATCGTAGGCTGAATGTATAACTCTAAATGTAGGTATTGTATATAAACTGAGTTACGGTTTCTCATTAGGTGGAATGTATACCTCTAAATGTAGGTATTGTATATAAACTGAGTTACAGTTTCTCATTAGGTTGAATGTATAACTCTAAATGTAGGTATCGTATATAAACTGAGTTACAGTTTCTCATTAGGTTGAATGTATAACTCTAAATGCAGGTATTGTATATAAACTGAGTTACAGTTTCTCATTAGGTTGAATGTATAACTCTAAATGCAGGTATTGTATATAAACTGAGTTACAGTTTCTCATTAGGTTGAATGTATAACTCTAAATGTAGGTATTGTATATAAACTGAGTTACAGTTTCTCATTAGGTTGAATGTATAACTCTAAATGTAGGTATTGTATATAAACTGAGTTACAGTTTCTCATTAGGTTGAATGTATAACTCTAAATGTAGGTATTGTATATAAACTGAGTTACAGTTTCTCATTGGGTTGAATGTATATCTCCAAATATCTCTCTATCTCTCTCTCTCTCTCTCTCTCTCTCTCTCTCTCTTTGCGGAAGTGGGGCGCGCGGGGCTGGGCGCACACGCTCATATAAACTCTCGCGGACTTCCTCATCGTGCACTTTCTGCAGCAGCTCGCTTTAAACTTCAGACTCCGCCAGAACAGTAAGTGCGCCTCCTTCCCTCCCTTCCTCCCTCTCTCTGTATCTCTCTCTCTCTGTATCTCTCTCTCTCCCTCTCTCTCTCTCTCTCTCTCTCTCTATCTCTGTATCTCTCTCCCTCTCTCTGTATCTCTCTCTCTCTCTCTCTCTCTCTCTCTCTCTCTCTTTCTACCTCTCTCTCTGTATCTCTCTCTCTCTCTCTCTCTCTCTCTCTCTCTCTCTCTCTCTCTCTCTCTCTCTCTCTCTCTCCGCTGTGTTTACTGTAACAGTGTTGTTTCTCTCTCTGTCTGTGCAGCGCGTGCAGATATGAGCTGGGACGGCTACATCCAGAATCTGACCAAGACTGATTGGATTGATGACGCGGTGATAATCGGACACACGCCCGGTCAGGAGTCCGTGTGGGCTTCGGCGCCCGGAGGCTGGCTGAGCGGAGTGACGGTAATCAATACTGCTTCTCAATCAGTCAATCGATCGATCAGTCAGTCAGGGTCTCACTCAGGATCCTGCAGCTCGCGCTGGAACGCTCTAGAACCGGACCCCAGCTAGAGAGCCTGGGGTTCTAGAAGTTTTGGGGAACGGGAGCGTTTTAGTTGGTTATCTAGAACCGGAACTCTCAGCAGAAGTTTAAACTAAAACCTCAGCGTTTCTAGAACCTCAGTTTAATAGTTTAATTAATCGTTTAATTAATAGTTTAGTCGTTTAATTAATAGTTTATTTAATAGTTAATAAGACTTTTATTCGTTGTGATTAAAGTGCTCGCGCGCGTGCAGCCTCCCTGAACTAGAAGCGGTGATGCTTAGAGCGTCAGTTAACGGGTTCTAGAGCTGCACGCGCTCTCCCTCTTTCTCTCTTCGCGCCTCGGTCACGTGAGCTCAGCCTGGCGCTCCTGTCAGAGCCGTCATCGATCCACCTGATCAGCTCAGTCGCGCGGAGGGTCGATCAGCCGCCGATAATCGATAACGATCAGTAACCATAAGGGTGAAGGCGGGGGCGGGGGTGGGTGAGCGCGCGCGCGAGGTTTGGGGATGGCGAGGGTTCGATGCTCCGCGCGCTGCTGATTCCTCTCCTTATTTGGGCATGAGACTTGAACGCGCAGGGAGGAAGTGTGCAGCGCCGGAGACTCACTTCCGCCTTCACACAGATGCGCGCGCCCTCCCCCCTCCCTCTCTCAGCACTACCGGGAGGAAGTGGAGGCGCACGAGCGCGTTTAGAGCGTATTGATCACTGATCGCCTGAGCACGAGCAACAGGAAGTTTTAGAACTTCAGATCAAACAGACTCGGCTGTGAGGTCACTCAGCATTAAAGGGCCCGTATCGGCTGGACGGTGTGATGTCATACACGCTCCGTACACAGAAACCTGCCTGTGATTTTTTTAAAGAACGCTGTTTTTGTGATGTCACAGAGATGCAGTCTCCTCCACCCGCAGGGTGCGGTCCAGTAGTGCTGTAGAGCCAATCAGAACGGAGCTCATTTGCATACCGGACTCTAGATTTCTGGGAAGTAAACTCACTGCAGGGCGTTCAGTCAGACCAGATCAGCAGAACCCTGAACATGTTCTTCCAGGGTTCTTCAGGGTAGAGAACGGTTCTGAGTGGAACCAGGAACAAGCGAGAAGCATCTTCAGCGCGCTCGGAGCTGCCTGCTCGTTATCGGTTGGCTTATTGATCACTGATCAGTTCCTGTCTGAGTTACCGGCTAACCTGGACCGCGGGCAGCCCCCCCGCCTCCTCCGCTACCCCGCTTACCCCGCTTACCCCAAAACCTCTTCTGATCAGAACCTTCTGCTGTTCTCCTGGCTGTGAAGGTTCAGGTTCTCCAGGTTAGTCTGAGAGGAACGTCTGATTAACTGGTTTTTGAGACTCAGACTGGACCAGGTGGTCAGACGCTGGTCAGACCTGCTTGCACGCTCACGGCGCCGCCGTGCAGAAGAATGAGGAACACGTCAACGAGCCTTTCCTCTTTCTCCTCTCCTCCTCTCTGACGGTCACAAGACCAACGCTCGGCCTCGGCCTCCCTCTCTCTCTCTCCCTCTCTCTCTCTCCCTCTCTCTCTCTCTCTCTCCCTCTCTCTCCCTCTCTCTCTCTCTCTCTCTCTCCCTCTCTCTCTCTCCCTCTCTCTCTCTCTCTCTCTCTCTCCCTCTCTCTCTCTCTCTCTCTCTCTCTGCCTCTCTCCCTCTCTCTCTCTCTCTCTCTCTCCCTCTCTCTCCCTCTCTCTCCCTCTGCCTCTCTCTCTCTCTCTCTCTCTCTCTCTCTCTCTCTCTCGGCCCTGAGCCGAGCTGCTCCTGCACTGAGGGCTGTTCCTCGTTCTTCTGCTCTGATTTAGAAGATAATGTTCCTCCACTTGCTTCTCTTCCTCGTGTCTCCACACGCCTTTGAAGAGCTCTCCTTCAGCTCACCGGGGAAACGTGGCTCCGCCCACTCGCTCGTTTATTCTTCAGTGAATCTTGTTTCCTCTCTGGGGCGGGGCCCACTTAGGGGCCGACTCAGGGGCCGACTCAGGGGCCCACTCAGGGGCTGACTCAGGGGCCCACTCAGGGGCCGACTCAGGGGCCAACTCAGGGGCCCACTCAGGGGTCGACTCGGGCCGACTCAGGGGCCGACTCAGGGGCCGACTCAGGGGCCGACTCAGGGGCCCACTCAGGGGCCGACTCAGGGGCCGACTCAGGGGCCGACTCAGGGGCCCACTCAGGGGCCCACTCAGGGGCCGACTCAGGGGCCCACTCAGGGGCCGACTCAGGGGCCCACTCAGGGGCCTGTAAGGGGAAACATGACTTTCTCTCTTTCTCAGATCGACTGATGTGTTAAAGCTCGACTTCCTCTCAGCAGCAGCTCCCACAGCCTCCCGGTCCTCTCAGCTCCGCCCTCACACTGGCTCCGCCCTCACACTGGCTCCACCCTCACACTGGCTGTGATACAGGACTAGCCAGGTGGACAGTTAGTCCAGTCCTCAGTTAGATCAGTCCAGTCCTCAGTTAGATCAGTCCGGTCCTCAGTTAGATCAGTCCAGTCCTTAGTTAGATCAGTCCGGTCCTCAGTTAGATCAGTCCAGTCCTTAGTTAGATCAGTCCGGTCCTCAGTTAGATCAGTCCGGTCCTCAGTTAGATCAGTCCAGTCCTCAGTTAGATCAGTCCAGTCCTTAGTTAGATCAGTCCGGTCCTCAGTTAGATCAGTCCGGTCCTCAGTTAGATCAGTCCAGTCCTCAGTTAGATCAGTCCGGTCCTCAGTTAGATCAGTCCAGTCCTCAGTTAGATCAGTCCAGTCCTTAGTTAGATCAGTCCGGTCCTCAGTTAGATCAGTCCGGTCCTCAGTTAGATCAGTCCAGTCCTCAGTTAGATCAGTCCGGTCCTCAGTTAGATCAGTCCGGTCCTCAGTTAGATCAGTCCAGTCCTCAGTTAGATCAGTCCAGTCCTCAGTTAGATCAGTCCGGTCCTCAGTTAGATCAGTCCAGTCCTCAGTTAGATCAGTCCGGTTCTCAGTTAGATCAGTCCAGTCCTCAGTTAGATCAGTCCGGTCCTCAGTTAGATCAGTCCGGTCCTCAGTTAGATCAGTCCAGTCCTCAGTTAGATCAGTCCGGTCCTCAGTTAGATCAGTCCAGTCCTTAGTTAGATCAGTCCGGTCCTCAGTTAGATCAGTCCGGTCCTCAGTTAGATCAGTCCAGTCCTCAGTTAGATCAGTCCGGTCCTCAGTGAGAGTGCCGTGTGTGTGAGGTCGGAGCGTGAACAAACATGACTGAGTTCCAGATCAGGAATGTGAGAGAACGTTCTACACATCCTACAAGTTCCAGCATGCAGAACCCAGACCTGTAGAGATCTAACCCCCCGTCTCTCACTCTCTCTCTCTCTGTCTCTCTCTCTCTCTCTCTCTCTCTCTCTTTCTCTCTCTCTCTCTGTCTCTCTCTCTCTCTCTCTCTCTCTCTCTCTTTCTCTCTCTCTCTCTCTCTCTCTCTCTCTCTCTCTCTCTTTCTCTCTCTCTCTCTCTCTCTCTGTCTCTCTCTCTGTCTGTCTGTCTCTGTCTCTGTCTCTCTCTCTCTCTGTCTGTCTCTCTCTGTCTCTGTCTCTGTCTCTGTCTGTCTCTGTCTCTGTCTCTGTCCAGGCGGCGGAGGTGAAGGCGTTGGTAGCGAGTGATCGCAGTACTCTGTTTGCTAATGGAGTCACTCTGGCTGGGAAGAAGTGCACGGTGCTGAGAGACGCTCTGAACGTGGACGGTCAGAACACCATGGACATCAAAATGAAGACATCAGACAAAGACCCCGACCCGTTCCCCTTCACCATCGGCAAGTCCTTCAAAGGTACCGCACGCCTGCACCAACACACACTTACACCAACACCACACTCTAATAATCACTCATTTACACCAACACCACACTCTAATAATTACTCATTTATACCTACTCCACACTCTAATAATCACTCATTTACACCTACTCCACACTCTAATAATCACTCATTTATACCTACTCCACACTCTAATAATCACTCATTTACACCAACACCACACTCTAATAATCACTCATTTATACCTACTCCACACTCTAATAATCACTCATTTACACCAACACCACACTCTAATAAACACTCATTTACACCAACACGCACTTACACCAACACCACACTCTAATAATTACTCATTTACACCAACACCACACTCTAATAATCACTCATTTATACCTACTCCACACTCTAATAATCACTCATTTACACCAACACCACACTCTAATAAACACTCATTTACACCAACACGCACTTACACCAACACCACACTCTAATAATTACTCATTTACACCTACTCCACACTCTAATAATCACTCATTTACACCTACTCCACACTCTAATAATCACTCATTTACACCTACTCCACACTCTAATAATCACTCATTTATACCTACTCCACACTCTAATAATCACTCATTTACACCTACTCCACACTCTAATAAACACTCATTTATACCTACTCCACACTCTAATAATCACTCATTTACACCAACACCACACTCTAATAATCACTCATTTATACCTACTCCACACTCTAATAATCACTCATTTACACCAACACCACACTCTAATAAACACTCATTTACACCAACACGCACTTACACCAACACCACACTCTAATAATTACTCATTTACACCTACTCCACACTCTAATAATCACTCATTTACACCTACTCCACACTCTAATAATCACTCATTTACACCTACTCCACACTCTAATAATCACTCATTTACACCAACACCACACTCTAATAATCACTCATTTATACCTACTCCACACTCTAATAATCACTCATTTACACCAACACCACACTCTAATAAACACTCATTTACACCAACACGCACTTACACCAACACCACACTCTAATAATTACTCATTTACACCTACTCCACACTCTAATAATCACTCATTTACACCTACTCCACACTCTAATAATCACTCATTTATACCTACTCCACACTCTAATAATCACTCATTTACACCAACACCACACTCTAATAATCACTCATTTATACCTACTCCACACTCTAATAATCACTCATTTACACCAACACCACACTCTAATAAACACTCATTTACACCAACACGCACTTACACCAACACCACACTCTAATAATTACTCATTTACACCTACTCCACACTCTAATAATCACTCATTTACACCTACTCCACACTCTAATAATCACTCATTTACACCTACTCCACACTCTAATAATCACTCATTTATACCTACTCCACACTCTAATAATCACTCATTTACACCTACTCCACACTCTAATAATCACTCATTTACACCTACTCCACACTCTAATAATCACTCATTTACACCTACTCCACACTCTAATAAACACTCATTTACACCTACTCCACACTCTAATAAACACTCATTTATACCTACTCCACACTCTAATAATCATTCATTTACACCAACACCACACTCTAATAATCACTCATTTATACCTACTCCACACTCTAATAATCACTCATTTACACCAACACCACACTCTAATAAACACTCATTTACACCAACACGCACTTACACCAACACCACACTCTAATAATTACTCATTTACACCTACTCCACACTCTAATAATCACTCATTTACACCTACTCCACACTCTAATAATCACTCATTTACACCTACTCCACACTCTAATAATCACTCATTTACACCAACACCACACTCTAATAATCACTCATTTATACCTACTCCACACTCTAATAATCACTCATTTACACCAACACCACACTCTAATAAACACTCATTTACACCAACACGCACTTACACCAACACCACACTCTAATAATTACTCATTTACACCTACTCCACACTCTAATAATCACTCATTTACACCTACTCCACACTCTAATAATCACTCATTTACACCTACTCCACACTCTAATAATCACTCATTTACACCTACTCCACACTCTAATAATCACTCATTTACACCAACACCACACTCTAATAATCACTTATTTACACCAACACGCACTTACACCAACACCACACTCTAATAATTACTCATTTACACCTACTCCACACTCTAATAATCACTCATTTATACCTACTCCACACTCTAATAAACACTCATTTACACCAACACCACACTCTAATAATCACTCATTTACAACAACACGCACTTACACCAACACCACACTCTAATAATCACTCATTTACACCTACTCCACACTCTAATAAACACTCATTTATACCTACTCCACACTCTAATAAACACTCATTTACACCAACACCACACTCTAATAATCACTTATTTACACCAACACGCACTTACACCAACACCACACTCTAATAATCACTCATTTACACCTACTCCACACTCTAATAATTACTCATTTATACCTACTCCACACTCTAATAAACACTCATTTACACCAACACCACACTCTAATAATCACTCATTTACACCTACTCCACACTCTAATAATTACTCATTTACACCAACACCACACTCTAATAAACACTCATTTACAACAACATGCATTTACACCAACACCACACTCTAATAATCACTCATTTACAACAACATGCATTTACACCAACACCACACTCTAATAATCACTCATTTACACCTACTCCACACTCTAATAAACACTCATTTACACCTACTCCACACTCTAATAAACACTCATTTATACCTACTCCACACTCTAATAAACACTCATTTACACCTACTCCACACTCTAATAAACACTCATTTACACCTACTCCACACTCTAATAAACACTCATTTACACCTACTCCACACTCTAATAATCACTCATTTACACCTACTCCACACTCTAATAATCACTCATTTACACCTACTCCACACTCTAATAAACACTCATTTACAACAACATGCATTTACACCAACACCACACTCTAATAATCACTCATTTACAACAACATGCATTTACACCAACACCACACTCTAATAATCACTCATTTACACCTACTCCACACTCTAATAATCACTCATTTACACCAACACCACACTCTAATAATCACTCATTTACAACAACATGCATTTACACCAACACCACACTCTAATAATCACTCATTTACACCTACTCCACACTCTAATAATCACTCATTTACACCTACTCCACACTCTAATAATCACTCATTTACACCTACTCCACACTCTAATAATCACTCATTTACACCAACACCACACTCTAATAATCACTCATTTACACCTACTCCACACTCTAATAAACACTCATTTACACCAACACCACACTCTAATAATTACTCATTTATACCTACTCCACACTCTAATAATCACTCATTTACACCTACTCCACACTCTAATAAACACTCATTTACACCAACACCACACTCTAATAATCACTCATTTACACCTACTCCACACTCTAATAAACACTCATTTACACCAACACCACACTCTAATAATCACTCATTTACACCTACTCCACACTCTAATAATCACTGATTTACACCTACTCCACACTCTAATAATCACTCATTTACACCTACTCCACACTCTAATAAACACTCATTTACACCAACACCACACTCTAATAATCACTCATTTACAACAACACTCATTTACACCAACACCACACTCTAATAAACACTCATTTACACCAACACGCACTTACACCAACACCACACTCTAATAATTACTCATTTACACCTACTCCACACTCTAATAATCACTCATTTACACCTACTCCACACTCTAATAATCACTCATTTACACCTACTCCACACTCTAATAATCACTCATTTACACCTACTCCACACTCTAATAATCACTCATTTATACCTACTCCACACTCTAATAAACACTCATTTACACCAACACCACACTCTAATAATCACTTATTTACACCAACACGCACTTACACCAACACCACACTCTAATAATTACTCATTTACACCTACTCCACACTCTAATAATCACTCATTTATACCTACTCCACACTCTAATAAACACTCATTTACACCAACACCACACTCTAATAATCACTCATTTACAACAACACGCACTTACACCAACACCACACTCTAATAATCACTCATTTACACCTACTCCACACTCTAATAAACACTCATTTATACCTACTCCACACTCTAATAAACACTCATTTACACCAACACCACACTCTAATAATGACTTATTTACACCAACACGCACTTACACCAACACCACACTCTAATAATCACTCATTTACAACAACATGCATTTACACCAACACCACACTCTAATAATCACTCATTTACACCTACTCCACACTCTAATAAACACTCATTTACACCTACTCCACACTCTAATAAACACTCATTTATACCTACTCCACACTCTAATAAACACTCATTTACACCTACTCCACACTCTAATAAACACTCATTTACACCTACTCCACACTCTAATAAACACTCATTTACACCTACTCCACACTCTAATAATCACTCATTTACACCTACTCCACACTCTAATAATCACTCATTTACACCTACTCCACACTCTAATAAACACTCATTTACAACAACATGCATTTACACCAACACCACACTCTAATAATCACTCATTTACAACAACATGCATTTACACCAACACCACACTCTAATAATCACTCATTTACACCTACTCCACACTCTAATAATCACTCATTTACACCAACACCACACTCTAATAATCACTCATTTACAACAACATGCATTTACACCAACACCACACTCTAATAATCACTCATTTACACCTACTCCACACTCTAATAATCACTCATTTACACCTACTCCACACTCTAATAATCACTCATTTACACCTACTCCACACTCTAATAAACACTCATTTACACCAACACCACACTCTAATAATCACTCATTTACACCAACACCACACTCTAATAATTACTCATTTATACCTACTCCACACTCTAATAATCACTCATTTACACCAACACCACACTCTAATAATCACTCATTTACACCTACTCCACACTCTAATAAACACTCATTTATACCTACTCCACACTCTAATAATCACTCATTTACACCTACTCCACACTCTAATAATCACTCATTTACACCAACACCACACTCTAATAATCACTCATTTACACCTACTCCACACTCTAATAAACACTCATTTACACCAACACCACACTCTAATAATTACTCATTTATACCTACTCCACACTCTAATAATCACTCATTTACACCTACTCCACACTCTAATAAACACTCATTTACACCAACACCACACTCTAATAATCACTCATTTACACCTACTCCACACTCTAATAAACACTCATTTACACCAACACCACACTCTAATAATCACTCATTTACACCTACTCCACACTCTAATAATCACTCATTTACACCTACTCCACACTCTAATAATCACTCATTTACACCTACTCCACACTCTAATAAACACTCATTTACACCAACTCCACACTCTAATAATCACTCATTTACAACATGCATTTACACCAACACCACACTCTAATAATCACTCATTTATACCTACTCCACACTCTAATAATCACTCATTTACACTAACACACATTTACACCAACACCACATTCTAATAATCACTCATTTACACCAACACCACACTCTAATAATCACTCATTTACACCAACACCACACTCTAATAATCACTCATTTATACCTACTCCACACTCTAATAAACACTCATTTACACCTACTCCACACTCTATTAAACACTCATTTACACCTACTCCACACTCTAATAAACACTCATTTACACCTACTCCACACTCTAATAAACACTCATTTATACCTACTCCACACTCTAATAAACACTCATTTACACCTACTCCACACTCTAATAAACACTCATTTATACCTACTCCACACTCTAATAAACACTCATTTATACCTACTCCACACTCTAATAAACACTCATTTACACCTACTCCACACTCTAATAAACACTCATTTACACCTACTCCACACTCTAATAAACACTCATTTACACCTACTCCACACTCTAATAATTACTCATTTATACCTACTCCACACTCTAATAATTACTCATTTATACCTACTCCACACTCTAATAAACACTCATTTACACCAACACCACACTCTAATAATCACTCATTTACAACAACATGCATTTACACCAACACCACACTCTAATAATCACTCATTTATACCTACTCCACACTCTAATAAACACTCATTTACACCTACTCCACACTCTAATAAACACTCATTTACACCTACTCCACACTCTAATAAACACTCATTTACACCTACTCCACACTCTAATAAGCACTCATTTACACCTACTCCACACTCTAATAAACACTCATTTATACCTACTCCACACTCTAATAAACACTCATTTACACCTACTCCACACTCTAATAAACACTCATTTATACCTACTCCACACTCTAATAAACACTCATTTATACCTACTCCACACTCTAATAAACACTCATTTACACCTACTCCACACTCTAATAAACACTCATTTACACCTACTCCACACTCTAATAAACACTCATTTACACCTACTCCACACTCTAATAATTACTCATTTATACCTACTCCACACTCTAATAAACACTCATTTACACCTACTCCACACTCTAATAAACACTCATTTATACCTACTCCACACTCTAATAAACACTCATTTACACCTACTCCACACTCTAATAAACACTCATTTACACCTACTCCACACTCTAATAAACACTCATTTACACCTACTCCACACTCTAATAAACACTCATTTACACCTACTCCACACTCTAATAATTACTCATTTATACCTACTCCACACTCTAATAAACACTCATTTACACCTACTCCACACTCTAATAAACACTCATTTATACCTACTCCACACTCTAATAAACACTCATTTACACCTACTCCACACTCTAATAAACACTCATTTATACCTACTCCACACTCTAATAAACACTCATTTACACCTACTCCACACTCTAATAAACACACATTTACACCTACTCCACACTCTAATAATTACTCATTTATACCTACTCCACACTCTAATAAACACTCATTTACACCAACACACATTTACACCAACACCACACTCTAATAATCACTCATTTACACCAACACCACACTCTAATAAACACTCATTTACACCAACACACATTTACACCAACACCACACTCTAATAATCACTCATTTACACCAACACCACACTCTAATAATCACTAATTTACACCAACATGCATTTACACCAACACCACACTCTACTAATCATTCATTTACACCAACACCACACTAATAATCACTCATTTACACCAACACCACACTCTAATAATCACTCATTTACACCTACTCCACACTCTAATAATTACTCATTTACACCAACACACACTTACACCAACACACATTTACACCAACATGCACTTACACCAACACCACACTCTAATAATTACACATTTACACCAACACACACTTACACCAACACCACACTCTAATAATCACTCATTTATACCAACACACACTTACACCAACACACATTTACACCAACATGCACTTACACCAACACCACACTCTAATAATTACACATTTACACCAACACGTGTTTACACCAACACGCATTTACACCAACACCACACTCTAATAATTACACATTTACACCAACACGCACTTACACCAACACCACACTCTAATAATTACACATTTACACGAGCACACACTTACGTCAACACACATTTACACCAACATGCACTTACACCAACATGCGTTTACACCAACACGCACTTACACCAACACCACACTCTAATAATTACACATTTACACCAACACACACTTACACCAACACCACACTCTAGTAATTACACATTCACACCAACACCACACTCTAATAATTACACATTTACACCAACACACACTTACACCAACATGCATTTACACCAACACCACACTCTAATAATCACTCCTATACACCAAAACCACACTCTAATAATCACTCATTTACACCAACACCACACTCTATTAATCACTAATTTACACCAACACTACACTTTTATAATCACTCATTTACACCAACACTCATTTACACTAACACCACACTGTAATAATCACTGATTTACACTAACACTGATTTACACTAACACCACACTCTAATAATCACAGATTTACACTAACACTGATAATCAGTTCATTAGTGAGCTAATCAAGTGTGTGTATTTGTTTGTGTGTGTGTGTTTGTGTGTGTGTGTGTTTGTGTGTGTCTGTGTGTGTGTGTGTGTGTGTGTGTGTGTGTGTGTGTGTGTGTGTGTTTCTCAGCTCTGATCATCGCCAAAGGAGTGAAGGACGCTCATGGTGGAAAGGTCAACCCTCCTGTGTTCGACATTACCTTATACCTCCGAAAAATGAACTTCTAAACACACACTCACACTCACACTCTTACACACACACACAAACACACACTCACACACACACACACACACACAGAGACTCTGACCGATGACCAGCTCAGTGAATGAATGACTGAAGCTGATCTGAGGTCAGTCTGAGGTCAGTCTGAGGTCAGTCTCTCTCTCCTGCTTGTCTCTCTATGCGACCTGCTCTCCGCTCCGCTCCGAGAGTCCAGGCCACAGCCGACAGACTCATTGATCGCTTGTGGAACGATTAATTGACTGATTGATTTATTGATTGATTAATTGATGGTACGTGACACTGGGTGGGCGGAGCTTCATCTCAGGCCATTTTAGCATCTGTTTATTTGTTATTCTGTTTGTTTATTTTTGATGCTGTACTGAACAAAGTCTGCCCCTCAGCTGGCTGTCCAATAAAGAGAGTAGGTTTATACCGAGACCCCCGCGTGTGTGTCTCCCTTCATTTCAGCTGTTCATCACAGAGAACTCACCACTCCACTCACCTTCAGCTCACACTAACCTTCAGCTCAGACTCAACTTCAGTTCAGACTCACCCTCACTTCAGACTCACCTTCAGTGCAGACTCACCCTCACTTCAGACTCACCCTCACTTCAGACTCACCTTCAGTTCAGACTAACCTTCAGCTCAGACTCAACTTCAGTTCAGACTCACCCTCACTTCAGACTC
>CM038718.1:613199-616206 GCA_021613375.1 Megaleporinus macrocephalus
ACTGTTATCAGCTCTGTGATCAGCTCTACTGTTATCAGCTCTACTGTTAACAGCTCTGTGATCAGCTCTACTGCTAACAGCTCTGTGATCAGCTCTACTGTTAACAGCTCTGTATTCAGCTCTACTGTTAACAGCTCTGTGATCAGCTCTACTGCTAACAGCTCTGTGATCAACTCTACTGTTAACAGCTCTGTATTCAGCTCTACTGTTAACAGCTCTGTGATCAGCTCTACTGTTAACAGCTCTGTGATCAGCTCTACTGCTAACAGCTCTGTGATCAGCTCTACTGTTAACAGCTCTGTGATCAGCTCTACTGTTAACAGCTCTGTGATCA
Organism: Megaleporinus macrocephalus; assembly: GCA_021613375.1. Taxonomy (NCBI): domain Eukaryota; kingdom Metazoa; phylum Chordata; class Actinopteri; order Characiformes; family Anostomidae; genus Megaleporinus; species Megaleporinus macrocephalus. Next base: position 613,534 of record CM038718.1, read on the forward strand.
GCTTTACTGTTAACAGCTCTGTATTCAGCTCTACTGTTAACAGCTCTGTGATCAGCTCTACTGTTAACAGCTCTGTGATCAGCTCTACTGTTAACAGCTCTGTGATCAGCTCTACTGCTAACAGCTCTGTGATCAGCTCTACTGTTAAGAGCTCTGTTATCAGCTCTACTGTTAACAACTCTGTGATCAGCTCTACTGTTAACAGCTCTGTGATCAGCTCTACTGCTAACAGCTCTGTGATCAGCTCTACTGTTAACAGCTCTGTGATCAGCTCTACTGTTATCAGCTCTGTGATCAGCTCTACTGTTAACAGCTCTGTGATCAGCTCTACTGTTAACAGCTCTGTGATCAGCTCTACTGCTAACAGCTCTGTGATCAGCTCTACTGTTAACAGCTCTGTGATCAGCTCTACTGTTAACAGCTCTGTGATCAGCTCTACTGCTAACAGCTCTGTGATCAGCTCTACTGTTAAGAGCTCTGTTATCAGCTCTACTGTTATCAGCTCTGTGATCAGCTCTACTGTTAACAGCTCTGTGATCAGCTCTGCTGCTATCAGCTCTGTGATCAGCTCTACTGTTAACAGCTCTGTGATCAGCTCTACTGTTATCAGCTCTGTGATCAGCTCTACTGTTAACAGCTCTGTGATCAGCTCTACTGTTAACAGCTCTGTGATCAGCTCTACTGTTATCGGCTCTGTGATCAGCTCTACTGTTAACAGCTCTGTGATCAGCTCTACTGTTATCGGCTCTGTGATCAGCTCTACAATCAGCTCTACTGTTATCAGCTCTGTGATCAGCTCTACTGTTAACAGGTCTGTGATCAGCTGTACTGTTAACAGCTCTGTGATCAGCTCTACTGTTAACAGTTCTGTGATCAGCTCTACTGTTAACAGCTCTGTGATCAGCTCTACTATTAACAGCTCTGGGATCAGCTCTACTGTTATCAGCTCTGTGATCAGCTCTACTGTTATCAGCTCTGTGATCAGCTCTACTGTTAACAGCTCTGTGATCAGCTCTACTGTTAACAGCTCTGTGATCGGCTCTACTGTTAACAGCTCTGTGATCAGCTCTACTGTTAACAGCTCTGTATTCAGCTCTACTGTTATCAGCTCTACTGTTAACAGCTCTGTGATCAGCTCTACTGTTAACAGCTCTGTATTCAGCTCTACTGTTAACAGCTCTGTGATCAGCTCTATTGTTAACAGCTCTGTGATCAGCTCTACTGTTAACAGCTCTGTGATCAGCTCTACTGTTATCAACTCTGTGATCAGCTCTACTGTTAACAGCTCTGTGATCAGCTCTACTGTTAACAGCTCTGTGATCAGCTCTACTGCTAACAGCTCTGTGATCAGCTCTACTGCTAACAGCTCTGTATTCAGCTCTACTGTTATCAGCTCTACTGTTAACAGCTCTGTGATCAGCTCTACTGTTATCAACTCTGTGATCAGCTCTACTGTTATCAACTCTGTGATCAGCTCTACTGTTAACAGCTCTGTGATCAGCTCTACTGTTAACAGCTCTGTGATCAGCTCTACTGTTAACAGCTCTGTGATCAGCTCTACTGTTAACAGCTCTGTGTGAGGGTCTGAACTGAGGAGACGATGCTGAAGTTCTGAAACTGACATGCCGGGTTCCAGCTGCTCCTCAGGTTCGAGTCTGCTTTCTACTGTGTTGATGTTCCTGATGAGTCCAGGCAGAGGTTTCACTACAGAACCGGGTCTGATTAGAACACAGTGAAGTCTAAGGATCACCAACATACGGTTCTCCGGATTCTCTGATATTTTGTTGTGTGAATGGTGATCATCTCCATGTTCTTCACTAGTTTATGTTGAGAAACGTTCTGCACTGCTGCTGTTAGAGTCCTGTCAGAGTAACACTGAGTAACAGATCTAGGATCAGTCGGTGAGTAGCCTCTGACAGTACAGAGCTGCAGTCCGAGGAGGTCCCTGTGAAGGTCCCTGTGAAGGTCCCTGTGAAGGTCACGGCGAGTATTGTGTGAGTAGTGTTTCAGAATGTGCTCTCAGAACAGAGACGCTAATATTAGCTACAGACTGAAGGACCTGGGGGCCGGCTGGGGGGGAGGGCTGTGGGGGGCTGGGGGAAAGCCGGGATGTGCAGTAAGTGAACTCTGATCTTTCAGTCCTCAGTAAGGGAGCGTCTCACTTTTACACCCCCCTACAGAAACACAACAGTCTACAATCACACACAAGCACACACTTAGCTCCACCCATTCATTCTACAACAGTTTAGCTCCACCCATTCATTCTACAACAGTTTAGCTCCACCCATTCATTCTACAACAGTTTAGCTCCACCCATTCATTGTACAACAGGTTAGCTCCACCCATTCATTCTACAACAGTTTAGCTCCACCCATTCATTCTACAACAGTTTAGCTCCACCCATTCATTCTACAACAGTTTAGCTCCACCCATTCATTCTACAACAGTTTAGCTCCACCCATTCATTGTACAACAGGTTAGCCCCACCCATTCATTCTACAACAGTTTAGCTCCACCCATTCATTGTACAACAGTTTAGCCCCACCCATTCTGTCTACAACAGTTTAGCTCCACCCATTCATTCTACAGCGGTTTAGCTCCACCCATCCAGTCTACAACAGTTTAGCCCCACCCATTCAGCCTACAGCAGTTTAGCTCCACCCATTCTGTCTA
>CM038718.1:617206-692206 GCA_021613375.1 Megaleporinus macrocephalus
CAAACCAGCATCTATATATATATATATATATATATATATATATACACACACACACACACACAGAACCAGCATCTTTATATATACACACACACACACACAGAACCAGCATCTTTATATACACACACACACACACAGAACCAGCATCTTTATATACACACACACACACACACACAGAACCAGCATCTTTATATACACACACACACACACACACACACACACAGAACCAGCATCTTTATACACACACACACACACACACACACACACACACACAGACAGAACCAGCATCTTTATAAGAGATAATGAGAGTGAGAGAGAGAGTGATATAGAGTGAGAGCGAGAGAGTGTGAGAGGGTGAATGGCCTTTCTGTGATTGGCTGAGTTGTGCCGTTTCCAAGGGTGACGATTGGTATGTGTGACATCATCAGTGTGGTGCTGTTTAAATAGTGTGCGAGTTTGGGGTCCACTCAAAGACGCGTCCTGCAGCACTCAGGACAGAACCTGAGCCCAGCGCCACACCAGAGCGGTTCTCCACTCGAGAACCTACTTACTTCACAGACGTGGAACAACTTAACTATTAATATTTTAATCTCCTGAAACTAAGATGACTTCTTCATCTCCACACCTCCTCCTCATCCTCACCGTCTGCATCATCACGGTGACACAGGTAACCAGCAGACCATCACCACGGAGACCAGACTCTCAGGTCAGTGTTCAGTCTTCACCATCACCACCATTATAACCATCATCATCTCCATTATAACCATCATCGGCATCTCCATTATATCTCCATTATAACCACCTCACTATTATTACCATCAGTATCGTAATCATCACCTATGACTCACCACGATCTTCATCAACTTCACCACATCACCATCATTACCATCACCCTCAGTATTACCACCATTACCATCATCACTATTATCCTCATCATTAAAATCACCATGATCTTCATCTTCACCACATCATTACATCCTTATCGTTAAAATCACCATGAACATCATCACATCACCATCATAACCATCATCACCCTCAGTATTACCATCATTACCATAATCACCCTCAGTATTACCATAATTACCATCATAACGATCATCACCCTCAGTATTACCATAATTACCATCATAACCATCATCACCCTCAGTATTACCATCATCACCACCATTACCATCATAACCATTACCCCCAGTATTACCATCATTACCATCATAACGATCATCACCCTCAGTATTACCATCACCACCATTACCATCATAACCATCATCACCCTCAGTATTACCATCATCACCACCATTACCATCATAACCATCATCACCCTCAGTATTACCATCATCACCACCATTACCATCATAACCATCACCCTCAGTATTACCATCATCACCACCATTACCATCATAACGATCATCACCCTCAGTATTACCATAATTACCATCATAACCCTCAGTATTACCATCATCACCACCATTACCATCACCCTCAGTATTACCATCATCACCACCATTACCATCATAACGATCATCACCCTCAGTATTACCATAATTACCATCATAACCATCATCACCCTCCGTATTACCATCATCACCACCATTACCATCACCCTCAGTATTACCATAATTACCATCATAACCATCATCACCCTCAGTATTACCATCATCACCACCATTACCATCACCCTCAGTATTACCATCATCACCACCATTACCATCATAACGATCATCACCCTCAGTATTACCATAATTACCATCATAACCATCATCACCCTCAGTATTACCATCATCACCACCATTACCATCATAACCATCACCCTCAGTATTACCATCATCACCACCATTACCATCATAACGATCATCACCCTCATTATTACCATAATTACCATCATAACCATCATCACCCTCAGTATTACCATCACCACCATTACCATCATAACCATCACCCTCAGTATTACCATCACCACCATTACCATCATAACGATCATCACCCTCATTATTACCATAATTACCATCATAACCATCATCACCCTCATTATTACCATAATTACCATCATAACCATCACCCTCAGTATTACCATCATCACCATCACCATTACCATCATAACCATCACCCTCAGTATTACCATCATCACCACCATTACCATCATAACGATCATCACCCTCAGTATTACCATAATTACCATCATAACCATCATCACCCTCAGTATTACCATCATCACCACCATTACCATCATAACGATCATCACCCTCATTATTACCATAATTACCATCATAACCATCATCACCCTCATTATTACCATAATTACCATCATAACCATCACCCTCAGTATTACCATCATCACCATCACCATTACCATCATAACCATCACCCTCAGTATTACCATCATCACCACCATTACCATCATAACGATCATCACCCTCAGTATTACCATAATTACCATCATAACCATCATCACCCTCAGTATTACCATCATCACCACCATTACCATCATAACGATCATCACCCTCATTATTACCATAATTACCATCATAACCATCATCGCCCTCAGTATTACCATCACCATTACCATCATAACCATCATCACCCTCAGTATTACCATCATCACCATTACCATCATAACCATCACCCTCAGTATTACCATCATCACCACCATTACCATCATAACGATCATCACCCTCAGTATTACCATCATTACCACCATTACCATCATTACCACCATTACCATCATAACCCTCAGTATTACCATAATAACCTCATAACCATCATCACCCTCAGTATTACCATCATCACCACCATTACCATCATAACCATCACTCTCAGTATTACCATCATCACCACCATTACCATCATAACCATCATCACCCTCATTATTACCATAATTACCATCATAACCATCATCACCCTCAGTATTACCATCATCACCATTACCATCATAACCATCACCCTCAGTATTACCATCACCACCATTACCATCATAACGATCATCACCCTCATTATTACCATAATTACCATCACTATCATTACCATCACCATCATCCTCAGTATTACCACCATTACCATCATCACCATCATTACCATTACCAGCATCACCATCATCCTCTGTATCACCATCATTACCATCACTATCATCGTCCTCGGTATTACCACCATTACCATCATCATAACCACCAACATCTCCATTATAACCATCAACATCATCTCCATTATAACCACCTCACTATTATCCTCAGTATTACCATCATTACCATTATCACGATTATCACTGAAATCTCCATTAAAATGTTCATTAACATAACCACCATCTTCATCTTCACCACCATCATCCCTTCTCATCATCTTCACCACCATCTTCATCTTCACCACCATCATCCCTTCTCATCATCTTCACCACCATCTTCATCTTCACCACCATCATCCCTTCTCATCATCTTCACCACCATCTTCATCTTCACCACCATCATCCCTTCTCATCATCTTCACCACCATCTTCATCTTCACCACCATCATCCCTTCTCATCATCTTCACCACCATCTTCATCTTCACCACCATCATCCCTTCTCATCATCTTCACCACCATCTTCATCTTCACCACCATCATCCCTTCTCATCATCTTCACCACCATCTTCATCTTCACCACCATCATCCCTTCTCATCATCTTCACCACCATCTTCATCTTCACCACCATCATCCCTTCTCATCATCTTCACCACCATCTTCATCTTCACCACCATCATCCCTTCTCATCATCTTCACCACCATCTTCATCTTCACCACCATCATCCCTTCTCATCATCTTCACCACCATCTTCATCTTCACCACCATCTTCATCTTCACCACCGTCATCCCTTCTCATCATCTTCACCACCATCTTCATCTTCACCAACATCATCCCTTCTCATCATCTTCACCACTATCTTCATTACAATCACCACAGTCTGTGTTCATTTCATGGCAATTGTTATTAAAGCCACCAGGTTATCTGCTTCTGTGAGCTGGACATGCACTGCTATGCCTCGGTCTGACCAGCAGGGGGCGGCAGAGGCGTGTGTTTCTCCGGTGGATTGGGCTGGTAGTGTCGTTCTCGGGTTCGTTGCGTGATGTCTGGTCTGGTTTTTGCTCTCAGGTTCTGAAGGATCTGTTTGGGTCGGAGATCAGTTCACTCTTATTAGCCCAGCCCGACATCACGGAGGGGTCCGCTCAGAGCCCCGCGCCCCCTGAGGCGGAAGGCCTACCCCTACCCAGAGTGGGGGCGGAGCCTCATCGAGCTGTTCCCCGCCTTTTCCTGGACTTTCTGAGTACACAGAGGAAGTTGAGGGGGCGGAGCCGGAAGAGCCCGGCGCGAGGCTGCTTTGGCATGAAGGTGGACCGTATTGGAGCGCTGAGCGGACTCGGGTGCTGACACAGGTACACACACCTCACTCGCTCGTACAGGTGTATTTAGCAGAGGTGTTGTAGGACCCAGAGGGAGTCATTAGCATTAGCGCTATTCACTGCTACAGGACGTCCTCATAAGAAGGTTCGTCCACTCTCTGGCTAGCTTAGCTCTGCTTCTGGACAGGTACGACCACTGACACGGACCAGGCTCCACTACCTGAATGAGACCCATAAACCCCACCGTAACCCCGGACGACGTTAACAGCAATCATTTGTAGTGTTTGGTTTAGTAACACAGGAGCGTGACGGAGTGTGCAGAGTATTTTATTAAAGCTATCACACCAGCTCCCCGATTCGGGTCCTCTGGCTTTGCTCTATGCTCCTCCCCCCAGCTCTTTGGAACTCCCCACCTTGTAAAGCATGCTAATGTATGTGAAAGGCCCTAAACAAGTTAATAATAATATTATTATTATTATTATTATTATTATTATTATTATTATTGCTACTGTTGTTGTTGTTATTGTTATTGTTATTATTATTATTATTATTATTATTACTGCTACTATTGTTGTTGTTATTCTTCTTCTTCTTCTTCTTCTTCTTATTATTATTATTATTATTATTATTATTATTATTATTATTATTATTATTATTATTATTATCCAGGACCATCTGAGCTGAAGCCACTGAACTGAACGAGCTAACGCTAATGCTAAAAACTGCCTGTGCAGATCCGGCAGTGTCAGTGACCGAGGAGTCTAACAGCTCTCTATCTCTCCGTCTCGCCCTCTCTCTCTTTTACAGGACTCACCTGACCCAGCGTCTGTTTGGGATACCTGCTGCTGGAACAGTGATACTCCATCAATCTTTCTCTCTTTCTGCACTCCTCTCATCCCTCCATCCTTCTGGAGGCCACAGGTTTTTAAGTGGAACTTCCAGCAAAGCATGAAGAGACACTTATGAATATTCAGGAGACTCTTAGATAGGAGAGATACTTTATCAGAACACAGGGCTCGTTATTAGGATTAATAATAATAATAATGTTTTTATTTATACTTGAAGTCTTTATCAGTGACGAACAGCTGGACTCTCCAATACAGCTGCATATTAGATGGAATGCTTGATTGACACATAGACTAGCCAATCAGAAACACACCTACAGAACATGTGTAGGTAAGGAGAGTGAAGACGAGCAGGTGGTAAGAAAACTGGCAGAGGAACGAGACTGACCACTGATCCTGCATCAGAAATGCAACGTAGACTGAGATGAACATATGGAGTCCACCACAAGCTGGTGGAAATCTGACCTGTCCTGACGTTTCACGCAGGACCAGACCTGTATTTATATAACCATCCAAGCTCCACCCACAAATGTTCTTCACAGTTACCGTCAGGAAATTATAGAAGCTTTACAGAACACGGATAAAAGTCCTGTAGAACACGACTTGGTTTATATCACAATACCTACATTTAGAGTTCTACATTCAACCTAATGAGAAACTGTAACTCAGTTTATATACAATACCTACATTTAGTTATACATTCAACCTAATGAGAAACTGTAACTCAGTTTATATACAATACCTACATTTAGAGTTATACATTCAACCTAATGAGAAACTGTAACTCAGTTTATATACAGTACCTACATTTAGAGTTATACATTCAACCTAATGAGAAACTGTAACTCAGTTTATATACAATACCTACATTTAGAGTTCTACATTCAACCTAATGAGAAACTGTAACTCAGTTTATATACAATACCTACTTTTAGAGTTATACATTCAACCTAATGAGAAACTGTAACTCAGTTTATATACAATACCTACATTTAGAGTTATACATTCAACCTAATGAGAAACTGTAACTCAGTTTATATACAGTACCTACATTTAGTTATACATTCAACCTAATGAGAAACTGTAACTCAGTTTATATACAATACCTACATTTAGAGTTATACACTCAACCTAATGAGAATCTGTAACTCAGTTTATATACAATACCTACATTTAGAGTTATACATTCAACCTAATGAGAATCTGTAACTCAGTTTATATACAATACCTACATTTAGAGTTCTACATTCAACCTAATGAGAAACTGTAACTCAGTTTATATACAATACCTACATTTAGAGTTATACCTTCAACCTAATGAGAAACTGTAACTCAGTTTATATACAATACCTACATTTAGAGTTCTACATTCAACCTAATGAGAAACTGTAACTCAGTTTATATACAATACCTACATTTAGAGTTATACATTCAACCTAATGAGAAACTGTAACTCAGTTTATATACAATACCTACATTTAGAGTTCTACATTCAACCTAATGAGTAACTGTAACTCAGTTTATATACAATACCTACATTTAGAGTTCTACATTCAACCTAACGAGAAACTGTATCAATTAATGGAATTTTTCTGTAAAGTTTGTTGAATCTCTCTACAGTAGCTAAGAAAGAACACGTGCGTTGAACTTGAAGAAGGACTGACGTTCATCTGTATTAGATGACTAAACTTTTATTTTGTTTTTCATTTTGCACTGAATGGAATTGTGGGCGAATTTCGTCCTCTGAACATAAATGTAATGTAACGTGACTTTAACCAGCTGTGTATAAATGCTGTTTTTGTTGGACTGTGTCAAAGGCTGTGGAATATTAAATATATATAATATAAACTTGTCTAAACAGCACTCCACGATAGATCAACTGTATATGAAGATTATATTATTATTATTGTTATTATTATTATTATTATTATTATTATTATTATGATATTACATTATGATTTAGGTATTGAAACCTGAAAGCCTGGCTCTCTTGGAACACTGTCAGAGCAGAGGATTCCCAGTGGGCGGGTAAACTGTGTGCTAACAGCACTGAATGTGTAAACTCCTGCTGCAGTCAGTTCTTATTTTCTCTCTTATATGAAACCTAGAATCTACTCAAACTGTAAATCTAGCAGGAAAGTATATGTGGGTATCGATTTAGTCGAGAGCTGCTTTGCTGACTGTAACGTGTTGCCCTCGTCTTTGTCTGCTACTGTTTAAGTGTCGCTCATGTCTGTGCCTTTCTGTTTTAGTTTGTAGCTCCTCCCAGTTCCACTCCTCCCCTGTCTCTAGTTTGTAGCTCCTCCCTTTCCCTGAACCCTCCAGAACGCACTGGGTCTGTCTGAAGACTGTCTTCATGTGATGTTAAATTCGACTGCAATAAACAAACTCGACAATTGGATGTGCTTGATTGGGTTGCGTGTAGATTAAACAGATAGAGCCTTTTAAAAGTTAACACAGCTGCATGAATCCTCAGAGCATGTTAGTTTTAGCGTTGCTGAGTAAAGTAACTCTTTTTCAGATGGCCAGTGTGAAATTCTGACAGAAACCCAGGTGTGGTCTTCCCTGTGTTCCAAGGCCTGGTGGTGTTTGTAAAACTGCTACATACCTGAATTTTTTTCAGCAATGTGAAATTTTCTAGGAAATATCAGAACCTGTTGGGATATACATGTGAACTATGTTTGCCAGTTATTTACTTCTTAAACTCTTTAGTTTACAAAATGTCACTGCATTGTTTGAGCATTACATGATGAATGGATTAACAGAAAAGTTTCAGAATTGCTTGGAATAAACTATTTTTTCTTAAAATTTTTACAGGAAGGTTTTGTAAACTCTGTACAGCTTCTAAATTTACTCACTAATTACTTTCTAGTTGTACACTTCTGTGAGCAAGAAAATGTCAACAGCATTTGAATGTTTTTACTCATTACTTTATTTATACTATATAGCATCGCAAAACCTCAAATTAAAGTCCATGCTAATAATAGAATCTTTATAACTATAGAAACTTGTTTACACTTTTTACATTTTCTAGGACCCAACTTTACACCATTAAAGCCCTGTAGTCAGAATTGTTTATATTAGTTACATTCTTTTTTACATTATATAATGAGAACTGAACCCTTGTCCCCCAAATACAGAGAGGTTTGCAAGTATTACAGCTCAAACTAGTTCAAGTAAAGGTCTTAGGAGACGTAGATGATCAGACCACCATGTATATTGGATTCAGAAACATTCAGAAACTTTTCACTCAAGGGTGGTTTGAAGTGTTCATTTCTATATAAATTCAAATGAAACTAAAATTCTGAGTGTGTGTGTGATTGTACCGAAACTTCGTCCTCTCCTCATAGCTGTCTGTGCGTGAGAGCAGATCAGCTGGATGGTGGTCAGATGCTGAAATACAGAGAAAATAAGACAATCATCAGACATGAACTCACACTTACGGGTCATTCAACACCAACACACCTAGAACCTGATCGGTCATCTCCTGGACTTCCATGATGAAAATAAATAAAAAACAACAATTTAAAAATACAGCACTAATAATAATAAAAAAAATAAAAATAATCAACTTTCTAAAAAATTTTTTGCGTGTGTGCTCTTGTAGTGTAGTGTAATGTCTGAGGACCATATGTCCTCAAAAGTTTAGGACAATATGAAATATTTGGTAAAGTAAAGACATTTTGCTGTTTGTTGTTTTCTCCACAAAGCACATTTTTGGAAAATCTAATAGAACAAAAAAACAGCCTTTCTGATACTGAGGTTAAGGTTAGGTTTAGATGTAGCTGTAGTTTTATTTAGCTACAGTAATACAAAGGCCATCAGATTTTTGATTTGCCAGTAATTCCTCAAGTTTACAGTGTGGATCATCCAGTAGATCAAAAAACAGCCTCGATTCACCAATTAAAGACTGTCCTGGTTCATTGGAGTACAAGCTCAGCTCTCCCAGGTGAGAGGTGGGGTTTGATTTTAGAGCTGAAGCCAGAGCAGCACAGCCTTTACCTGTAATACTGCAGTTAGACAGACTACACAGGGAAGAAGAAAAACGCTCACAGTAACAGATCAATACCAGTCGCGCACACACACACTCTCTTTCATGAATTCTCAGATCTCCTGATAGCTTGAGCGCTTTTTTATATATCATTACGTAGAGTTTCTTTGTCTAATAGTAAAAGTAGTTTGATAATCTGAAACATCAAAGTGTGTAAAATATGCAAAAATAGAAGGAATTGGAAACAGGGCATATACTTTACTGTATATATGAATGTTTTAACATACATGCAAGGGAACACTTTTCTCATGGTATGTCACTTTGAGTATTAGGCTGACCCTGGATTAATTAAATATGTTTAATCAACCAGGAAAGAAAGAGAGTATGTGTTGTGCTTTTTCTCGTAAACTGTATTCGACACACAGGAATACAAGTGGAGTTCTACTGACTGTTATAGTTTTTATCTATTTGAAATTATTTTACTGAAACCATGCACATTTTTAAAAGTGATAATGTAATGATCTTACTTTAGTATCTCCAGTTTACAGTGAGGATTCCTTAATCCAGCAGAGAGCAGCTCCACTCCTGAATCCTGCAGTTTATTGTAGCTCAGGTCCAGTTCTCTCAGACTTGATGTGTTTGAGCTGAGAGCTAAAAAAAGAGCTGCACAGCTTTTCTCTGTGAGATTACACTTATCCAACCTGGGAGAGAAATGATACATCAAAACACAAACCCACACAGTCTATACTTATTTGTCTCTTTCAGTTATTGCAGTTATCTCTCTGTCACTTTCTCTCTTTTGCTGCATACATCCTGTCTTCCATCTTTCTCTTTTCATCTCTTTCTGTTGTAAGCTGTTACTAAGTCATAAAACCATGCAAACATATAAAAGAGTGATCTACACACAGTGATAAAAGTTGTGATCTTACTCCAGTTTCTCCAGTTTACAGTGTGGAGTCTTCAGTTGAGCAGAGAGCAGCTCCACTCCTGAATCCTGCAAGTTATTATAACTGAGGTCCAGCTCTCTAAGAGTTGAGAAGTTTGAACTGAGAGCTGAGGATAGAGCTGTGCAGCTTTTCTCTGTGAGATTACAGCAACATAGTCTGAGAAACAAAATATACATTAGAATATTGTCTTCACACACACATGCATAGAACCCCACAGAGTTTACTCTCTTTTTTCTTTATATATTGCCTCTCTCTTGCCTCTTGCTGTCTCTCACTTTGTCCCCATTTGTTTTCTTTGCATCTCTCTCTCTCTCACTAAATATATATATATATGTCCTCCTGAGACCCTGAGAATTTCAGTAATTTCAACATAAAATAAGTCTACTAAATGGAAAAAAACATGTCACCATGTTGTTTTTTTTTTTAAAAAAACATTGTAAATGATTTTTATGGAATGTCCTTTATAGTGGACATCAGGACATTGTTTATGACATATTTCTTGTTTTCTGTTCTGCATCAGACCAAAATCCTTCTACAACATCAGCACCAACTCAATCCTAGAAAATAATGTAAATGAAAAATGTGTAAACAAACATTATTTATCTTTTTTTATACCATTTCCACTTTTGGCAGTATAAGATATTTTAAGTGCACTGTATATTAACATTAACACATAAATAATAACCCATTCCAAAGGTTACCGTTACCTTTATTAAAATAAAATAAAAATCTAGGTTTAAACAGTTTTTAGGCACACTAGCTAAACCTGTATTAATCACTCCAAACCTTTCCACACGCAGTACCCAACTTCTCTTACGGTCCATTTAATGTTCTATTTTTAAATGTACAATTATGTGACATGACACACCCCAACACATGGTACATCACTGGAAAGGCCAGGATGTCCTCTACATGGCACAAAAGGTTTTTGAAATATCTTTTGGAGACTCATGTCCCCTCCAGATATATATATATATATATATATATATATTCTGTCTTACACACACACACACACACACACATATCTTACTTCAGTATCTCCAGTTTACAGTGTGGATTCTGCAGTCCAGCAGAGAGCAGCTCTACTCCTGAATCTTGCAGGTTATTGTTACTCAGTTCCAGTTCTCTTAGATTTGCGAAGTTTGAGCTAAAAACTGAGGACAGAGCTGCACAGCTTTTCTCTGTGAGATTACAACCACAAAGCCTAGGAGAGAAATGATGATACATCACAATGCTAATACACAACCTAACACTAGTACATTAACACTTCAGTTGTAAAGCCTTCCAAAATGAAAAACCTAAACCTGTGACTTTCTTAAGTAGCTGTAAAGTTCATGTTGACATTTTCTTAAAACAGCCTCTAGAGAAATATTTGTCTACTACTGCTCATCTCTGTGCTGCTTTTGATACCACTGACTACCAAATTTTCATAGACAGGCTTTAAAATTAACTCTTAGGTCATGTCCAAAAATGAAAGAAAGAACAATATTGTGTCCCCCAGATGATTTACTGTCCCTCTCCCAAAACAACACATCACTAACAGTTGATTGAACAGTTGCAGTTGAATAAAGATTCAGGAATAGCAATACCAATGAAAGGCAACGACTAGCGGCTCATTTGGGTTCAAATGAGTTCTAATCATCACATAACTTTGTTGTACTAACAGACTCTTTTAATTTTAGTCATGTCAAAGCAGCTACTAAACCAGCATTTTAGCAATTTAAGAAAATCCACACATTAGAGACTTTATGAATAAACCAGGCCTGGAGAAACTCATACACGCCTTTATTTCTAGCAGGATTGATTACTGTAATGGTCTCCTAACTGAATTTCCAAAAAATACCAACATATCACACCCATTTTAAAAATCTTAAACTGGCTATCAGTAAGTTACAGAATATACTTTAAGGTTCTATTACTGGTCTATAAATCACTGAATTGCTTTTTAAAGAATTTGGTCTTATAAAGTTTTTTGCTTTTTTGTAATCTGTACATGTTTCCATGAAATACATAAAATGGTGCTATATATAATTATATATTTCAAAGACAAACAACTGTGCTAGAATAACTTTTACACTTTCCTTTAAACACATGCGCACAATACACACATGAATGCATATGCACATACATAAACGCACTTAGTAGTAGTAGTGTTAAATGATAATAATTATTTGCACCTCTGATCACAAGATACATAGACTGTGACACGTCTACACTGTGTGTTAAACAAAATCTGTCAAAACAAGTTTAAGCCTACCTGATCTGCTGCTAAATCTAAATAACAATCTAATTACATCAGTTTAGCACATCTAAAACAAAACATGCCTTATAACTGCAAAATGGAATTGTTATATGGTTTCTTGTTAATATGGTTTCACACTGAACCTTAGATGTTTTATGTTTTAGACTATGCTGGAGGCAAATTAAAGGCAGTCCAAGTCAACAATGAAGGGGTTACCTTGATGTGTGCACTGCATATCAAGGCATATCGGTAGCTAGTAAACTGCCATACGGTGTGCCTCATTTATATACATTTACAACCACAATGATGTTTTTACTATTTAAATAATTTCACCATTTAAAAACTGGTTTATAGGCTGAAAATGGCACTACAACAAACACTTTCAAACTTAAGCTAACAGTTATTGAAACATAAATTACCATATCTTTCCACAAAAACAACAAGGTGTATTAGGCTCTATTAAAGTTAGAGCGTCATACTGTGTTACATTAAATTACAAAAAAGGATCGAAACACACTTGTGATTAGAAATACTCACTCAGCTGTTGTGGATGCTTTGATCACTGGAAGCAGCCTCAGTAGACATTCATCAGATTGGTCATATTTATACAGGTTAAACTCATCCAGCTCCTCTTCTGAGGTCAGCAACATAAATGCCACAGCTAACCACTGGGCAGGGGAGAAACTGTATTCAGAAACAGTGCCTTTTTTACGAGCATAACAAAAAATGCGTTCATATCTTTTGCTCTGGTATGTTTGGACTTCCTGCAGTAGAGAATGATCGTTCAGTTCATTCAGACAGTGGAACAGATTGATGGATTTCTCTGGATCTGGATTCTCTCTGATCTTCTCTCTGATGTACTGGACTATTTCCTCTTTGCTGTGAGAGCTGCTTCCTGTCTGGGTCAGTATTCCTCGTAGGAGAGTCTGATTGGACTCCAGTGAGAGACCCAGAAGGAAGCGGAGGAAAAGGTCCAGGTGTCCATTCTCACTCTGTAAGGCCTTGTCCACTGCAGACCTGAGGAAGTCTGACCTTCTGGACGTTCTGAAGATATCAGACAGATCAGTGTTCAGCTGTTTTGTTCCATCACCACTGATGAAAGAGAGAAATGAATATAAAGCAGCCAGAAACTCCTGAACACTCAGATGTATGAAGCTGAACACCTTCCCCAGGTGCAGCTGAAACTCCTCTCTGAAGATCTGGGTACAAACTCCTGAGTACACTGACACTTCAACATCAGTGCCACACACTCTCAGGTCCTCCTCATAGAAGATCAGATTTCTTTTCTCCAGCTGTTGGAAAGCCAGTTTTCCCAGTGCCAGAATACTCTCTCTAGTCTGCTGAAGATCAGGATCACGGTTTCCATGGTACTTCTGGTCCTTGTGTTTGATCTGAAAGATCAGGAAGTGTGTGAACATCTGAGTGAGGGTCTTGGGGATCTCTCCAGTCTCTGCTTCACCCAGCAGTCTCTCTAGAACAGTGGCTGCAATCCAGCAGAAGACCGGGATGTGGCACATGATGTAGAGGCTTCTTGAGGACTTCATGTGTGAGATGATTTTATTGGCCAGACTCTGGTCACTGATCCTCTTCCTGAAGTGCTCCTCTTTCTGAGGGTCACTGAACCCTCGTACCTCTGTTACCAGGTCAACACACTCAGGAGGGATCTTATTAGCTGTTGCTGGTCGAGAGGTTATCCAGAGGAGAGCAGAGGCAAGCAGATTCCCCTTGATGAGGTTTGTCAGCAGAACATCTACTGAGGCTGGAACTGTTACATTCCGCAAGCTCTCATTGTTCTGGAAATCTAGAGGAAGTCACTCATCCAGACCATCAAAGAGGAACAAGATTTTGTACGATTGCCAGTCTATTGATTTTAATTATTTTGTTTCTGGGAACATGCAATAAAGAAGCTCCATCAACTTGAGATCTTTCTTTACCAGATTGAGCTCTCTAAAAGGAAGTGGAAAGATGAAGAGGATGTCCTGATTAGCTTCTCCTTCAGTCCAGTCCAGAATGAACTTCTGCACAGAGACTGTTTTTCCAATTCCAGCAACTCCTTTAGTCAGGACAGTTCTGATGGGTCTGTCTTTAAACAGGTCATTACATTTGATGGGTGTCTCCTGTGTTGCTGGTCTCCTGGACACTGTCTCAATCTGTCTGACCTCATGTTCATCATTGACCTCACCACTTCCTCCCTCTGTGATGTAGAGCTCTGTGTAGATCTCATTCAGAAGGGTAGATCTTCCATGCTGGGCGATTCCTTCATTAATGCTGCAAAATTTCTTCTCCAGTTTTTGTTTATATATTGTGACCCAACCTGAAAATGAACACAAAACAATGTTTTAAAAATCTGTTTTCAATTGTTTCATGTAGAGTTCTTGTAGATGTTCAAAAGGTTTAACTGTCAGATTCCTTTATTTTTTAGCTTATGATTCTACATTAGATTTTAGTTTTTATTTTTACACTATGATAACTTCTGGGTTTGCCAGACAGATGTCACAGCAAATATTTCAGATCAGATTGTTTGCAAATATTTTGTTTTCTGTCTCATGAAAATATTAGGTTTTAATAATTTCTGTGCTAAAATGATGTTATTAACACTAACATAACTCAATTCCATAATTTTGTTACGAGTTCAGTCATTACATTAGCATTAACCAATATGTGCTTAACACTATATATTGCTATCTATTTCTTTACTGTAATAGAAAACACTTCTTTTCACAGGTACATTAAAACAGTACCTTTGGGGAGAGCAGGAGCACCAGGAGAGCCTCCAGACTGAACTGTACTGGTGCTGGATCTGGAGACATCCTGACCTGGAGAAGAGATAACTGGACATATCAGAACTTCATCAAAGAAATTAAACAGTAGTAACAACAATAGTAATCAGAGATCTGCCTTTCTGTAGACCACCTTCACCTTGTGTTATTACTGAACTACATTTGGTACATACAGGGCAGCATTCAATGCTATTAGAAAGTCTGTGTTTCTGAATTTAGGAGAGAACTTGTGTCCAACAAATGATGAAAGCAGACCTCTGGCATTGTGTTGTAATGAAACTGTATTTGATATTTTGTGTAAAAGTCTTTGAAGTTGTAAGGATTTTTGGAAATAACCACGTTATGATGTTAAGCTGTTTGTTAAAAACACAATCAAGTTTAAACTCAAAGAGTTGTCAGTGTTTTTTTACTTCAACCACAAGTCAGTGGTCTACCATCTTTGGTATTCTTAACTAACTACAGCTGCTCTGCCTCAGGGTGGCGCTGGTCACCCAGCAAACTGGTCCACCCAGCTGGTCCTTCACAGTCTGGCAACTGTAACTATGCCTGGAATACCTCCGAGATATTACACATTAATTCATAACATATTTGTACAAGTGAAATTGGTGAGATTGGTGAGATTGGTGGTATAAATAGTGAACAATTACTGATTCTGAGACTGAAGACTGAGGAGGAGGTGATGAGTAAGATCTCATGTGTGGAAATAGAAGAACTGATAAACCAAACATGCTGTTGCCATTAAAGCTAGCATCAGTGTTGCTGTGGTGAGTGACTTAGTAGCCAAACAAAGCTGGATCATGTGAGCCCCTGAACACCAGAGGGCAACCTGCACCCTGGAAATCAGTGCCACCTTGTATCTCGACATTCCTCTGGAACGCTGACGATGTTAGTCTTAATCTCACCGGAGCTAAACTGCTGAATCTGTAAACACAGTTTGGTGTGATCAAAGTGAACAGGTGAGATAGAGAAGATAAACCGCTGAACAGGTGAGATAGAGAAGATAAACCGCTGAACAGGTGAGATAGAGAAGATAAACCGCTGAACAGGTGAGATAGAGAAGATAAACCGTGGAACAGGTGAGATAGAGAAGATAAACCGTGGAACAGGTGAGATTGAGAAGATAAACCGCTGAACAGGTGAGATAGAGCCTGCTGACATTCCGGGGTTGATCATTATTAGCTTGTGTTAATTAATGTAGCTCAGCTGTAGTTCGGTGAGTAACAGTAGTGTTGAACTTACTAATGTTTATATGAATCATTCAATTCAGTCTATTGAGTTATTATTAATAATTAGAAACTAATTTTAATGTCATTATTGTGAAGTTCCGTTAGCAGGAGAGCCAAGTCTGAACGAGTAGACCGTTAACTAGCTGTAGGGTAATTAAGGTAATAGTGATGTGCTAGATAACACAGGTGTAGCTCTTGGTGACAGACTGACATCCACCACTTCAGACTCACACTTTTACTGTCCTGTGAACTGAAGTACAGACTGCCATTAGAGTCAGTTCTCAGTCAGTTCTCAGTCAGTACACAGTCAGTTCTCAGTCAGTACACAGTCAGTTCTCAGTCAGTACACAGTCAGTTCTCAGTCAGTTTACAGTCAGTACACAGTCAGTACACAGTCAGTTCTCAGTCAGTACACAGTCAGTTCTCAGTCAGTACACAGTCAGTTCTCAGTCAGTTTACATTCAGTACACAGTCAGTGCTCAGTCAGTACACAATCAGTACACAGTCAGTTCTCAGTCAGTACACAGTCAGTACACAGTCAGTTCTCAGTCAGTTCTCAGTCAGTTCTCAGTCAGTACACAGTCAGTTCTCAGTCAGTTCTCAGTCAGTACACAGTCAGTTCTCAGTCAGTTCTCAGTCAGTACACAGTCAGTTCTCAGTCAGTACACAGTCAGTTCTCAGTCAGTTCTCAGTCAGTACACAGTCAGTTCTCAGTCAGTTCTCAGTCAGTTCTCAGTCAGTTCTCAGTCAGTACACAGTCAGTTCTCAGTCAGTTCTCAGTCAGTTCTCAGTCAGTACACAGTCAGTTCTCAGTCAGTTCTCAGTCAGTACACAGTCAGTTCTCAGTCAGTTCTCAGTCAGTACACAGTCAGTACACAGTCAGTACACAGTCAGTTCACAGTCAGTTCTCAGTCAGTTCTCAAGTCAAGTCAAGTCAATTTTATTTATATAGCACTTTTTACAACGATGTTGTCTCAAAGCAGCTTTACAGAGTTTTGAAAACAGTTATAACATATATCCCCCAGTGAGCAAGCCAGAGGCAACAGTGGCAAGAACACCTCCCTCAACTGGAGGAAGAAACCTTGGGAGGAACCAGACTCACAAGGGGAGACCCATCCTCCTCTGGTCAAACAGTATTTACAGTTTGAACTAAATACCAAAGAAAGGAGCCTCTGTTTGAAATCTGGATAGCAAAGCTTTAGAAGCTGCACAGATAGAGGCAGTGTATGACTGAGGCAGTCTCTGGCTGAGGCAGTCTATGACAGTCTTTATGTAAAGTGGGCGTGAGCTGAAACAGTCCCATCCTATCTCAGTGCTGGTGCATCTGGATGGCACAGTGATGTAACTGAGGGTGTAGCAGTAAATGGACAGGTGAGCTGGCTGGTGATGGTGGGGTGATGGCCCGATGATCAGTCCTTCAACAGCCTTCAACAGACAGGAGGACAGTCATTTCCTCAGGAAGAGTAAAGAGAGAGAGTGAGTTGGGCTCGGGAGTGAGACTGTAGAGAATATGAATTTTCAGAATTTTAGAGTGGGGCTGGCGACTCCGGCAGATCTAACTATAACAGCTTAAACTAAAAGGAGAGAACCAGAAGGTAACATGGACATGAGACCACCCTGAGACACTGGGGTCCCCCCACTCCACCATCAACAAACCTGTGTGATCGCGTGAAGTGGTGGAACAACAGCACCAACATCTCAGTTTACCATAAACCTCTGTGTCCAAGAACCCCCAGATCTCCTGCCTTCATCTAAAAGAGAAGATTAATAACCAAAAGCTACTAAACAAGTATGTTTTCAGTCTAGACTTAAATATTGAGACTGTGTCAGAGTCCCGAACATTAACTGGGAGATTATTCCACAATTTTGGGGCTTTGTAGGAAAAAGCTCTCCCCCCCCCAACATTGTAGTCTTCTGAATTTTAGGAACTATTAGAAAACCAGCATCCTGTGATCTGAGTGAACGTGGCGGTTCATAATAGGAAATTAGATCTTGCAGGTACTCCGGTGTGAGACCGTGCAGGGCTTTCTTTATACGTCAGTAAAATAATTTTATAGTCGATACGGAATTTAACAGGAAGCCAGTGTAGCGCTGATAAAACTGGACTGATGATGGAAGGTTCTGGTTTTAGTTAGTACTCTAGCTGCAGAGTTCTGAACTAACTGGAGTTTATTCAGGTTCCTGCTGGAGCATCCTGACAATAATGCAGTACAGTAATCTAGCCTTGAGGTTATAAAGGCATGTATCAACTTTTCAGCATCAGACACAGATAACACATTTCTTAACTTTGAAATGTTTCGTAGGTGAAGAAACGCTGTTCTTGTAATATTTACCTACGTGTTGATTAAACGTCAGATCTGAGTCAATTGTTACACCAAGATTTTTATCTACTGAACCAGGAACTACAGAGAAGTCAGCAAGATTCAACATTAAATCTGAACATTTAGTCCGAGCAGCCTTTGGGTCGAGGAGGAGAACTTTCGTTTTATCTGGGTTTAAAAGAAGGAAGTTCTGTAGCATCCAAAGTCTAATATCTCTTACACAATCTTCTATCTTATCTAATCTGATTTATCATCTGGTCTGATATGTACAGCTGTGTGTCATCGGCATAACAGTGGAAACTAATTCCATGTCTATTTATAACTGAGCCTAATGGTAGCATATATAGTGTAAATAACAGAGGACCTAAAACAGAACCTTGTGGAACTCCATATTTCACTCTTGTAGTGTTAGACGATACATTATTTATCTTTACAAACTGAAAGCGATCACTAAGGTAAGATGTGAACCAGGATAACGCTGTTTCTGTGATTCCAACTATATTTTCTAGCCTGTCTGAGAGAATATCTGATCTATAGTGTCAAAAGCTGCACTTAGATCTAGTAGCACCAGTAGAGATACGTGGTCCTGATCAGAGACAAGAAGAAGATCATTTGTTATCTTAACTAAAGCTGTCTCTGTGCTGTGATGTGGCCTAAAACCAGATTGGAATTTTTCATATATGTTGTTCTTATGTAGATGAGAACAGAGTTGTCGAGCTACAGCCTTTTCTAAAATCTTAGAGATAAAAGGTAAATTGGAAAAGGGTCTATAACTGGACAGTTCTCTGGGGTCAAGATTTGGCTTCTTTATCAAGGGTTTTATCACAGCTAGTTTAAAAGACTTAGGTACATGACCCAGACTAAGAGAAGAATTGATGATAGTTAAGGTTTAATAATAGCTGGTAATACTTGTTTCAATAGGCTTGTTGGAATCATATCGAGTGAGCATGTAGTAGAATTTGAAGAAGAGATAAGTTTTTCTAGTTCTGTCTGCTGTAGTGGAGAAAATGTTTCTAGTGTTTCTTCTAAAATCACATTTTGTGCTGTTTGAGTCAAACCGGATGAAGGATAGGTTACTCGTATTGGTAGAACTTTTTGTCTAATATTCTCGATTTTGCTATTGAAAAAGTCCATGAAATCATTGCTGCTGTGGTTGGCGGGTATTTGAGGTTCAGATCCTGATTTTTGGTAAGTTTTGCGATGGTGCTAAATAAAACTCTAGGATTGTTTTTGTTGTGTTCGATGAATGAGGACAGGTATACTGAGTGTGTGTTGGTGAGTGTGGACAGGTATGCTGAGTGTGTGTTGGTGAGTGTGAACAGGTGTGCTGAGCGTGTTTTAATAAGTGCCTTTCTGTAACTGCTAAGTCTGTCCTTCCAAGCAGAGTGAAATACCTCTAGCTTGGTCACTCTCCATTCGCGTTCTAATTTCCGTACTGTCTGTCTTAAGGTGCGTATTTCATTGTTGTACACGGAGCTTTTTCTGTTGCATCTTTTTAATTTTTATAGGTGCAACATTGTCTAAAGTAAATCGGAGTGTATTTTCTACGCAGTCAGTTAGTCTGTCTAGCTCGGTTGGGTCTGATGATGGAAAAATTATGGTTGATAAATCTGGAAGAGTTTCAATAAAGTTCTGAGATGTATTTGGCATTATTGAACGTTTCATGCAATAACGGGGTGTACATACATTTTTACTGAGACTCAATTCATATGAAATTAGGTAGTGATCTGAAACTACTGAAGTCTGTGGAAGAACAGTAAGATTATGTATATCAACACCTAAAGTCAAAACTAGATCTAGTGTGTGATTACAGGAGTGTGTAGTTAGAGTCAAAACTAGATCTAGTGTGTGATTACAGGAGTGTGTAGGTCCTATTACATTCTGAGTGAGACCTACAGAGTCTAAGATGAGAAAGTCTTTTTTAATGGATCTGCTGAGTTTTCAAAGTGAATATTAAAATCTCCTGCAGTTATTACTTTCTCAGTGCTCACTGCTAGATCTGAAACAAAGTCACTGAATTCTTTTAAGAACTCAGAATAAGGTCCTGGTGGTCTATAAATGCTGACTAGGGTGAGTACACTTCTATTAGTGGTCGGATTGGTGATGTTTATGAGAAGAATTTCAAAAGAATTTAAAGTGAGATTGTGTTTCTTAATGATGTCTAATGAATTTTTATGAATGACACATATACCCCCTCCTTTACCGGACAGTCTGGAGCTGTACATACTTATAGCCTATAGGAGCTTCATTTAATGCCAAATATTCCTCAGGTTTAATCCATGTTTCTACGAGACATAACATCAATTTTATGGTAGGTTATTGTATCATTTACAATGACAGCCTTAGAGTTCAGTGATCTTATATTAAATAAACCAAATCTTAATTCAGAAACACTGCAGCTAGACACTGGATCTAATATTCTTATATTAACTAAGTTATTTAAACAAACTGATTTAGATTTTCTAAGTTTGTGTTTAATTCGGGGAAACAGTGAAACAGTCTCAGTATAGTTGTTGCTAGGTGACGTCTCAAGGCAGCGAGCAGACGGTGGGTTTAGCCTGTTTGTCTGCTGCCTGGTCTCGGCTCTGGACAGTCAGCAACTACCTCCGCTGCTCTGCCGACTAACTAAGAGGCTATGGGCTATGCTGCACGATAGCAGAGCGGCACCCTCCCGCGTGGGGTGGACACAGTTCTCAGTCAGTTTACAGTCAGTACACAGTCAGTTCACAGTCAGTTCTCAGTCAGTTCTCAGTCAGTACACAGTCAGTTCACAGTCAGTTCTCAGTCAGTTCTCAGTCAGTTTACAGTCAGTTCTCAGTCAGTACACAGTCAGTTCTCAGTCAGTTCTCAGTCAGTACACAGTCAGTTCTGTCAGTTCTCAGTCAGTTCTCAGTCAGTACACAGTCAGTTCACAGTCAGTTCTCAGTCAGTTCTCAGTCAGTTTACAGTCAGTTCTCAGTCAGTACACAGTCAGTTCTCAGTCAGTTCTCAGTCAGTTCTCAGTCAGTTCTCAGTCAGTACACAGTCAGTTCTCAGTCAGTTCTCAGTCAGTACACAGTCAGTTCTGTCAGTTCTCAGTCAGTTCTCAGTCAGTTCTCAGTCAGTACACAGTCAGTTCTCAGTCAGTACACAGTCAGTTCTCAGTCAGTTCTCAGTCAGTACACCGTCAGTTCTCAGTCAGTACACAGTCAGTTCTCAGTCAGTACACAGTCAGTTCTCAGTCAGTACACAGTCAGTTCTCAGTCAGTTTACAGTCTGTAGGAGGTGAGTTGTTCTGTGGGAGGTAGTTATATAAGTTATATATTTAATTTAATATTGGATTATTTTCAATGTAAAACATTGTATTAATTAAATAAACTTAGTTAAAGAATAGAACATTTGTGTAAAAAAAGAAGAGACTGCTTTGAGTGAATTATTTTATCAAAATTAAAGTTACTTTAAAGTGCATGTAAACTATATAGTATTTTATTGAAGTGATTTATTAAATAAAGAATAAACTGTGTGTTCTAAACATTCTGGTGCTGATCTTGCCCAACACTGCCCTCTAGCCGATCACTCCTGAGACTGCACTCCAGCTTAGCAATGCTGATTTACATATATTTAAATATATACCTGTATAATATCATAATGAAATCAGAACACTGACTGAACCAGAGAACCAGAACAGAGAAAAACTGAACATCTGCAGGAACGTTCCTCCACCACCTCCTCCTTCTTAGAGAATACATGAAGGAGTAAACTCCTCCCCTCCTGCACACAGCTGAGCCGGTCTGTACCGGCTGTGGTGAAAGTGAAACTCAGGAGCTGTTCTCTGACCTGAGGAAGTGCGCTGCTGAGAGAGACGGTCAAGACGTACGTACGTTCTGTAGATTATCAAAGACTTGACTCTGCAGTGGATCAAGAGCAGATCAGACCTAGCAGAACCGACTGTCCGACTGATCACCTGACCTGTAAGTGAGCAGCCTGATGGGACGGGGCTAAATCTGATACTCGGGGTTTGGACTGGAGTAAACACGTATCTCTGTGTGTGTCTGTTTTCAGGGTTCCAGCTGAATCTGTAGGAAGCATGAGCTCCAAGATGGATTCCTCTGGAGATCCGCACACAGAGCAGAGGTGAGAGAACCTGGTGACACTGAGAACCCAGAGTTCTAGAGCATGTTTACACAACTATCTGTGAAGTGTGTAAGAAACAAGGTCTCAATTAAACTACATGCATTTTCACTTTTACACCATATTTCACTGCAAATCACTCCAATTACTACATACACTCTCCATTTATTTACTCTCTCACACCCTTACACACTCTCTCACACCCTTACAAACTGAGAGAGAGAGAGAGTTAGGTGAAGGAAGGACTGGATGGTGTGATGTTCTTGTAGAAGTATGTTCAGGTAGGTTGGTGATCTGGTTCCTCTGCTGGCTGGTTATTGATCTGAGGTGTATCAGGTGTGTCTGTTTATGGAGTGCGCATGACAAGACCTTTGTACCACCTTAGTGTGATCAGATACCTGCTCACACTCATAAAGCAGTTATGCACTCCTAAGGGCTGTGACGATAGCGTATCTGTGTTTTCCTCTTTACAGCTGTGCATATGTTCATCTCTAAAAGGTAGAGAAGTAAATGGGTTTGTGAGTATTTTTGTAAGTGTGTTTGAGTATTTTTGTGAGGGGGTGTGAGTATTTTTGTGAGTGTGTTTGTGAGTATTTTTGTGACTGGGGGTTTGAGTATTTTTGTGAGTGTGTTTGTGAGTATTTTTGTGAATGGGTTTGTGAGTATTTTTGTGAGGGGGTTTGAGTATTTTTGTGAGTGTGTTTGTGAGTATTTTTGTGAGGGGGTTTGAGTATTTTTGTGAGTGTGTTTGTGAGTATTTTTGCGAGTGGGTTTGTGAGTATTTTTGTGAGTGGGTTTGTGAGTATTTTTGTGAGTGTGTTTGTGAGTATTTTTGTGAGTGTGTTTGTGAGTATTTTTGTGAGTGTGTTTTGTGAGTATTTTTGTAAGTGGGTTTGTGAGTATTTTTGTGAGTGTGTTTGTGAGTATTTTTGTGAGTGTGTTTGTGAGTATTTTTGTGAGTGTGTTTGTGAGTATTTTTGTAAGTGGGTTTGTGAGTATTTTTGTAAGTGGGTTTGTGAGTATTTTTGTGAGTGTGTTTGTGAGTATTTTTGTAAGTGGGGTTGTGAGTATTTTTGTAAGTGGGTTTGTGAGTATTTTTGTGAGTGGGTTTGTGAGTATTTTTGTGAGTGGGTTTGTGAGTATTTTTGTGAATGGGTTTGTGAGTATTTTTGTGAGTGGGTTTGTGAGTATTTTTGGAAGTGGGTTTGTGAGTATTTTTGTGAATGGGTTTGTGAGTATTTTTGTGAATGGGTTTGTGAGTATTTTTGTGAATGGGTTTGTGAGTATTGTTGTGAATGGGTTTGTGAGTATTTTTGTGAATGGGTTTGTGAGTATTTTTGTGAATGGGTTTGTGAGTATTTTTGTGAATGGGTTTGTGAGTATTGTTGTGAATGAGTTTGTGAGTATTGTTGTGAATGAGTTTGTGAGTATTGTTGTGAATGAGTTTGTGAGTATTTTTGTGAGTGGGTTTGTGAGTATTTTTGTGAGTGGGTTTGTGAGTATTTTTGTAAATGTGTTTGTGAGTATTTTTGTAAATGTGTTTGTGAGTATTTTTGTGAGTGGGGGTTTGAGTATTTTTGTAAGTGGGTTTGTGAGTATTTTTGTAAGTGGGTCTGTGAGTATTTTTGTAAGTGTGTTTGTGAGTATTTTTGTAAGTGGGTTTGTGAGTATTTTTGTGAGTGTTTGTGAGTATTTTTGTGAGTGTGTTTGTGAGTATTTTTGTGAGTGGGGGTTTGAGTATTTTTGTGAGTGTGTTTGTGAGTATTTTTGTGAGGGGGTTTGAGTATTTTTGTGAGTGTGTTTGTGAGTATTTTTGTGAGTGGGTTTGTGAGTATTTTTGTGAATGGGTTTGTGAGTATTTTTTGTGAGTGTGTTTGTGAGTATTTTTGTGAGTGGGGGTTTGAGTATTTTTGTGAGTGGGGGTTTGAGTATTTTTGTGACTGGGGGTTTGAGTATTTTTGTGAATGGGTTTGTGAGTATTTTTGTGAGTGTGTTTGAGTATTTTTGTGAGGGGGTTTGAGTATTTTTGTGAATGGGTTTGTGAGTATTTTTGTGAATGGGTTTGTGAGTATTTTTGTGAATGGGTTTGTGAGTATTTTTGTAAATGGGTTCATGAGTATTTTTGTGAGTGTTTGTGAGTATTTTTGTGAGTGTGTTTGTGAGTATTTTTGTGAGTATTTTTGTGAGTGGGTTTGTGAGTATTTTTGTGAGTGTTTGTGAGTATTTTTGTAAGTGTGTTTGTGAGTATTTTTGTGAGTGGGGGTTTGAGTATTTTTGTGAGTGTGTTTGTGAGTATTTTTGTGAGTGGGGGTTTGAGTATTTTTGTGAGTGTGTTTGTGAGTATTTTTGTGAGTGGGGGTTTGAGTATTTTTGTGAGTGTGTTTGTGAGTATTTTTGTGAGTGTGTTTGTGAGTATTTTTGTGAATGGGTTTGTGAGTATTTTTGTAAATATGTTTGTGAGTATTTTTGTGAATGGGTTTGTGAGTATTTTTGTGTGTTTGTGAGTATTTTTGTGAGTGGGGGTTTGAGTATTTTTGTGAGTGTGTTTGTGAGTATTTTTGTGAATGGGTTTGTGAGTATTTTTGTAAATATGTTTGTGAGTATTTTTGTGAATGGGTTTGTGAGTATTTTTGTAAGTGGGTTTGTGAGTATTTTTGTAAGTGTGTTTGTGAGTGTTTTTGTGAGGGGGTTTGAGTATTTTTGTAAGTGGGTTTGTGAGTATTTTTGTAAGTGGGTCTGTGAGTATTTTTGTAAGTGTGTTTGTGAGTATTTTTGTGAGTGGGTTTGTGAGTATTTTTGTGAGTGGGTTTGTGAGTATTTTTGTGAGTGGGGGTTTGAGTATTTTTGTGACTGGGGGTTTGAGTATTTTTGTGACTGGGGGTTTGAGTATTTTTGTGAATGGGTTTGTGAGTATTTTTGTGAGTGTGTTTGTGAGTATGTTTGTGAGTGTGTTTGTGAGTATTTTTGTGAGGGGGTTTGAGTATTTTTGTGAGGGGGTTTGTGAGTATTTTTGTGAGGGGGTTTGAGTATTTTTGTGAGTGTGTTTGTGAGTATTTTTGTGAGTGGGGGTTTGAGTAGTTTTGTGATTGTTTTTGTGAGTATTTTTGTGAGTGGGGGTTTACTCACAAACACATTTACAAAAATACTCAAAAAAAATACTCACAAACACATTTACAAAAATACTCACAAACACACTTACAAAAAAACTGACAAACACACTCACAAAAATACTCAAACCCCCACTCACAAAAATACTCACAAACCCATTCACAAAAATACTCACAAACCCACTTACAAAAATACTCAAACCCCCACTCACAAACCCACTCACAAGTGTGAGTGTGTTTGTGAGTATTTTTGTGAGTGGGTTTGAGTATTTTTGTGAGTGGGTTTGAGTATTTTTGTGAGTGTGTTTGTCAGTTTTTTTGTAAGTGTGTTTGTGAGTATTTTTGTAAATGTGTTTGTGAGTATTTTTTTGAGTATTTTTGTAAATGTGTTTGTGAGTATTTTTGTGAGTGGGGGTTTGAGTATTTTTGTAAGTGGGTTTGTGAGTATTTTTGTGAATGGGTTTGTGAGTATTTTTGTGAGTGGGGGTTTGAGTATTTTTGTAAGTGGGTTTGTGAGTATTTTTGTGAATGGGTTTGTGAGTATTTTTGTAAGTGGGTTTGTGAGTATTTTTGTGAGGGGGTTTGAGTATTTTTGTGAATGGGTTTGTGAGTATTTTTGTGAATGGGTTTGTGAGTATTTTTGTGAGTGGGTTTGAGTATTTTTGTGAATGGGTTTGTGAGTATTTTTGTAAGTGGGTTTGTGAGTATTTTTGTGAGTGGGTTTGTGAGTATTTTTGTAAGCACAGTTCGGGGATTTACCTGCTAAGACACATCTGGTTACACTCGTCTGTTAATGAGCAGGTTTATTTGGTGAGTTTAAACAGAAAATGTTTAAACTGGGCTGGACGCTGACCCTCCAGGACCAGAACTGAGGACCCCTGGTTCAGATCAATCACTTGTTTCACTAATATTATAAATACACATATCCATTATCATGTGTTGCTGTGTTTTAGGGAGAGAGAAAAACCAGACTCACCTAGACCCAGCTGTGTCTCCATGAAGAGTGACCAGTCAATGGGTCACCCATATCACTTCAGAGAGGGAGACGGTTCTCCTGCTGTGAGGTTAGAACAGTCTGATGGTCCAGGACAGCGTTCCTCACTCACAGTCCCACCTGATCAAACTCACTTCATGATCTTCATCAGTTGTGTTGGAGCAGGTAAACACTGAACTGTACAGAGCTGCAAATCTCCAGGACTGAGTTGTTCGGGGATTTACCTGCTCAGACACACCTGGTTACACTCGTCTGTTAATGAGCAGGTTTATTTGGTGAGTTTAAGCAGGAAATGGCTAAACTGGGCTGGACGCTGACCCTCCAGGACCAGAACTGAGGACCCCTGGTTCAGATCAATCACTTATTTCACTAATATTATAAATACACATATCCATTATCATGTGTTGGTGTGTTTTAGTGAGATTCACAGAAAGAGTGCAGACTCACCTGAACCTAGCTGTGTCTCCATGAAGAGTGACCAGTCAATGGGTCACCCATATCACCTCAGAAAGAGACGCAGCTCTCCTGCTGTGAGGTAAGAACAGTGAAATAATTCAGGACAGTGTTCCTCACTCACAGTCCCACCTGATCAAACTCACTCAGCTCCATATGAAGACCTTCTTGATCATCATCAGGTTTGCTGGAGCAGGTAAACACTAAATCTCCAGGACTGACAGTGAGGAGCTCCAGATTGGGATTCAGTCTTATTCGTCATTCTCACAGTTTTACTGAAATAGTTAAGTTGTGTATTTAAAGACGTGTGTTTTGATAATTCTGTCTTTCCTCCGTTTAGCAGTGGCCAACAGAAGAAACCCAAACTAACCAGTGAAAATAATTTGGAGAAAATATTCAAGGTATTTCTGTTTAACTCTCATAAACACAGCCATGTCTATAATCACACACTGTGATCAAAACTGGTATGTTCACTCTGTAGTGTTAACTGTAATTAAACTTTGTATATTTAGGCAAAAAGTCGATTTCATAACAAATAATCTGAATGATCTGTAGTTTAATCTGTGGTGATAAACAGCAACAAATGTGTGTTTAATGTTTAATCATTACTGTTTATTTCCAATCAGGATCTGGAGCTGAAACTGAAGAGGTTCAAGCAGCTGCTGAGTGTAGATTACCCAGCATGCTCTGAGACAGAGGAGGAGGAGGGTGAGGAGGATCAGAGCAGTTCCAGAGAAGTTCTGAAGATCACACTGAACGTCCTGAGGAACATGGAGCAGATGGACCTCGCTAACACACTACAAAGCAGTAAGAGCTGTGGGGCGTGGCTTTACATCACTTTACCTTTAGAGGAAAAACGCTTATCCACACTTCTCACACTTCTCAGGTTAAGAGAGCTGATCTAGGACCAGTTTTTACCTTTCTCATGCAGTAATATTAACAGGAGGGAACTGATATCAGATCAGTACTCTGATATGTTTAATAGAATACAGATGAACTGCTGTATCTCCACAAACCAAAGATTCAAAATGATGTTCCTACAATTTTAAGTTTTTTTTTAAATATATTCATATTTCTGATTATGGGACAATAATTAGGAATATAGTGAAGTTTTACAAATAATGTTAAATTTGATAGTGTAGTTTATACATCAAAATATTAATCAGTACATTCTTCTTCTGTTCATTAGAGCTTGTCTATACGTATCAGAAAAAACTCAAATCCAAACTGGTGGAGAAATGTAATAGAATTAATGAAGGAATCTCCCAACATGGAACATCAATCCTTCTGAATGAGATCTACACAGAGCTCTACATCACAGAGGGAGGAAGTGGTGAGGTCAATTATGAACATGAGGTCAGACAGATTGAGACAGTGTCCAGGAGACCAGCAACACAGGAGACACCCATCAAATGTAATGACCTGTTTAAAGACAGACCCATCAGAACTGTACTGACTAAAGGAGTTGCTGGAATTGGAAAAACAGTCTCTGTGCAGAAGTTCATTCTGGACTGGACTGAAGAAGAAGCTAATCAGGACGTCCTCTTCATCTTTCCACTTCCTTTTAGAGAGCTCAATCTGATGAAGGAGAAGAAGTTCAGTCTGATGGAGCTTCTTCATCACTTTTTCCCAGAAACCAAAGAATTAAGGTCAATAGACAGCACTGCACACAAAGTCCTGTTCATCTTTGATGGTCTGGATGAGTGTCGACTTCCTCTAGACTTCCAGAACAATGAGAGCTTGCGGAATGTAACAGTTCCAGCCTCAGTAGATGTTCTGCTGACAAACCTCATCAAGGGGAATCTGCTTCCTTCTGCTCCTCTCTGGATAACCTCTCGACCAGCAGCAGCCAATCAGATCCCTCCTGAGTGTGTTGACCTGGTAACAGAGGTACGAGGGTTCAGTGACCCTCAGAAAGAGGAGTACTTCAGGAAGAGGATCAGTGACCAGAGTCTGGCCAATAAAATCATCTCACACATGAAGTCCTCAAGAAGCCTCTACATCATGTGCCACATCCCGGTCTTCTGCTGGATTGCAGCCACTGTTCTAGAGAGACTGCTGGGTGAAGCAGAGACTGGAGAGATCCCCAAGACCCTCACTCAGATGTTCACACACTTCCTGATCTTTCAGATCAAACACAAGGACCAGAAGTACCGTGGAAACCGTGATCCTGATCTTCAGCAGACTAGAGAGAGTATTCTGGCACTGGGAAAACTGGCTTTCCAACAGCTGGAGAAAGGCAATCTGATCTTCTATGAGGAGGACCTGAGAGAGTGTGGCATTGATGTTGAAGTGTCAGTGTGCTCAGGAGTTTGTACCCAGATCTTCAGAGAGGAGTTTCAGCTGCACCTGGGGAAGGTGTTCAGCTTCATACACCTGAGTGTTCAGGAGTTTCTGGCTGCTTTATATGCATTTCTTTCCTTCATCAGTGGTGATGGAACAAAACAGCTGAACACTGATCTGTCTGATATCTTCAGAACGTCCAGAAGGTCAGACTTCCTCAGGTCTGCAGTGGACAAGGCCTTACAGAGTGAGAATGGACACCTGGACCTTTTTCTCCGCTTCCTTCTGGGTCTCTCACTGGAGTCCAATCAGACTCTCCTACGAGGAATACTGACCCAGACAGGAAGCAGCTCTCATAGCAAAGAGGAAATAGTCCAGGACATCAGAGAGAAGATCAGAGAGAATCCAGATCCAGAGAAATCCATCAATCTGTTCCACTGTCTGAATGAACTGAACGATCATTCTCTGGTGGAGGAAGTTCAAACATACCTGAACGAAGGTTATTACTGTCTCCATGGAGTCCATCTCTCTCCTGCCCAGTGGTCAGCTCTGGTGTTTGTGTTACTGACCTCAGAGGAGGAGCTGGATGTGTTTGACCTGTATAAATATGCCAGGTCAGATGAATGTGTTCAGAATCTGCTGCCAGTGATCAAAGCCTCCAGAAAAGTTCTGTGAGTATTTCAGTCATTAATGCGTTCTTTAATAAATTAGAAACAGGCTCAGTGACAGATCCGGACTTCGCTCAGATTCAGTGACTACAGCAGAGACCGCTCCTGACCAAGTACAGGCTTCCTGACTACAGCAGAGACCGCTCCTGACCACATACATGCTTACTGATCATAGGCTAGACAGATCCTAACCCAGTGATCCACAGCAGAGGCAGATCTTGGCTGTGTGGTCATTGCGAGAGCATTGATGATTGTATAGTGTAATGTCTGTTAGTGGTGACAGTCTTCCACTGCAGATCTCCCATGTAGTACCTGTTTTTCAATTAGGGGCTACTTTAAGCCAATCAGTGAGTTTCTGGAAAAGACCTGCGTCTGCAAAACCAGCTAGATGTGGGAGCCTAAAGGAGGCAAGTGCTCCTTCCTCCTCCTTACGGTCCTCTGTTTTGGCAATGATAGGAAATGAAGGGAAGGATTCCTGTCCCCACCGGAGTGGCGCTCCATGGTGGATGAATGATCCAGAATACAGGCAAGCAGCGGCACCTGGTTCAGGCACAGGTAGCACCAGCGTCAGTCTGCACAGGACGGTCAGTTTTTAGCTTCGCAAAGAAACACGGTCAGTTCTGTTAGGAGTGACGGAGAACAGTATATAGTGTTGATAACACAGCAGTGACCTCAGCAGGTCTGACTCCACTGTGAGCAAACTTTAGGAAACACAGTGGATCAGCGGGACGACAGCACCAACATCAAACCATTTACCAAAACATTCCTGACAGTGACGCCAGATCTGCACCTCTTATCTTACAGACATGCTGATTACCTTAACTGTGGCAGTGTCTGTGTCCCAAAGACTGACTGGAAGGTTAGGGCTCTATATGAAAAGGCTCCGCCCCCTGATGTGACTTTATTAATTTATTTATTATCTAAATATCCATTAAAGCCCGGATCAGGATCGATTGTGACTCCAGGGTTTTACAGACGTGTCTGGTGCGACTGAAGCTGTTAAGATGGTTTGTTTGTAGCAGATTTTGGTCCAAAAAGAAGAATTTCTGTTTTTCTTAGTTCAGTAGGACAAAGTTACCTGACTTACTGTCTGTGTGATCAGTCTTACAGTACTATGGGTGGGTAGAAACTCATTCAACATCCCCACGTGTTCACTGCTGGGGGTCTGTAAGCCACGGAAGTAGCCAATCACAGATTCACTCTGCTCTCCCTGCACCCCTCATCCCCACGTTCAGCAGGATTCTGATTTGTGCTAGTACTTTACCACCTGTGAGTATTTTGAATTAGGGAGCAGAGACTGGTTGAGCGTGCTCTTCTGTAGTCTGCAAGGCTCCTTTCAGGTAGACTGGAATACTTCTAGTTTAGTGAAGCACCATTTACCTGGAACAGTCTTGTAGCCTGTAATTCTTTTATTTTTTAAAAACAAATGTATCTTCTAAGCATTTGGTCAGAATATCTAATTCAGTAGGATGGACAGCTGACAGAAAATAGAAGATTTGATAAAGCTATTAAGTGTAGAGGATGTTATAGTTTGCTTAACACTAACAAATAAAAATATTTTATGACTAAAGCTAATTCTATATGAGATTAGGTAAGAATGGTTAAAGGATTTATAATCTAGGTTAAATAACCTTTTTACACCTGTTTAAGGTATAAAATATAAAAAGCATGCCTAATGATTACATTTTTTTATTAAATAAAAACAAAAAAGTCTATAATTAATAAAAATATCTTACTTAGTGGATCATCTAGTTTGTTAAGGTGAATATTAATATATCCAACAGGTATTACTTTAGTTGTTAGCAGTATTAAACATGATACAAATCACTTGTAAGAACTCAGAATCGGGCCCTGGTGGTCTGTAGATTATAATTAGAGACAACTTTTATTGGTTCCTCCATCTCCTACATTAAGAAAGAGAGAATTTCAAAAGAAGAAAATTTATAGCCTGCTTTCTGACTTGTTCCTAAAAAATTTGTATATGTGGTTGTTTCACTTCCATCCCAGCCTATGTACATAAATTTAGCCTGTCCGGTGGTCTCATCTAGAGCTTTAGGTCTAATCCATGTTTCTATGAGACACACAGAGCATCGGAAGTATGATCAGTAATATCCGTTAATTTATAGCTGTAGATGTAGGGGATTTCATGTTAAGCAGTCCTAGTATTAGACCAAAGGTGCTGCCGTTGCAAACTGGTAGAACTGTTCTGATATTGATTAAATTAGTAAACAATTATTATTATGATTATTTGTGAATGTGTCTGTGAGATGTTGGTGTTCTGATGTGTCATAAGAAATCACAAGTTCTCTCCCAGGTTGGGTAGGTATAATCTGACAGAGAAAAGCTGTGCAGCTCTGGCCTCAGTTCTCAGCTCAAACTCCTCAAGTCTGAGAGAACTGGACCTGAGCTACAGTGTACTGCTGCAGGATTCAGGAGTGGAGCTGCTCTCTGCTGGACTGGAGAATCCACACTGTAAACTGGAGATACTTAAGTAAGACCATCTCTTCATCACTGAGTGTGTGTAAATCTAGTCATCTGCATGGTTTTAAAACTCAGTAACAGCTTTAAACAGAGAAAACGACAGCAAGAGAGAAAGATGGAGGGAGAGAGAAAGAGAGACTAAGGGATAGAAAAATATATAAATAGAGAAAAGTGTAAAAAAGTGCAGAGAAGTAGAGACTGAACGAGGGTTGGAGGTAAAGATAAGACAAAAAGATGGGCCGTGACACACAGAGAGAGAGAGTGAGCAGTGTCGATCTGTAAGTGTAAGGAGTTTTTGTTCTTCTTCCCTGTGCAGTCTGTCTAACTGCGGTATTACAGGTGAAGGCTGTGCTGCTCTGGCCTCAGCTCTAAAATCAAACCCCTCCTCTCACCTGAGAGAGCTGAACCTGAACTACAATGAACCAGGAGAGTCAGGAGTGAAGCTGCTCACTGATCTACTGGAGGATCCACACTGTACACTGGAGAAACTAGAGTGAGTTACTGAATTATTGTTTCTCTCTCTCTCTACACGCACACACACACACACACACACACACACAGTCTTACACACAGACAGGAACAGTCAATAGAATTGTTTACTACATAGCTGTGCTGCTGTAATATGTATAGAATGTGGTTTACTGTCCGGCTGCAGCACGTTTCAGAGTTTAAGTTCTGAAGATCCTTTTCTCTGTTTTACAGCATCAGATCTTCATCCAGCTGAGTCCGAGACTGAGTCCAGAAGATGTCCAGATTGAGAAAAGTTGCTTCTGAGCAGAGCTGAGACGACAGAGAGTAGAATTCTGAGAACTCCAGCATCATCTGCAGAGCTGCTGAACGATGGAGAAGATGAGTCACTGTGGAGGAAGACAGTGAGGAGTCAGAATTCAGTACAGGACGAGTTCAGAATTCATTTGGAGTTTCGCTTGTTTGAACTGAATTTGATTTCAGTATGAAGTAAAACAACTTTTTATGTATGTACAGTCTGAAGGTTAATTGGTTGTCATGGAGATGGTTGTTAGCGTAACAGGTATTATTTGGTTGTATTGTTAAAATCTGTTAGTGTTTGTGTTTAAATCACAGTGAAGGGAAAAGTTTCAGATCATATTCATTTTCTGTTTTATTCTTATTACTGTATTTCTGATCTCTTGGGGGCGGGGCTACGACACCCTCTTCCGCTCAGGTGAGGTCTGTTCAGTCCTGTTAGAGCGCTGCTGAGACAGTTCTGTAGTGTCGGTGTGTTTAACAGTACTACAGAGCGTAAGTGTGAGAGGGTCTAGTATGTTTTAGCTGCTAGTACCCCGTAGTACTAGTACTAACAGACCCCACACAGACACGAGGCTGGACGCCATCGCTCTCGTACATCCAGGTATGTGTTTTGTCTGTTATGCTTTGAAAGCTTTTCTGACAGAAATGTTTATAAATATCAGTAAAAACGGGGATTTAGTATTCGGGACTGAGTATTTCTCAGGTCGATGATGGGAAATTAGTAATATTGTATGTGTTTTTATCTTCACCCTGTTCCAGACTGTAGTTATGAATTATGAACAGGTGTGTACATTTACTATTTTCATATATAAATATTTATAATTCGTATTCATGTTCAAATGGAGGCAGATTCTACTCGTTTGTTTTATTTCTCATTTTGTTTCTTTATTAAATCTGATTTGTTCATGAAACTGTGTTACGAGAGCTGAGTTTGAGTTCAGGTTAATGTAGGCAGACACGACGCTGGATATGTTCTCTCACTGCTTCTGTCCGGTACATCCAGATCACACTTCACACAGCCGCGTAGACCCCTCTCTACTGCACCAGCGGCTCATTCAATTAATCTCTAATAATAATAATAATAATAATAATAATAATAATAACAATAATAATAATGATGATAGTAGTAGTAGTAGTAGTAGTAGTAATAATAAGAGTAATCTCTACAGGGTTTGTGGAAAAGGGAAACTCCTCCAGAGATTAAATCATCTTTCCTCTAGAGATTAAACCATCTCTCTTCCAGAGATTAAACCATCTTTCCTCCAGAGATTAAACCATCTTTCCTCCAGAGATTAAACCATCTCTCCTCCAGAGATTAAACCATCTTTCCTCCAGAGATTAAACCATCTCTCCTCCAGAGATTAAACCATCTTTCCTCCAGAGATTAAACCATCTTTCCTCCAGAGATTAAACCATTTTTCCTCCAGAGATTAAACCACCTCTCCTCCAGAGATTAAACCATCTTTCCTCCAGAGATTAAACCATCTTTCCTCCAGAGATTAAACCACCTCTCCTCCAGAGATTAAACCATCTTTCCTCCAGAGATTAAACCATCTTTCCTCCAGAGATTAAACCATCTTTCCTCCAGAGATTAAACCACCTCTCCTCCAGAGGTTAAACCATCTTTCCTCCAGAGATTAAACCATCTCTCCTCCAGAGATTAAACCATCTCTCCTCCAGAGATTAAACCATCTTTCCTCCAGAGATTAAACCACCTCTCCTCCAGAGATTAAACCACCTCTCCTCCAGAGATTAAACCATCTCTCCTCCAGAGATTAAACCATCTTTCCTCCAGAGATTAAACCATCTCTCCTCCAGAGATTAAACCATCTCTCCTCCAGAGATTAAACCATCTCTCCTCCAGAGATTAAGCCATCTTTCCTCCAGAGATTAAACCATCTCTCCTCCAGAGATTAAACCATCTTTCCTCCAGATCTTTTTGTTGCAGTAGATTAGGTAGTAGAGGTAGTATAGATTAAGTATCTATACCAAGTGTGGGGAACTCCAAAGAGTAAGGTGTCAGCTAGCTGCTAGACCACCTCAGATCACCAGAGGGAGCCAGAGTGCAGCCACTGAGTAATCAGGAGGTAACCCTAACACCTGCAATAAAGCCCCACCCTGTTTAAGAGAGCGTGTGGGCTGCCGGACTGCTCAGACGGGGGTTTGTGCTGCTTTAAGCACGTGTCTGTCTGAGAGGGCAGATGGTAAATTTTACAAGATGTCTTCTCGAGTTTGAGCACACAGTGTAAATGTGTATATGTAAGACATAGCGAGCCCCCGTTAGCGCCCTGTTTGCCCCCGTTAGCGCCCCGTTTGCCCCCGTTAGCGCCCTGTTTGCCCCCGTTAGCTCTCTGCTGTTTTCCTTTGTTTTCTAAAAGCTCTTGTTTGCTCGGTTCATGGCCTTGGCCTTGTGGACAGCCTCTGCTCCTCTTCGGTCTCTTCAGTAAGAGAAAACAGCTCCAGTAGCTTTGCTCTTGAGTCCAACAGGATGGGGGCTGACAGCTTACCGTGTAATGCTTCAATCACTGAACCCGCTGGCTGAGGTTGGGTCCCCGAGAGGGTAGTCAGCCCCCCGTTACAGTGTGGTAGTGGCTGGATAGTACAGAAACAGGAATTGGAAATGTTTTAAGTTCTATTCTAAGTTGCGTGAAAAATATGAAAGTGTTTAACAGTGTGATTAACAGCAGGAGTTATTGTTCGTAATTGGACTATATATGGAAATCTCCAACACTGTGACTGAATCCTAAACGAATGGGATTTGAGGATCAGTTGAGTGAGGTACAGCTAATGATAAGCTTTTTGGGATCATTTAATTATTTCAGATATTCAATATCACAACTGAGACCAAGCTTTCTGACACTGGACAGCACGTCACTCCAGAAT
This sequence comes from Megaleporinus macrocephalus, assembly GCA_021613375.1. Classification (NCBI taxonomy): domain Eukaryota; kingdom Metazoa; phylum Chordata; class Actinopteri; order Characiformes; family Anostomidae; genus Megaleporinus; species Megaleporinus macrocephalus. Next base: position 653,672 of record CM038718.1, read on the forward strand.
TCCTAGATGGTCTAGAGATTTCATTGTACCTGCACAGATTCAAGACACCCTGTGCCAGATGCAGCAAAGCAGACTCCTTCATGTTTCACAGCAGATACAACGTTCTTTCTTTTGCTTGCTTCATTTCTGTGTCTTTGAACACAGACTCGCAAAAAGCTTCATGTCCAGTCTGAGAGAACTGGACCTGAATCGTAAAGCACTGCAGGATTCAGGAGAGGAGCTTCTTTCTGCTGGGCTGGAGAATCCACACGGTAAACTGAAGTAAGACTATAAATTTGTCACTGCGTGTGTGTGTGTGTGTAAAGTATGTGAGGTCTTTTCTCTCCCAGTCTGAGAGAACGAACATTATTAACAGTGATCTGCAGGATTCAGGAGTGGAGCATCTGGAGACTCCACACTGTAAACTGGAGATACTGAAGTGAGATCATCTCTTTATCACTGTGTGTTTTTACATTACCCTCACAAATGAACCACTTATTTTCATAACTTTCTAACAGCTTTAAGCAACAGAGAGAGAGAGAAGGAGTGATGGAGTAAAAAGAAATATAGAAAGAAAGAAAGATGAAGAAAGGAAGACAGAGGGAAAAAAATGACAAAAAGAAACATGACAGAGAGATGGAGAAAGAGAGAAGTGAAAAAGACAGATAATGAGATAAATAGAGAGAGAGAAAGTATAGAGACAGATGGATGGATAGACAGATTGATGCCAATAGAGTAGAGAAATACAGGGAGAGACAGAAAAAGGCAGCGAGAGGAAGAGTGACAGAGAGAGAACGATGTTATTCTGTAAGTGTGAGGAGTGAGGAGTGTTTCTCCTTCTCTGTGGAGGCTGGAATGCAGCAGTATTACAGATAAAGATTGTGCTGCTTTGGCTTCATGTCTGAAATCAAAGCCTGGGTAGTTCACAGGAAACACTGAATATTATTATTGGTGTTGCATTTTCACCCCATTACTATTTCATCTCAGTTCAGTCAGTAAGAAAATAAACTCAGTATTTAAGATTTTAGAACCTGATGGAGAAACACCACTAAAGAACCAGCTGGAGCACATCTTTGAAGTTCTTCATGGTTTCAGGGGTTAAACTGTAGATGTTTCTGGATGTTTATATGGAAGTCCAGGAGATGAGCGGTCAGGTTCTAGGTGTGTTGGAGTTGACCTGTGTGAGTTCTGTATGACAGGATCAGAACTCCATCCAGCTGATCTGCTCTCACACACTGAGGGTTGTGAGGAGAGGATGAAGTCTCAGTACAAACACACACACACTCAATATGTGGCTCTACTCAGTACCGTGTGTGTTTGGGTTCTTATTGGTCAAATCTGTGAACAGCAGCACAGGATTGTGTGATATCCCCATGACATCACTTCTTGTACACCAGTGACTAAGCCCCACTGACCCGTCCATCAGTCTCCTCACACTGGTGATCATTGTGTACAGGGGGGAAAGCAACGAGTGTCATGGCAACAGCATGAGTTCAGATGTTCACTGTGGAGAGAGACAGTGGTGGAATAAGAGGCGTCAGAATTCAGTAAAGGATGAGCTTAGAGCTCACTGGAGTTTGGTTGCCTGATTGGCAGTTCGTTGTTGCCCTCTGGTGGCCGGGACCCGGACAGCTTATGGGAGGGAACTTAAAATGGCAGGTCCTTGGCTCACAGCCATACCCGCTGACCAGGATGGAAGAAGGGAACAGGTCTTCGGTCTGCGTTTCATTTTTGGTTGTCCACTGCAGTTTCAGTTCTGAGTGCTGGTTTGGCATTCCTCCAGGCCAGATGACGTTCCTGGCTGATGGGACTTCAGCATCTGCCTCCAGATCAGGAAATGGAGCGTAGCCAAAAAATACCCAGGAAAGAGTGCCTCTGTGTAGTGGGCTATCTTCGCCCACATTAGATGGTCAGGCCAGGAGGAAGGGTTTGAGGAGGCCAGACACCAGAGGGTCCATTCTACATGTTGGTTGACCCTCTTGGCTTGGCGATTAGACTGGGGATGGAAGCCTGATGACAGGCTCACATTGGCCCCCAGATGCCGACAAAAGGCCTCCCAGAACCTGCTGGCAAACTGTGGGCCTCTCAGAGATCGTCTCCCTAAGGGACTCACAATAAAGTGACACGCCTTAGAGAAGTGATCGACCACTACTGAAATCACGACCTTCCCCCTGGATGGGGGTAACCAAGTGATGAAGTCAAGGGAGACGTGAGACCATGGGCGCAAATGGATGGACAAAGAGTGTAATAGTCCAGCCGGTTTACTTCTGGCGACTTTGTTTTGGGCGCACACCATGTTTGCGGTTCTGAACGAAGAAATTAGCAAAGCCCAGGAAGCACTGGACCAGTTTCAGCAGCATTGTCCAGGTCCAATCCACCCTATCCTGAATTTAGGCCATGTCCATACTCAAGTGATTATGAGAAACTTTGAATCAGAATCAGAATCGGACTTTATGTATGCTCACACATACAAGGAATGTGTTTTTGGTTACAGAAGCTTACAGTGCACGAGACATTACAAACACACCCAACCTAGCCATCCTTCTACACACACACACATAAACACACAGTGACACATACACACACACACACACACACACAGTGACATACACGAACATACACACCTGTAAACTTAAAATGTTATAGTTGTATGTTAAAAGTAAAGTGCTGAGAGAATTATAAATAAATAAATATGATAAATAAAAATAATATAAATATGAAGAACAGTAGAGTCACTGGTTGAGATGGTGGTACAGAGTGTTCTGAATTAAATAGATATAAATATGAAGAACAGTAGAGTCACTGGTAGAGACGGTGGTACAGAGTGTTCTGAATTAAATAGATATAAATATGAAGAACAGTAGAGTCACTGGTAGAGACGGTGGTACAGAGTGTTCTGAATTAAATAGATATAAATATAGAGAACAGTAGAGTCACTGGTAGAGACGGTGGTACAGAGTGTTCTGAATTAAATAGATATAAATATGTAGAACAGTAGAGTCACTGGTAGAGACGGTGGTACAGAGTGTTCTGAATTAAATAGATACAAATATGTAGAACAGTAGAGTCACTGGTAGAGACGGTGGTACAGAGTGTTCTGAAATAAATAGATATAAATATGTAGAACAGTAGAGTCACTGGTAGAGACGGTGGTACAGAGTGTTCTGAATTAAATAGATATAAATATGTAGAACAGTAGAGTCACTGGTAGAGACGGTGGTACGGAGTGTTCTGAATTAAATAGATATAAATATGAAGAACAGTAGAGTCACTGATAGAGACGGTGGTACGGAGTGTTCTGAATTAAATAGATATAAATATAGAGAACAGTAGAGTCACTGGTAGAGACGGTGGTACAGAGTGTTCTGAATTAAATAGATATAAATATGAAGAACAGTAGAGTCACTGGTAGAGACGGTGGTACAGAGTGTTCTGAATTAAATAGATATAAATATGTAGAACAGTAGAGTCACCGGTAGAGACGGTGGTACAGAGTGTTCTGAATTAAATAGATATAAATATAGAGAACAGTAGAGTCACTGGTAGAGACGGTGGTACAGAGTGTTCTGAATTAAATAGATATAAATATGAAGATCAGTAGAGTCACTGGTAGAGACGGTGGTACAGAGTGTTCTGAATTAAATAGATATAAATATGAAGAACAGTAGAGTCACCGGTTGAGATGGTGGTACAGAGTGTTCTGAATTAAATAGATATAAATATGAAGAACAGTAGAGTCACCGGTAGAGACGGTGGTACGGAGTGTTCTGCATTAAATAGATATAAATATGGAGAACAGTAGAGTCACCGGTAGAGACGGTGGTACGGAGTGTTCTGAATTAAATAGATATAAATATAGAGAATAGTAGAGTCACTGGTAGAGACGGTGGTAAAGAGTGGTCTGAATTAAATAAATATAAATATCGAGAACAGTAGAGTAACTGGTAGAGATGGTGGTATAGAGTCTTCTGAATTAAATAGATATAAATATGAAGATCAGTAGAGTCACTGGTAGAGACGGTGGTACAGAGTGTTCTGAATTAAATAGATATAAATATGAAGAACAATAGAGTCACCGGTAGAGACGGTGGTACAGAGTGTTCTGAATTAAATAGATATAAATATGAAGAACAGTAGAGTCACTGGTAGAGACGGTGGTACAGAGTGTATTGAATTAAATAGATATAAATATGAAGAACAGTAGAGTAACCGGTAGAGACGGTGGTACAGAGTGATCTGAATTAAATAGATATAAATATAGAGAACAGTAGAGTCACTGGTAGAGACGGTGGTACAGAGTGTTCTGAATTAAATAGATATAAATATGAAGAACAGTAGAGTCACTGGTAGAGACGGTGGTACAGAGTGTTCTGAATTAAATAGATATAAATATAGAGAACAGTAGAGTCACTGGTAGAGACGGTGGTAAAGAGTGTTCTGAATTAAATAGATATAAATATGAAGAACAGTAGAGTCACTGGTAGAGACGGTGGTACAGAGTGTTCTGAATTAAATAGATATAAATATAGAGAATAGTAGAGTCACTGGTAGAGACGGTGGTACAGAGTGGTCTGAATTAAATAAATATAAATATCGAGAACAGTAGAGTAACTGGTAGAGACGGTGGTATAGAGTGTTCTGAATTAAATAGATATAAATATAGAGAACAGTAGAGTCACTGGTAGAGACGGTGGTACAGAGTGTTCTGAATTAAATAGATATAAATATAGAGAACAGTAGAGTCACTGGTAGAGACGGTGGTACGGAGTGTTCTGAATTAAATAGATATAAATATGAAGAACAGTAGAGTCACCGGTAGAGACGGTGGTACGGAGTGTTCTGAATTAAATAGATATAAATATGAAGAACAGTAGAGTCACTGGTAGAGATGGTGGTACAGAGTGTTCTGAATTAAATAGATATAAATATTAAGATCAGTAGAGTCACTGGTAGAGATGGTGGTACGGAGTGTTCTGAATTAAATAGATATAAATATGAAGAACAGTAGAGTCACTGGTGGAGACGGTGGTACGGAGTGTTCTGAATTAAATAGATATAAATATAGAGAACAGTAGAGTCACTGGTAGAGACGGTGGTACAGAGTGTTCTGAATTAAATAGATATAAATATGAAGAACAGTAGAGTCACTGGTAGAGACGGTGGTACGGAGTGTTCTGAATTAAATAGATATAAATATGAAGAACAGTAGAGTCACTGGTAGAGATGGTGGTACAGAGTGTTCTGAATTAAATAGATATAAATATTAAGATCAGTAGAGTCACTGGTAGAGATGGTGGTACAGAGTGTTCTGAATTAAATAGATATAAATATGAAGAACAGTAGAGTCACTGGTGGAGACGGTGGTACGGAGTGTTCTGAATTAAATAGATATAAATATAGAGAACAGTAGAGTCACTGGTAGAGACGGTGGTACAGAGTGTTCTGAATTAAATAGATATAAATATGAAGAACAGTAGAGTCACTGGTAGAGACGGTGGTACGGAGTGTTCTGAATTAAATAGATATAAATATGAAGAACAGTAGAGTCACTGGTAGAGATGGTGGTACAGAGTGTTCTGAATTAAATAGATATAAATATAGAGAACAGTAGAGTCACTGGTAGAGACGGTGGTACGGAGTGTTCTGAATTAAATAGATATAAATATGTAGAACAGTAGAGTCACTGATAGAGACGGTGGTACAGAGTGGTCTGAATTAAATAGATATAAATATGAAGAACAGTAGAGTCACCGGTAGAGACGGTGGTACAGAGTGTTCTGAATTAAATAGATATAAATATGAAGAACAGTAGAGTCACTGGTAGAGACGGTGGTACAGAGTGTTCTGAATTAAATAGATATAAATATGTAGAACAGTAGAGTCACTGGTAGAGACGGTGGTACAGAGTGGTCTGAATTAAATAGATATAAATATTAAGATCAGTAGAGTCACTGGTAGAGATGGTGGTACAGAGTGGTCTGAATTAAATAGATATAAATATGAAGAACAGTAGAGTCACCGGTAGAGACGGTGGTACAGAGTGTTCTGAATTAAATAGATATAAATATGAAGAACAGTAGAGTCACTGGTAGAGACGGTGGTACAGAGTGTTCTGAGACTATCAGATAAAGTACACTGTGTTGATTTAACATTTATCTGAATTTAAGTGTATGATTTAATTAACAATGATTGCAAGAAGAGAAAAAGAGAAAAATCTATTTGTTGTAAATATAATAAATGAAGTGTTTAAATTCTCTGGTCTACAAATGCGTCTCTCTATTGCCTTCTAGGAGAATATTTGCCACAATAAGCCCCTCCCCTCCCGCACAGAAACTGAACCAGTCCTAACCGGTTTAAGGGAAAGTGAAACTCAGCAGCTCTGTTTTGTGTTCAGTAGGTTTTAAATACCAGTAAGTCTTCAGAAAGTTTTAACCAACAGAACCGACTGTCTGATCTGATGACTTCCCTGCAAGTGAGCAGCCTGATGGGACGGGATTAAATCTGATACTCGGGGTTTGGACTGGAGTAAACACGTATCTCTGTGTGTCTGTTTTCAGGGTTCCAGCTGAATCTGTAGGAAACATGAGCTCCAAGATGGATTCCTCTGGAGATCCGCACACAGAGCAGAGGTGAGAGAACAGTGTGTCACGGAGAACCCAGGTGCTGAGAAAGTGTGTTCTGCAGCACATTTACACAACTTCCTGTGAAACAAGGTGTCCATTAAACTACATGCGTTTCATGATTGTGTAAGACATCCTCGTTTATCCGTTGCCAGTTAAGTAGTTTAAAGTCTCTGAATCACTTATGAGTAGATTATTCACTTAATAATTTAAAATGTAGTGTCAGCCTTGTGTCCACTCGCTTCCTGAACATTAGCTTATGTTTACTCATGTGAAAACATATACAGACAGTAACCACATTCACAGTCTATAAACTATATAAATTCATTTCTACTATCAAAAACAGCTACGGCAGTTCATCCAGTGCTGATTGTCTTTACTCTGATTGTCTATACTATGTCTATATATATACTATCTATATACTATGTATACACTATCTATATACTATATATATACTATCTATATACTATGTATATACTATCTATATACTATATATATACTATCTATATACTATATATATACTATCTATATACTATGTATATACTATCTATATACTATATATATACTATCTATATACTATATATATATAATTGTCTATATAAGACCACTTACCACATACACAGTCAGATATGTATTTTTCTTTATTTCAGAGTTAAACAGCTAAAAACACTCTGACACAGTTAAAGACTCATACAAAGAGTAAAAGTGTTTTTGTTTAATTATTTTTAAGTGGGTTACTGTAACTGTTTAAACTCTGTCTGAATGATGTCCTGGTTTCTCTGCTGCCTTATTTCTGATTTAATATTAGTGTTTCTGTTTATGGTAACAGATAACTGTCTAGATTAATACAACAGAAAAACAAACTTGAGTGCTGTGAAGTTGTTGTTTATAGAGAATCTGTATTAAACAATATGTTACTTTATATGTTTCTTTATATAATGCTTATATTTTTTGCCCTGGTAAAATCGTTTACCTCCAAAATTGTCACTTCAAGTCCCTGGTCGGTCGACCCTACAAAGATAAGTGGCTTAGGTGGTGATGATGATAAGGTTGGCAGTTTGATCTGCTGTTATAAAATAGTAAACACAGGCTGCTGATAACAAAGCTGCTATTTTAATTTACTAATAAACAAGTGAAGAATAAAGTTTGTTCTTTTATTTCTTTCTTTTCTAAACTCACCATCTCTGAACACCTCAGGCCTGATATAATTGATATAATTGAATTCTATTCATTTAATTCTATTCAGGGGTCTACAGTTCCACTATGGAAGGTCTGATGTCCAGCACAATAGGTGATGTACTTTTTGAGACACACCTGATTACACTCATCTGTTAATGAGCAGGTTTATTTGGTGAGTTTAAGCAGAAAATGTTTAAACCGGGCTGGACGCTGACCCTCCAGGACCAGAACTGAAGACCCCTGGTTCAGATCAATCACTTATTTCACTAATATTATAAATACACATATCCATTATCATGTGTTGCTGTGTTTAGTGAGATTCACAGAAAGAGTGCAGACTCACCTGAACCTAGCTGTGTCTCCATGAAGAGTGACCATTCAATGGGTCAACCAGATCACTTCAGAGAGGGAGACCATTCTCCTGCTGTGAGGTAAGTCCCTGGCGGGTTTAGGTGATGATGATGATAACCTGGGTTGCTTAGGGGGCAGTCGTAGGTAGGAGGTTAGGGAACTAATCTTGTGATCGGATGGTCGGCAGTTTGATTCCCAGAGATACCCCCGAGCAAAGCATCCTACCCCCAACCGCTCCCAGGGTACTGTGTTTATGTGTGTGTGTGTGTGTTTTATGTGTGTGTATGTTTATGTGTGTGTGTATGGATATGTGTGTGTGTTTTATATGTGTGTGTGTGTGTGTACGTGGGTATTTCACTGTACCCTAGTGTGTGTGTGTGTTTATGTGGGTGTTTCACTGTCCCCTAGTGTGTGTGTGTGTATGTGTGTGTATGTTTATGTATGTGTGTGTTGTATGTGTCTGTGTGTGCGTGTGTGTGTGTTTGTTTATGTGGGATTTTCACTGTTCCCTAGTGTGTGTGTGTGTGTGTGTGTGTGTATGTTTATGTGTGTGTGTGTGGGGGGTGTTTCACTACCCACTAGTTTGTGTGTATGTGTGTGTATGTTTATGTATGTGTGTGTTGTATGTGTGTGTATGTGTATGTTTATGTTGGTGTTTCACTGTCCCTTAGTGTGTGTGTGTTTATGTGTGTGTGTTTTTTCTGTGTGTTTGTGTGTGTTATGTGGGTGTTTCACTGTCCCCTAGTGTATGTGTGTGTATGTTTATGTGTGTGTGTGTTTGTGTATGTTTATGTGTGTGTTTGTTTATGGGTGTGTGTGTGTGTGTGTGTGTATGTTTATGTATGTGTGTGTGTGTTTTTATGTTGGTGTTTCACTGTCCCCAAGTGTGTGTGTGTTTATGTGTGTGTGTGTTTTATGTGTTTATTTGTGTGTGTATGTTTATGTGTGCGTGTGTGTGTGGGGGTGTTTCAATACCCCCTAGTGTGTGTGTATGTGTGTGAATGTTTATGTATGTGCTTGTTGAATGTGTGTGTGTGTGTGTGTGTGTGTATGTTTATGTTGGTGTTTCACTGTCCCCTAGTGTGTGTGTGTGTTTATGTGTGTGTGTTTTTTCTGTGTGTGTGTGTATGTTTGTGTGTGTGTGTGTGTGTGTTTATGTGGGTGTTTCACTGTCCCCTAGTGTGTGTGTGTATGTGTGTGTATGTTTGTGTGTGTGTGTGTGTTTCACTACCCCCTAGTGTGTGTGTATGTGTGTGTATGTTTATGTATGTGTGTGTTGTGTATGTGTGTGTGTGTGTGTGTGTGTGTGTTTATGTCTGTGTGTTTTATGTGTGTGTGTATAGGTATGTGGGCGTTTTACTGTCCCCTAGTGTGTGTGTGTGTTTATGTGGGTGTTGCACTGCCCCCTAGATTGTATGTGTGTGTGTGTTTGTGTTTTATGTGTGTGTGTGTGTACGTTTATGTATGTGTGTGTTTTATGTGTGTGTGTGTATGTGTATGTGTATGGATATGTGTGTGTGTTTTATATGTGTGTGTGTGTGTACGTGGGTATTTCACTGTACCCTAGTGTGTGTGTGTGTTTATGTGGGTGTTTCACTGTCCCCTAGTGTGTGTGTGTGTATGTGTGTGTATGTTTATGTATGTGTGTGTTGTATGTGTCTGTGTGTGCGTGTGTGTGTGTTTGTTTATGTGGGTGTTTCACTGTTCCCTAGTGTGTGTGTGTGTGTGTGTGTGTGTGTGTGTGTGTATGTTTATGTGTGTGTGTGTGGGGGGTGTTTCACTACCCACTAGTTTGTGTGTATGTGTGTGTATGTTTATGTATGTGTGTGTTGTATGTGTGTGTATGTGTATGTTTATGTTGGTGTTTCACTGTCCCTTAGTGTGTGTGTGTTTATGTGTGTGTGTTTTTTCTGTGTGTTTGTGTGTGTTATGTGGGTGTTTCACTGTCCCCTAGTGTGTGTGTGTGTGTATGTTTATGTGTGTGTGTGTTTGTGTGTGTGTATAGGTATGTGGGCGTTTTACTGTCCCCTAGTGTGTGTGTGTGTTTATGTGGGTGTTGCACTGCCCCCTAGATTGTATGTGTGTGTGTGTTTGTGTTTTATGTGTGTGTGTTTATATTTGTGTTTAATAATGATCTGCTGTTATAAAATAGTAAACACAGGCTGCTGATAACAAAGCTGCTATTTTAATTTACTAATAAACAAGTGAAGAATAAAGTTTGTTCTTTTATTTCTTTCTTTTTTAAACTCACCATCTCTGAACACCTCAGGCCTGATATAATTGATATAATTGAATTCTATTCATTTAATTCTATTCAGGGGTCTACAGTTCCACTATGGAAGGTCTGATGTCCAGCACAATAGGTGATGTACTTTTTGAGACACACCTGATTACACTCATCTGTTAATGAGCAGGTTTATTTGGTGAGTTTAAGCAGAAAATGTTTAAACCGGGCTGGACGCTGACCCTCCAGGACCAGAAGTGAAGACCCCTGGTTCAGATCAATCACTTATTTCACTAATATTATAAATACACATATCCATTATCATGTGTTGCTGTGTTTTAGTGAGATTCACAGAAAGAGTGCAGACTCACCTGAACCTAGCTGTGTCTCCATGAAGAGTGACCATTCAATGGGTCAACCAGATCACTTCAGAGAGGGAGACCATTCTCCTGCTGTGAGGTAAGTCCCTGGCGGGTTTAGGTGATGATGATAACCTGGGTTGCTTAGGGGGCAGTCGTAGGTAGGAGGTTAGGGAACTAATCTTGTGATCGGATGGTCGGCAGTTTGATTCCCAGAGATACCCCCGAGCAAAGCATCCTACCCCCAACCGCTCCCAGGGTACTGTGTTTATGTGTGTGTGTGTGTGTTTTATGTGTGTGTATGTTTATGTGTGTGTGTATGGATATGTGTGTGTGTTTTATATGTGTGTGTGTGTACGTGGGTATTTCACTGTACCCTAGTGTGTGTGTGTGTTTATGTGGGTGTTTCACTGTCCCCTAGTGTGTGTGTGTGTATGTTTATGTGTGTGTGTGTTTGTGTATGTTTATGTGTGTGTGTGTTTATGGGTGTGTGTGTGTGTGTGTGTATGTTTATGTATGTGTGTGTGTGTTTTTATGTTGGTGTTTCACTGTCCCCAAGTGTGTGTGTGTTTATGTGTGTGTGTGTTTTATGTGTTTATTTGTGTGTGTATGTTTATGTGTGCGTGTGTGTGTGGGGGGTGTTTCAATACCCCCTAGTGTGTGTGTATGTGTGTGAATGTTTATGTATGTGCTTGTTGAATGTGTGTGTGTGTGTGTGTGTGTGTGTGTGTGTGTGTGTATGTTTATGTTGGTGTTTCACTGTCCCCTAGTGTGTGTGTGTGTTTATGTGTGTGTGTTTTTTCTGTGTGTGTATGTTTGTGTGTGTGTGTGTGTGTGTGTGTGTGTGTGTGTGTTTATGTGGGTGTTTCACTGTCCCCTAGTGTGTGTGTGTATGTGTGTGTATGTGTGTGTGTGTGTGTGTGTGTGTGTGTGTGTGTTTCACTACCCCCTAGTGTGTGTGTGTATGTGTGTGTGTGTGTGTGTGTATGTTTATGTCTGTGTGTTTTATGTGTGTGTGTATAGGTATGTGGGCGTTTTACTGTCCCCTAGTGTGTGTGTGTGTGTGTGTGTTTATGTGGGTGTTGCACTGCCCCTAGATTGTATGTGTGTGTGTGTTTGTGTTTTATGTGTGTGTGTGTGTATGTTTGTGTGTGTGTATGTTTATGTATGTCTTTGTGTGTGTGTGTGTGTGTGTGTGTGTGTGTTTATGTTGGTGTTTCACTCTCCCCTAGTGTGTGTGTGTGTGTGTGTATGTGTGTGTTTGTTTTATGTGTGTGTGTATGTTTGTGTGTTTCTATGTTTATGTATGTGTGTGTGTGTGTGTGTGTGTGTGTGTGTGTTTATGTTGGTGTTTCACTCTCCCCTAGTGTGTGTGTGTGTGTGTGTGTGTGTGTGTGTGTGTATGTGTGTGTGTGTTTGTTTTATGTGTGTATATTCTAAATACTAAATTCTGGGTCGACACCTGTATGTACTAAAGTATCTAGATGGCACTTGACACATTTTAGGTTTAATAATGATCTGCTGTTATAAAATAGTAAACACAGGCTGCTGATAACAAAGCTGCTATTTTAATTTACTAATAAACAAGTGAAGAATAAAGTCTGTTCTTTTATTTCTTTCTTTTCTAAACTCACCATCTCTGAACACCTCAGGCCTGATATAATTGATATAATTGAATTCTATTCATTTAATTCTATTCAGGGGTCTACAGTTCCACTATGAAAGGTCTGATGTCCAGCACAATAGGTGATGTACTTTTTGAGACACACCTGATTACACTCATCTGTTAATGAGCAGGTTTATTTGGTGAGTTTAAGCAGAAAATGTTTAAACCGGGCTGGACGCTGACCCTCCAGGACCAGAACTGAAGACCCCTGGTTCAGATCAATCACTTATTTCACTAATATTATAAATACACATATCCATTGTCATGTGTTGCTGTGTTTTAGTGAGATTCACAGAAAGAGTGCAGACTCACCTGAACCTAGCTGTGTCTCCATGAAGTGTGACCATTCAATGGGTCAACCAGATCACTTCAGAGAGGGAGACCATTCTCCTGCTGTGAGGTAAGTCCCTGGCGGGTTTAGGTGATGATGATAACCTGGGTTGCTTAGGGGGCAGTCGTAGGTAGGAGGTTAGGGAACTAATCTTGTGATCGGATGGTCGGCAGTTTGATTCCCAGAGATACCCCTGAGCAAAGCATCCTACCCCCAACCGCTCCCAGGGTACTGTGTTTATGTGTGTGTGTGTGTGTTTTATGTGTGTGTATGTTTATGTGTGTGTATGGATATGTGTGTGTGTTTTATATGTGTGTGTGTGTACGTGGGTATTTCACTGTACCCTAGTGTGTGTGTGTGTGTGTGTATGTTTGTGTGTGTGTGTATGTTTATGTGGGTGTTTCACTGTCCCCTAGTGCGTGTGTGTGTATGTGTTTTATGTTTGTGTGTATGTTTATGTGTGTGTGTGTGTGGGGGGGGGTGTTTCACTACCACCTAGTGTGTGTGTATGTTTATGTATGTGTGTGTTGTATGTGTCTGTGTGTGCGTGTGTGTGTGTGTGTGTGTTTGTTTATGTGGGTGTTTCACTGTCCCCTAGTGTGTGTGTGTGTATGTTTATGTGTGTGTGTGTATGTTTATGTGTGTATGTGTGTCGGGGGGTGTTTCACTACCCACTAGTGTGTGTATGTGTGTGTATGTTTATGTATGTTTGTGTTGTATGTGTGTGTATGTGTATGTTTATGTTGGTGTTTCACTGTCCCCTAGTGTGTGTGTCTATTTGAGTGTGTATGTTTATGTATGTGTGTGTGTGTATGTTTGTGTGTGTGTGTATGTTTATGTATGTGTGTTTGTGTATGTTTTTGTGTGTTTGTGTATGTTTATGTGTGTGTGTATGTTTATGTATGTATGTGTGTGTGTGTGTGTGTGTGTGTGTGTGTTCATGTTGGTGTTTCACTGTCCCCAAGTGTGTGTGTCTTTTATGTGTTTACTTGTGTGTGTATGTTTATGCGTGTTTTATGTGTGTCTGTGGGGGGGGGGGTGTTTCACTACCCCCTAGTGTGTGTGTATGTGTGTGTATGTTTATGTATGTGTGTGTTGTATGTGTGTGTGTATGTTTCACTGTCCCCTAGTGTGTGTGTGTGTTTGTGTGTTCTTTTCTGTGTTTCTGTGTGTGTTTATGTGGGTGTTTCACTGTGCCCTAGTGTGTGTGTGTGTGTGTATGTTTATATGTGTGTGTGTATGTTTATGTGTGTGTGTGTGTGTGTGTATGTTTATGGGTGTGTGTGTGTGTGTATGTTTATGGGTGTGTGTGTGTGTGTGTGGGGGTGGTTGTTTCACTACCCACTAGTGTGTGTATGTGTGTGTGTGTTTATGTATGTGTGTGTTTTTATGTTGGTGTTTCACTGTCCCCAAGTGTGTGTGTGTTTATGTGTGTGTGTTTTATTTGTTTATTTGTGTGTGTATGTTTATGTGTGTGTGTGTGGGGGGGGGTGTTTCAATACCCCCTAGTGTGTGTATGTGTGTGTATGTTTATGTATGTGCTTGTTGAATGTGTGTGTGTTTATGTTTATGTTGGTGTTTCACTGTCCCCTAGTGTGTGTGTGTTTATGTGTGTGTGTTTTTTCTGTGTGTGTGTATGTTTGTGTGTGTGTGTGTGTGTGTGTGTGTTTATGTGGGTGTTTCACTCTCCCCTAGTGTGTGTGTGTGTGTATGTTTGTGTGTGTGTGTGTGTGTGTTTCACTACCCCCTAGTGTGTGTGTGTGTATGTGTGTGTGTGTTTATGTATGTGTGTGTGTGTGTTTATGTTGGTGTTTCACTCTCCCCTAGTGTGTGTGTGTATTTGTGTGTGTATGTTTATGTGTGTGTGTTTTATATATGTGTGTGTGTGTATGTGGGTGTTTTACTGTCCCCTAGTATGTGTGTGTGTGTTTATGTGGGTTTTGCACTGCCCCCTAGTGTGTATATGTGTGTGTGTTTGTGTTTTATGTGTGTGTGTGTATGTTTGTGTGTGTGTATGTTTATGTATGTGTGTGTGTATGTTTATGTATGTGTGTGTTGTGTGTGTGTGTGTGTGTGTGTGTGTGTGTGTGTGTTTATGTTGGTGTTTCACTGTCCCCTAGTGTGTGTGTGTATTTGTGTGTGTATGTTTGTGTGTGTGTTTTATGTGTGTGTGTATGTGTATGTGGGTGTTTTACTGTCCCCTAGTGTGTGTGTGTGTGTGTGTGTGTGTGTGTGTGTGTGTGTGTGTGTGTGTGTGTGTGTGTGTGTTTATGTTGGTGTTTCACTGTCCCCTAGTGTGTGTGTGTGTGTGTGTGTGTGTGTGTATGTGTGTATGTGTGTGTTTGTTTTATGTGTGTATATTCTAAATTCTAAATTCTGGGTCGACACCTGTATGTACTAAAGTATCTAGATGGCACTTGACACATTTTAGGTTTAATAATGATCTGCTGTTATAAAATAGTAAACACAGGCTGCTGATAACAAAGCTGCTATTTTAATTTACTAAAAAACAAGTGAAGAATAAAGTCTGTTCTTTTATTTCTTTCTTTTCTAAACTCACCATCTCTGAACACCTCAGGCCTGATATAATTGATATAATTGAATTCTATTCATTTAATTCTATTCAGGGGTCTACAGTTCCACTATGGAAGGTCTGATGTCCAGCACAATAGGTGATGTACTTTTTGAGACACACCTGATTACACTCATCTGTTAATGAGCAGGTTTATTTGGTGAGTTTAAGCAGAAAATGTTTAAACCGGGCTGGACGCTGACCCTCCAGGACCAGAACTGAAGACCCCTGGTTCAGATCAATCACTTATTTCACTAATATTATAAATACACATATACATTATCATGTGTTGCTGTGTTTTAGTGAGATTCACAGAAAGAGTGCAGACTCACCTGAACCTAGCTGTGTCTCCATGAAGAGTGACCATTCAATGGGTCAACCAGATCACTTCAGAGAGGGAGACCATTCTCCTGCTGTGAGGTAAGTCCCAGATGTAATAAACATTGTGTAAGAGAAGAAGAAGCAGCACAGATTGAAAGTCACTATAATGAAGCAGCGAGTCGGATTTGTGATAAACTAATGTGGATTTTTTTAAACTGGTTAAACTGGTTTAGTTGAACTGGTTGGCCAACTTATTAGTTAACACCTGTTGTGCCGAAATCCGACTCCCCAACAGAATCCCACTCCCCTACACGTGCATGCATGTCACACAGAGAAACAGATGCTTCATGTTCACTCGTGGTTTCTGTTTCTGTTTCTGTGGGTAAATAATGGACAGTCTGAGAACAGCAGCTCAGCAGAACCTAAAGTAACACAGAGAGTATAAAAGCATTTCAGGTCACAATCTACACCAAGACAGGCACCAAAATAATGAAGGCAGAAACTGTAGTCTGATTAATATCAAAGCAGTTTCAGATGAATCAGAGCTCCCTCTAAGATAGGGGGAGTATAATTTTGGCACGTTTAAAATACTTCTTCTGTGTGAAATTTGCTAATACAACCAAGATTTATCATAAAAAATATGTTTTATTCAAAATAACCAACAAGTCCATATGCAGTACAGTTAAGGCATGTTTATGACTCACTGTTTATGTTCATTAATCACTGCAGATATCACTGATCCATTTACGGACATGTTTGTGTAAATTAGTTTAATATGACTCTAATTCACGCGGTCCAACAATAACAAGATCAGTAATACTGCAGTGTCACGGCGTCAAATGTGAACTTGGATATAGCGAGTCGGTTATCGCTCCAGACATGAGAAATGAAACTGGTAGTGTTCTGGTAACACATCATTATGACTGTAAATGCATTCAAACCGTCAAGAGCTCCAGTACATCGACAACCAAAGTCTATAGTTCGTTACATTATACTCTAGTTTATTAGTTTGAAGTTTAGTCTTAGTTTGGCTTTAGGTTCTGCTGAGCTGTTTGCTGTGAAGGAAAATGAAGGAGTTACCCACAGAATCTGCGAGTGTAAATGCAGCGCCCGTCTCTCTGGGTGACGCGTGTGCACTAATGACAGTCAGATTCTGGTGGGAAGTGGGATTCTGGTGGGAAGTGGGATTCTGGTGGGGGGAGTTAACTGATGAAGTTGGCTGATCTGCTCAACTAAAGCATTTTAACCAGTTTAAAAATAGCCAGTTTAGTTTATTAGCCATCCGACTTTCTGGTTTATTATAGTGACATTTAAACAATGCGTGTGCTGCTTCTTTGTGGGGCTTATACAGTTCTGGCAAAAACAGCAGCGCCCCCTAGCGGCAGCGTGTTCGCTTGTTTGCCACATTTGTGAATAGAGCTGCATTTGTGTGTGGATCTTGTTCAAAAACATAAAACGAAAGTCTCAAAATCCATTTGATCCACAAATGCAGATTCAACACTTTATAAATAAATTTAAAACTTGAGACTGCGTCTTTTCAAAAACATACAAAAATACAGACAAATGTGTTCATTTTCTCACAGAAATTAGAATGCATCTATGAAAATCAAAAATATGAATTCATAAATTTGACAGAATTTATACAAATGGCGAGCTGTGAGACACCGACTGGGATATATTTTTTTGTGAATAGTGATGTGTGATGTGTGTGCATTAAGTGAATTATTTTTTACACATTCGTCAGGTGTTTTGGGACTAATCTGAAACACTCTGTTGATAATAAATACAAACTTTAAAAACGTTCATGATTATTGTCAGTTTAACATACTACTAATCAGCTGCATCAATTGTGTTAAATACTGAAATGACGTTACCTCTGGTGACTAGGACTCGAGGTTTAAGACTTGGGACTTGACTCGAGACTCAATTGTATTGACTTGGGACTCAAGACTCGCTTGTATTGACTTTGTTACTTGGGACTTGATTGTCAAGACTTGAGACTTACTTGTTATTTGCAAGTGACTTGGTCCCATGTCTGGTAAGAACAGTCTGATAGTTCAGGACAATGTTCCTTACTCAAAGTCCCACCTGATCAAACTCGTTCAGCTCCATATGAAGACCTTTATGATCTTTATCAGGTGTGCTGGAGCAGGTAAACACTAAATCTCCAGGACTTAATCTTCGTTTTACAGTTTTACTGAAATAGTTAAGTTGTGTATTTAAAGACGTGTGTTGTGATAATTCTGTCTTTCCTCCGTTTAGCAGTGGCCAACAGAAGAAACCCAAACTAACCAGTGAAAATAATTTGGAGAAAATATTCAAGGTATTTCTGTTTAACTCTTATAAACACAGCCATGTCTATAATCACACACTGTGATCAAAGCTGGTATGTTTACTCTGTGGTGCGTAACTGTAATTAAACTTTGTATTATATTTTAATTGAACTAAACTTTATTTATTTTGTAAGAAAATATTCACCATTTCATAGCCGTTAATCTGATTTGTAGTTTGCGTCATATGATAAAACTGAACAGTCTTTGCTCTGGAAAGTAACCGTGGTTTTATGGTTTATTTGGTATAAGGATCAGAGCAGTTCCAGAGAGGAGGTTCTGAAGATCACTCTTAACATGGAGCAGATGGACCTCACTAACACACTACAGAGCAGTAAGAGCTGTGGGGCGTGGCTTTATTACACCACTGTAACTTTAGAGGAAAAACACTGATCCACACTTCTCAGATTAAGAGAGCTGATCTAGAACCAGTAACTGATATCAGATCAGTACTCTGATATGTTTAATAGAATTCAGATGAACTGCTGTATCTCCACAAACCAAAGATTCAAAATGATGTTCCTACAATTTTATTTTTTTTAATATATTCATATTTCTGATTATGGGACAATAATTAGGAATATAGTGAAGTTTTACAAATAATATTAAATTTGATAGTGTGGTTTATACATCAAAATATTAATCAGTACATTCTTCTTCTGTTCATTAGAGCTCGTCTATACGTATCAGAAAAAACTCAAATCCAAACTGGTGGAGAAATGTAATAGAATTAATGAAGGAATCTCCCAACATGGAACATCAATCCTTCTGAATGAGATCTACACAGAGCTCTACATCACAGAGGGAGGAAGTGGAGAGGTCAATGATGAACATGAGGTCAGACAGATTGAGACAGTGTCCAGGAGACCAGCAACACAGGAGACACCCATCAAATGTAATGACCTGTTTAAAGACAGACCCATCAGAACTGTACTGACTAAAGGAGTTGCTGGAATTGGAAAAACAGTCTCTGTGCAGAAGTTCATTCTGGACTGGACTGAAGGAGAAGCTAATCAGGACGTCCTCTTCATCTTTCCACTTCCTTTTAGAGAACTCAATCTAATGAAGGAGAAGAAGTTCAGTCTGATGGAGCTTCTTCATTACTTTTTCCCAGAAATAAAGAAATTAAGATCAATAGACTGTGATGTTCACAGAGTCCTGTTTATCTTTGATGGTCTGGATGAGTGTCGACTTCCTCTAGACTTCCAGAACAATGAGAGCTTGTGGAATGTAACAGTTCCAGCCTCAGTAGATGTTCTGCTGACAAACCTCATCAAGGGGAATCTGCTTCCCTCTGCTCTCCTCTGGATAACTTCTCGACCTGCAGCAGCCAATCAGATCCCTCCTGAGTGTGTTGACCTGGTAACAGAGGTACGAGGGTTCAGTGACCCTCAGAAAGAGGAGTACTTCAGGAAGAGGATCAGTGACCAGGGTCTGGCCAATAAAATCATCTCACACATGAAGTCCTCAAGAAGCCTCTACATCATGTGCCACATCCCGGTCTTCTGCTGGATTGCAGCCACTGTTCTAGAGAGACTGCTGGATGAAGCAGAGACTGGAGAGATCCCCAAGACCCTCACTCAGATGTTCACACACTTCCTGATCTTTCAGATCAAACACAAGGACCAGAAGTACCGTGGAAACCGTGATCCTGATCTTCAGCAGACTAGAGAGAGTATTCTGGCACTGGGAAAACTGGCTTTCCAACAGCTGGAGAAAAGAAATCTGATCTTCTATGAGGAGGACCTGAGAGAGTGTGGCATTGATGTTGAAGAAGTGTCAGTGTACTCAGGAGTTTGTACCCAGATCTTCAGAGAGGAGTTTCAGCTGCACCTGGGGAAGGTGTTCAGCTTCATACACCTGAGTGTTCAGGAGTTTCTGGCTGCTTTATATTCATTTCTCTCTTTTATCAGCGGTGATGGAACAAAACAGCTGAACACTGATCTGTCTGATATCTTCAGAACGTCCAGAAGGTCAGACTTCCTCAGGTCTGCAGTGGACAAGGCCTTACAGAGTGAGAATGGACACCTGGACCTTTTCCTCCGCTTCCTTCTGGGTCTCTCACTGGAGTCCAATCAGACTCTCCTACGAGGAATACTGATCCAGACAGGAAGCAGCTCTCAAAGAAAAGAGGAAACAGTCCAGTACATCAAGGAGAAGATCAGAGAGAATCCAGATCCAGAGAAATCCATCAATCTGTTCCACTGTCTGAATGAACTGAACGATCATTCTCTACTGCAGGAAGTTCAAACGTACCTGAATAAAGGTAACTGGTGTCTTATTGGAGTCCCTCTCTCTCCTGCCCAGTGGTCAGCTCTGGTGTTTGTGTTGCTGAACTCAGAAGAGGAGCTGGATGAGTTTAACCTGGGTAAATATGAAAGATCTGAGGAATGTCTTCTGAACTTGCTGTCAGTGATCAAAGCCTCCAGAAGAGCTGAGTGAGTATTTCAGTCATGGTTTTCTTTCTGTTCTGCATCAGTAAAATGTTTATCTATTTTAGTAAATCAGTCTAATAGTCTTATAGAAACTTATAAATATCACAGCTTTGAATTTAATTGTAATGACAAGACAAGGCATGTTCATTTACAACACATCTTCTGTACACTGTGTCCTTCAAAGTGCCTTACAAACTCAAAAGTTTAATGTGTGAGAATTAAAATAAAACATGAATGACGTAATATATTTAAAAAGGTAAAGATGACAGGATGAGTTCTGTAAAGCTAACAGAGTTTTAAACTGAGCTTAAACAGGAATGTTTTCATACTGAATTCAAATGTGTCTAGTGCACTTCTTAGGCTCTCTGTCAACCGGGTCCACTTAGGAGCAACACAGTACCTAAATCACCATTTTTAGTCTTTACCTTGGGCAGGACTAACTGACTAATTCCCTTTGATCTGAGGGTTTTACTTGGCTCATGTTACATACAGTAGAGAAGCTGGTCCTGCACCATTAGGACCAGTAATAGAACCTTGTAACATACTGGTATCTAGTTTAAGGAGTTTGCTGGCATCTGCATTTTAAATCTTTTTAATGTCCAGTTAGGAACATTACAGCCTCTCTTCGTGGTCCTCAAGAGATCTTCCAAAGACAATCAAATCATCCAGGTACACGAGAACTTATAGTAAGTTCATGTCACCAACTGCCTTTTCCATTACCCTTTGGAGGGTGGCTGGAGCTCCCATAATGCCTTGTGGTATTCTCTCCATCTGATAAAACCCTAGTGGGCAGATAAAAGCTATTTTTTCCTTAACTTCATTTGCCATGGCTATGTAATAATAGCCACTTCGCAAGTCAAGTACAGAGAACCACTTGCTTCCTGAAAAGGCATTCAGAGCATCGTCACTTCAGTGTAGTGTACTGGTCTAACAGTTCTGCTGTTTAGTAACTGCTTATTAATACAAATTCTGATAGTCCCATTTTTCTTCCTCACAACTACAATCAGAGAGGCGTATGGACTACAGGACTCTTTGACCAGCCTGCAGAATATTGGCTGTTTCTTTCAAAGACTCATTCTTAACTGAGACACATGACCAGCGACCATCCTCATCACCCATTTCTATTTGTGTGAGCAATGTCAATGCCATTTTCACTGCACCATTTTACTAATTGTCTTACATGGCTAGCACTGGTTCCTACAATTACATGGGTCTGATCTGTAGTTTTGGGACTTGGACAGATAAGAGCTAGGACTGTCACTGACTTTTTACTGCCCAAGACTTCTGCTGGATACTCAAGATCCACCACAACATACCCATGGTAAGGATAACCAACGTTTGATTCGCTTAAACCCCACAGAGCTAGTCCAGAACCAGACTGAATAGGGACATTGGGTAGAAACTTTTGGTACCAGGGCTCAAGAATTATGGTTACCTGCGAACCACTATCAAGCAATGCAATACATGGGTGCCCATTCACCTTCTGTGTCATAATGCCAATCAAGCCATCTGGAATGGGTGAAGACCTTTGTCTGTACACTGCATTTTTCTTCACAGCACAGTTAACCTCACCACCTGCAACCTCATCAGTATGTTGCTTGCCTCTGGCAAACTTCAAGGCCTGAATAAGCTTTCTAAACTTTTGTCTGATTTTCAGAATTTTGGCATTTTGCCACGAAATTTTAGTTTGTTTCACTTCCTTTTCCTGTTTTGCCTGCACTGAAGTATGAAGTTTTTGCTTGGAAGCCTCATATTCCTCTTCGTACAGATCTCTTTCAGAGGCTCTTGAAAAGTTGGCCGCTCCGTCTTTTTCTCTTGCAGAGACAATATGGGGTCAGAGATAACAGCACCTCTTAACAACCACTCTGGCTAAACAGCATAGCTGGCTGGAAGACCACCTCGCTAAACCACCTTCACCAGAGAATGCTCTTATCATCTAAGGAAATCAGACAGCTTCTCACCTGGTTGCTGCTGCATCAGACAAAGCACTTTCAAGTGCTTCTAGACACTCCTCTGAGCTAAAGTTAGGAGTGGTAGCCCGAACTGTTTTAACTATTTAGAGTGCTGGACCCTTAAGGCTTTCTATCAGTCTGTCACAGTCGCAGTCTGTGATAACTACCACCGTCTTGTTGAGGTTTGGTCTTGTCTAATAAGTCAGCCACAGCTCGTAAGATGGACTCGGTGGGACTGGTGGGGCAGGTGGGTTGAGGGAACAAAGTATGAAGGTCTTCCATTGTTTTACCTTCAGTCTTCAGCAAATTCCACAGTTTCTGGCTGAACAGTGTCGCATCACTTGGGGTCTTTCTCACTGAGACAATGGGCCACCTTTCACCACCCTGGGTGGACAGAACTTCTGTAGGAACATGTTCGGCAGTCAGAAATTCTTTACATTTGCATAAGACCATGAAGCGGCTCAGCTTTGCTTTAAAAGTCCTCCCTCTGACGTGCACACGGCTTAGACATTAGACAGCCTCCAAAGCGTCTTCTATTTCTGTTATGTCTGTGTCTTCTGGGACAATAACTAACAGTGCATGAGCCTCATCTAAGCCCTCACCCCGGCACCAACCCTGCAGTGTTGTAACCAGCTCAGTTTGGTCTGCCATTATAGCTAGTAACAGGTCTTAATCAAAAAAGAAAATTTGTCATTTCTAAACTAAGTTAGCAGACAGCCCTGCTGTATCTTATCCCAGTGATGCCTCCATTTTATGTAGCGCCCTCCCCTGCCTTTCCTGTGTACCAAGCCGAGGGACTCTGGGTCCAATTTGAGCCTTGATTTTATATCCACACTGCAGTATTACCTAGTTTAAGCCTAAACTAAATACCTTGCAGCAGTGATATTTAATAGAAAATAAAAATAGGCGGTATGGCAATAGTATTTTCCTTTGCTCAATAACAAAAATAAGTAAAAACAAACAAATGTGTATACCACCAAAAACAATTACTGAGTTTTAGAGCCTACCAAAATACAAATATTATAAATTATATGTAGCTTAAAACCCAGAACTATAATTTAACACTACTCTTATAAAGGCTCTGATTTCAGGTGGTAACTTACATCCATGTCTAAACAATCCCCCTGAGCGGTTGACCTTTCACACAATCAGCACTCTGCCTTAAAAACTGCAGTAGCATTCCTCCATGGAGCTTTCTGTTTGCATTGTATAATTTTAACTGATAGTTTTGAACTGATGCAATTTTAAACATACTACTAACAATTTTTAAGTTGAAGCTATCCAGCAGAGTGTAGCTGTGCTGTCGTTGATATAACTTTTTTTAAAACTAGCATTCATCTTGATGTCTACTGAGGTCCAAATGTCAAGAATACACAGTAACGATGAAACAGCTATAGCTCCACCTTTCCTGCCCACATGTGAGACATTTAAAAAGTTCAACTTTGGAGCCGATGCTGTCAATACAGGTTCTGCACTTCATGCATTTAACCATGTTTTTGTTTGAAGCAAATTGGTGATTGGTGAGTGTATTGGTGAGGAATGGTGTTATTGGCTCCTTGAGGCAGTAGGTGACTGTAGACGAGAGGCTGGGCTGATTTTTACAGACTTCTGCATGGTTGCTTATAAGGTCATGTCGAATGATGATGAGGAGATGGAGGACAATTCGGATTGCTCGTGTGGTTTAGGCATCTCTGGTAGCTGATTTGATGGCTGTCATGTAGTAACTTTGCATCCTCTGTTGGGGGTGATTGTTGTGCATCTGGAGTAAAAAAAGGGTCCTTGTGTGTTAGGGCTGATGTCTTTTCACAAATGAGGACAGAGAAGTTATGAATGAAGAGAAAATTAAATTCTCTGTCAGAAATTTTACACCCCTCTTGTTGGTGTGTAGTCAGTCTCGCCTAAGAATGTCTATCTTCTTAAGAAAACAAAATAATGTTGTAAATAAAGCTCAGTCAATTTGACCCTCAGCCTTTTAGTAGCCAAATGTTTAATGCAAATAGCCTTGAGAACATATTCCTGCTTCCTGAAGGGTTTGTTGAGCTTGAGCAAAGTGTTCATCATTAGATCTTTAGAATCCATTTTTTAAAACCATAGACTCTTCCTTTTTTGTGTCAGCCAATATGAACAATGGTCCATTTCTCTGCTGTGTATTCGGCGAGTAATGTAGGAAGCAGAAAATGTGATATTCGGCTCATGTGGGAATGTGAATTTCAGATGTTTCACACCATTAACAGAGTCATCCCAACAAAAAGGCTGTAGAATGATACAGGGCATTGGATCAAATGCAATACAGATAAAACTATATTTCTCTCATGGGACTTTTCCTTATTTACCCTGTTTGTCAAGTCAAAGTCAAAACATTAATTTGGTAGACATTTTTGAGACTACTTTGAGACCTCATCAACAATTATAAATTCTGAAAACTGTTCTGTCTGCTAAACTTTATAAACTCTTCAGGTTCATAAAGGGTCATGTTGCAACATGAATATGGTTACAGAAGTAAACGTGTACTCATATTTTTAAAAGCATTCATTTCACACGAAGAAGTGGGAGCTTATCATTTTAGTTACAAACAAAAATGACTTGCACTTATCATTGTATGACACATTTCTTTATCTGCGTTCTGATGCATCAACATTTTTCTCTCAGGCTGCGTGCTTGCAATCTTACAAGGGAGGGATGTATAGCTCTGTCCTCAGTTCTCAGCTCAAACTCCTCAATTCTGAGAGAACTGAACCTGAGTACCAATGAACTGCATGATTCAGGAGTGGAGCTGCTCTCTGCTGGACTGGAGAATCCACACTGTAAACTGGAGAAATTGGGGTAAGACAAGACCATGTTATCACTGTGTGTCTAGATCACTCACATACAAACACCTTCTGCAAAAAAAGTGATTGAGAACAGTACATAGAGTGTAGCAGTGACTCTGGCAGACTGAACTATTACAGAAAAACTAAAAGATAGCAAGAAGATAGCAAAGAGATGAGGATCCATGAGATGTCAGCACTCCTCTGCTCCACGGTCAACTTAAATGAACATGTTAGAGCAGCGGGATGACAGCGCTAACACTCTCAGTTCACCATACTACTCTGTCACTGACCCCAGACCTGCTCCTCTCACACAAACGCTCCACTGAACATGTAGGTTTTTAGTCTAGACTTCAAAACTGAGGCTGTGTCTGTGTCCCCAATACTGACTGGGAGGTGATTCCAAAGCTGGGGGACTCTATAAGAAAAGGCTCCTCCTCCTCCTCATGTAACTGTATTTATTCTAGGTACTAACAGTGAGCAGCAGCTTGTGATCTACAGTAAGTGGACGTGTTGGTTCAGCACTTCACTCAGGTTCTGAGGAGCGACGCTGTTTAGAGTTTATAAGTCAGTAGTAGAGTTTAGTACTGGATGCTGAATTTAACTGGTAACAGTGTAAGCAGATAACACTGGGCTGGTTAAATGTCCTGGTTCTGGTTGGGACTCTGGCTGCAGTGTCTGAACTAACTGAAACCTGTTAAGGTTTTTACTGGAACTAGAAAGCAGAATGTAACAGTAATCTATGCTGGAGGTAATAAAGGCTGAACGAGCTGCTCTGCGTTGTGTATGGACAGTGCAGTTCTTAGTGTAGCGATATTACAGACATGGAGGAAAATATTCTAGGGATATTATCAGTATGTTGATATGTTGAAGGTACTTGACATCCACTCTTTTATATATTTTATACAGTCCTCTAAGTTCAAGCAAAACCTGTAAATATTTTGTTTCCTTGGACAGCAAATAATAAAAGATTGTTTACAGTCACTGGTGCTGTTTACATTCTATGATGAGGCCAAACTTTTCATGTATGTCATTCCTGTGCAGGTAGGTGAGTAATTGTTGGGCCACAGCTTTCTCTAAAATCTTCAATATAAAGGGAGAATTTTAGATGGGTCTATAACCTAATAGTTCAGAGGGATCAATTAGGTCTCCTTGTTCACATTTTGTCTATATTTTGCCAATGGATGAATAAAATGATGGTACTGATTAACCAAAAGGAGATATGCATACTGTCCTCAATGTTACCATAACAAAGATCAAGAATGTGTGACAAATGAGCATTTAACATGTTGCTGCACAGTTGGGACATATGTTGTTAAAGAAAGTATATTAAAATCCCCTAAAATGAAAACTTTAATTTACATAATTGTATTATTACACACTCATATCTTTCCCAGGCTGTGCAACTGTAATCTCACAGAGAAAAGCTGTGCAGCTCTGTCCTCAGTTCTTAGCTCAAAGTCCTCAAGTCTGAGAGAACTGAACATGAGTAACAATACACTGCAGGATTCAGGAGTGAAGCTGCTCTCTGCTGGACTGAAGAATCCTCACTGTAAACTGAAGAAACTGGAGTAAGATATTCACTTTACCTCTATATATGTATAGAGCACTCATATTTATACCTAAAGACACACACACACCTTCATCTGGTGTAATATTATTTCTGTTAGTGGGTGCTACATTTGTGTGTGTATGCATTCGAGTGTGTGTTTATGATCGGGATGTATATGTATCTAAGATTATACGTGTGTGTGTAAGGAAGATGTACTGATTGTAATTTATGTCCCAGGCTGCGTTATTGTAGCCTCACAGTGGAAAGCTGTGCAGCTCTGTCCTCAGTTCTCTGCTCAAACTCCTCAATTCTGAGAGAACTGGATCTGAGTAGAAATGAACTGCAGGATTCAGGAGTGGAGCTGCTCTCTGCTGGACTGGAGAATCCACACTGTAAACTGGAGATACTGAAGTAAGATCATCTCTTTATCACTGTGTGTTTGTGTGTGTAGGTCAGTCTTCATACCTCTATATAGTTTTATAACTCAGTTTTTAAAAAAAACAGTTTTATATATCTACAATGTAAACTGGTGATACTGGTGTAGGATCATCACTTTATCAGTGTGTGATCATCACATGCACTCACTTTCATAGATTTGCATGGCTTCATAATATGAGGAATATGGAGGTACATAAAATGAGAGAGATGGAGAGAGAGAGCAAAAGACAGAAAGGAAGATAGAAAGGTTACAGTGAAGAGACAGCAGAAAGATAAGGGGATGGGGAAAAAGATAGATAGAGAGGGAGAGAAAAGTAACTGAGAGAGACGGCAGAAGAGAAATGAGAAAGACAAATGAAAGACAGGCAGTGAAAAAAAACGGGGAGAGATGGAGACAGATAGAAAAAAGAGAAACTGAATAAGAGAAATATGCATTTTAAAGATTTAAAGAGAATGAGATACAGAGAGAAACACAGAAAGGGCCAAAGGGAGAGAGCCAGAAACATCCAGAGAAACAGTGTGTGTTGAATGTGCAGCATGTAGAGCTGCATACAAATAAATAAATATGTTTCATTTAGATTGCGCGTATGTTTTTGGGGTGATCAAATTGCAAGATGGAATTGCCATCTGTTGTATAAAGAATTATTTCTCTCTGCAGGCTGTATACCTGCAATATTACAGACAAAGGCTGTGCTGCTCTGGCTTCAGTTCTAAAATCGAACCGCTCCTCTCACCTGAGAGAGCTGGACTTGGACTTTAATAATCCAGGGCAGTCAGGAGTGAAGCTGCTTTCTGAACTACTAGAGCTGCCACACTGTAAACTGAAGAAACTGGAGTAAGGTTATCACTTTGTCTTGTGTGTGTTTTTGATCACGTGTGTGTGTCATTTTGTGTGAGTACTTATGGGTGTGTGTGTGTGTGTGTGATGTCAGTTTCCTGATGTATCCTCTTTTCCTTTGAAGGCTGAGTGACTGTAATCTCACAGAGGAAAGCTGTGCAGCTCTGTCCTCAGTTCTCAGCTCAAACTCCTCAAGTCTGAGAGAACTGAACCTGAGTAACAATGACCTGCAGGATTCAGGAGTGGAGCTGCTCTCTGCTGGACTGGAGAATCCACACTGTAAACTGGAGATACTGAAGTAAGATCATCTCTTTATCACTGTGTAGATCATTCACACACTTTCATTGCTCTGCATGGCTTTGTAACTCAGCAATAGTTTTAAACAGAGAGAAGCAGTGAAATACACAGATACAAATAGCAAGACAGGAAAAAATAGATAATGAGAGAGAATTATGTAGAGGTTTAAAATAGAGATACAGAGAGAGAAACAGAAAGGGAGATTAAGAAAAAAAAACAATGTAGAGCTGTTAGTGTGAGGATTTTTTCTTGTTCTCTTTGCAGTCTGTCTAAGTGTGGTATTACAGGTGAAGGCTGTGCTCTTCTGGCTTCAGCCCTAAAATCAAACCCTTCCTCTCACCTGAGAGAGCTGAACCTGAAACAGAATGAACCAGGAGAGTCAGGGAAGCTGCTCACTGATCTACTAGAGGATCCACACTGTACACTGGAGAAACTACAGTGAGTTCCTGTCTCATTAAACAGACACACACACACACACATTGTATTCAACAGTGTGTTGAATGTGAAGAATCTATATGTGTTCATGTTTAATTTAGTCACTCTAGATTAAACAGTGGCACTATCTAATTTAGCACAATTTTTAACACAACATTTTTTACACAAAAAATTAAAAACTACACAATATTTTTTAAAAACATAAATATATATTTTACATAGCAACACTGCATCTTATTCAAACAATTTAATTAGTCTATTAGTGTTTTGGAAGAGAGGAGACCAATCGCTGTACTTTTAAAAGTTAAATGTTTTCCCATTCTTGCTTGCGGTATACTTTTGTCCTTTCAAACAGTGCACTGCTATCTGACAGCCTAAAGATCAGAACAATCATGTACTGCTTTTGGTTCCTGTTCCTTACAGAGATGATGATCGTCTCTATGTTCTCTGCTATTTTACATTAAGAAGTGTTGTTGTTGAATTGTTGTACAATTTAGTGATGCAGTCATTCTCAGAGTAACCCCTCCCCATCTTTACTACTGACTCCACCTCTTTTATATTCTGTCCTGTTATTCACCTGTTCATAATTAACCTAAATATGTGAGAGATGTTACAACAGAATCTTGTTTTAGTAGTGCTTAATTCTCAATACTCATGACCTGAATTTCTTTTAATGTTTTTCTGGCATCATATTTAAAATTGTTTAACATTGTTTCTTTCTAAACCTAAAACTCTTATACCTTCAAATGTTTACATTTACAGTTTTATGTTTACGTTGTTAGTGTGCAATACTTTGTCAGAACTGTGCAATATATATATTCCCTTTAAGTGCAATACGTCTGCAAAAACACTTTTCTTTTTTTTGAAGTATACATATCTATTTAGAGTATATCTCACTATTTATCACACACACTCTTTCTATATTTCCCACTGCACTGACATGTTGTTATTTATTTGTCATGTTGTTATTTATTTGTCATGTTAGTTGTATGTCTTGTGTTTTTATATATCTGCACATTGGAGTTTGGAGAAACACAATCTCGTTCAGCTATGCACTCAGTTGTAAAGTCTGAATGACAATAAAGTTCACTTTGACTTTGACTTTGACTTTGAAATGGGCATATTTAAAATAGTTGAAGACAGATGAACTCTTCTGCTGCCTTTATATAATGTCTACACATGATTGGTGAGTTTATAATTAAGCACCTGTCTGATGTGAATTGATCACCATGCTTGATCAGTTGGTGGCACTGTTTTGCTGCATGTGTGAGGGTTAGGATGAGAATGTGCTCATAGTTGCAGAGGTCTGGGCTGGGGTATTGCTCCTAGCGTGTCTGGTTTCACTAACTGCACGTAATTAAAATGTAAACACAGTATTGTATTGTTGATGAGGATACCGATACCCGCGAGCAACACCACAAAGCAATTTCTGCCTGCACAATGTGTCTGCGGTGCGGGAGAGACACAGCAGTAAACTGTTCCTAGCAGTATTTTGTGGGAGAGACTCTCTAACTGCAGTTAGATGAAAGTCTCAGTCGCTTCTTTCGGTGATCACTCCTACAGTCGTTAGTGAGGAGTAGAAGGAACCACTGGACTCTGAGCGTAATAATAGATATTGATTTAGCCTTTAGCTAGAATAGCAGCCTGCTAGCCAAGCTACTGTATCCATCACCTCTGGTGGTCAGAGGGAACAGGTTATCTAGACTGTTTGCTTAAACCAAGCCAGTAAAATGCTAAAAGTTACTTTATAGTACTTTAGAAGAAAAAACAACTTGCTCTTAAGAGGGAAATGGAAACTGTAACTGGGGAGCGGTGACTCTGATAAACAACAGGGGGCGCTGACTGGCATTTTTTTAATTACATTTATTATTATTATTATTATTATTATTATTATTATTATTATTATTATTCTGTGTATTTATACAGGGTTAATATTTCAGCTCAGTTGAGTCAGCCTGTAAGAAGATTTAAGAATTTAATTTAGGACTGAATTTAGAACCTGATGGAGAAACATCACTAAAGTTCTTAATGGTTTAGGAGTTAAACTGTAGATGTCGCTGGATGTGTTTGTGGACGTCCAGGAGATGAGCGATCAGGTTCTAGGTGTGTTGGTGTTAAATGATCCCTAAGTGTGAGTTCCTGTCTCAAGATACTCTCCTTTTCTCTGTTTTACAGAACCTGAACACCATCCAGCTGATCTGCTCTCAGGACTATAAGGAGAGGATTAAGTCTCAGTACCAACACATAATAATACACTCAGTATGTGGTTCTACGTGTGTGTGTTTGGGTTCTTATCATGAACTCTCATTAGGAATTTTTAAGGATATAAAAATAAAAAGAAGACGGGAGGGAAAACTGGACCGAGACAAGATTGAGTCCAGATGATGTTCAGATCTAGAAAAAGATCAGGAGTCTGAGATTTAATGGCAGAGCTGAGATGGACAGAATGAAGAATCCTGAGAACTCCAGTATCTGCAGAGCTGCTGAACGAGTCACTTTGGAGGAAGACAGTGTGATGAGTCAGAATTCATTGATGGAGGAGTTTAGAACTGATTTGGAGTTTGGACTTCTTCTGTAAATGCTTGTTTGAACTGAATTTGAATTCAATATAAAGTAAAAACCAGTTCTGTTTCTAGGTGGTGTGATTTACTACAACTCCTAAAACACTAGTTTCAGCTAAACGCATTAGAGAGTGTTTGGAGAGAGCGCGGGTCATGGACACAGATATTATCCTAGAAGACAAGTGTGAAGATCCCATTTTTAGTGTGAATTCCAAGTTAATGTATTATGATGGTGTTATTTTAAATAAGTACGTTTTCATTCTTATTAAATTGTAAAATCAAGTTGTGTTTAGTGTGTATATTTGGAAGTTGTTTATTATGTTATTAATATTGTTTATAATGTTCATTATGTTTATTGTATCGCCATAATTGTATTTTTACAAGATAAAGAACAATATCTTGATATTTAGCTGAAGTTCATTCGTCCTCTATGTCGGTTATCTTCCTGGGTCACGTGGGTGTAAGGTTTCGGACTCGGAAGGTCTGTTACAATCCATGTGCAAGGCTTTATTAACATTAAAGCAAAACATAACAGAACAGAACAATGTCATGCACTGACTGCGGTGCGTGAGGGGATCATATACACCCCCGCTGAGGAGGTGTGAGGGGGTGGCTGCGCCCCGAGGTCGCAGAGGGAGGAAGACGAGAACAACAAGGAAAAAGAAAAAGGGAGGACTGCGCCCACGGCCATGGGGACGGCAGCAGGAGCAGTGATAGCGGGGGCTGCGGTGGAAGCTGGGTAGCAGTAGCGATGCGCTCAGGAGAAGTGGCGCTCGCGTCTACAGGGGAGCGGCGCCTGGTGCAGTGGCGTCTGCGGCGCTGTGCAGGGGGAGCGGCGCTCGCAGTGCGCTTGGGTGGCAGTGGGAGCTTCGGCTTCAACCCTGGCTAGCCACGCCATGCTCTCCTCCGTAAACCTGGCCATCAGAGCAGCGACTTCCACCTCTGACTGGAGGAGCCCAGCCATCAGAGGGTGCAGGAAGAGGGTGCAGGAAGAGCACCTGGATCGCCTCCTGAACTGCCACGATGCTTGCTGGCTCATCCACCGGCGTGACGTTTTGTAAGGTTTCGGACTCGGAAGGTACGTTACGATCCATGTGCAAGGCCTTATTAACACTAAAGCAAAACATGACTGACTGCGGTGCGTGAGGGGATCATATACACCCCCGTTGGTGAGCGGCAGGTGTATACTGAGTGACCTCATGCGCGAGGGGGTGGCTGCGCCCCATGGGCGCTGCAGGGCGGTGCTGACAGTGGGCTTCTGGAGCCTATCCCAGTGCTGAGTGGATGGAATGCAGGAAACCCTGCCTTTCGCCTGGATCAGCCATCAGTCCATCACAAGACAGACACACACATTCAAATTAGTAGTATTAGGGGGCAGTCATGGTATTAGGGGGCAGTCGTGGCCTGAAGGTTAGGGATCCGGCCTTGTGACCGGAAGGTCACCGGTTCGATCCCCGGGACCGGCAAGTCATGACTGTAGTGCCCTTGAGCAAGGCACCTAACCCCAACTGCTCCCCGGGCGCCGTGGATAAGGGCTGCCCACCGCTCCGGGCACGTGTGCTCACCGCCCCCTAGTGTGTATGTTCACTAGTGTGTGTATATGTGGGTGTTTCACTGCACGGATGGGTTAAATGCGGAGGTCAAATTCCGCTGTGTGTAAACACATGTGGCTAATCGTAGTTCTACGTTCTACGTTCTAGTAAATTAGTATGTCCAACTCACCTGACTTCCGGAGTTTAGGAGGGAACCCACATGGAGAGAACATGCAAACCCAACACATAAACAAACCCAGGCACTGTTCTTCCCACCAGAAGTTCTTTGCTCTGGTATGAGCCCAAGAGATGCAGATTATTACATTATAAAAGTATCAGTAAAAATTTGATCTTATAAAACAACATTCACAAATATACTGAAACTGTGTTTAAGCAACTGCTTACAGCTATAAACCAAATCTACAAATTAACTGAAATGTGCAAATGTGAAATCAAATAAATAATACTACTAATAACTCAGATTCACAAATGTGTAATAATATTTTAACATTTTTGTGATTAAGATAAGGTTTCTCCATAGAAGTAGATATGTGCTTGCATATATTCGACTTTACCCCTAAAAATTATAATCATTATTCTTAAAATTCATTATTTTTTAGTACAGTGTAGTCAGAACTGTCCTGCAGCAGAGCTGTTAGCTTGACTGCTAATGTAGATATCATCTTAGATTTAGAACAGAAATTCCACAACATTGTTCTAGAATGCAAACTAGGAACAGGTGAGGGGCAGAGACACAGGACAGCCATGTGACCAAAACAGAAACACATGGCTAACACATGACTAAAGACAGGAGATGTAAACAACGACAGACAGGAGAACAGAGAACAAAAAAAGAACAGACAGATATACAAGAGGTTAAAAACTTGGTAGAACTTGTTAGAACTTGTTAGAACGGTGCAGCAAATGTTTTTTTCCATTTGGAGTTAAAATCAGTGTCACCAGAACTTGAACCAGAAATCATGTTTTTGAAAAAAAAAGGTGTGTGAAATTTGTGTCTCTAAAAATTTGACCTGGAAAATGTTTGGTATTTTACAAGAAAAAATAATTCAGTTGCCAAAAAAAAAATAGGTTGTGAAATTCAGCTAAAGTACTGCTGGCTGACAGTACATGAGATGGACATTATGACAGTATTTATCCAGCTTGTGATGCATCTAGGCACAATCTATATCTTTTATATGTGTATGATCAATATAGACAGCTCACAAAATACTCAATTGAATGTTTGAGTATAAAGCGTGTAGCGTTGTTCCAGCTTGTCTCGTTAAAACTTCTTGTTTATAAAAAATGTATGTAAACATTTATGAATCATATTACTGTAAAACTGCAATATATGAAGGAAAGGTATGTTTTCAGACCCAAACTAGAAATGCAGAAATCACATATGCTGTTAACAATAATGGCACAAAGAAGCATTGCTCCTCAAGACTAAGGCTTCTTATGAAACATTTTAGCATTAAATTTACTTTTATAAACTTAGAATTCTATACACACGTCACTACCAATCTAAATAAAAAACAAAGGAGAGGGTTCCATACAAACCCAGTAACTGAGTTGAAGGTCAACTGTGAAAGTGATTTCTGCGTAACATGTGAGTCAGTGAGGCACATTTAACACACATTAACTTCCCTAACAAACCTGAGTCACATTGTAAATCTCATTAGATCAGTTAACTCACACATAGTCTGCGGTGGGTTACCAAGGAGAAAGACTAATCCACAGTAGATTAACATCAGCTCATGTGTGGGTGTGTAGACTATACAGGAGTATCCGGTCAGTTAGACGGCTGGCATTGTCTTTCATTGGTCATGTGTAGTTCAGATAAGAAAAAATAGCATCAGTACGTTTCACCTTTTAAAGATTGTCATGTTTTGTGTTGCAGGAAGCGTTTAGGCAAGATTGCATCACAAGACTCGGGACAAGGCTCGGGTATACTCTTTCAAGGAACACTTCTGATTTTGACTACATGCTCTGTGTTGTCGATCAAGGAAGAGTCTTCATAAGTGCAGCTGGTTCAGAAGTAGAGAAGGAGGCGTTGGCTTTACTCCAGGCTACTCTGCTCCACAGCAGGCTCTCCCTCTTCTGTTTTTTGGGACATTGGACCCCATGGACGTTCAAGACTTAATATTACAACTGAACAGTTGAATGAACTTTTTGAGATTGGACTATCGGTTTCATATATTTCCAACATTCTCAGAGTCTCAAAAAGCACAGTTCACCGCAGAATGCGATAGATAGATAGATAGATAGATAGATAGATAGATAGACAGATAGATAGACAGACAGACAGACAGACAGATAGATAGATAGATAGATAGACAGATAGATAGACAGACAGACAGACAGACAGATAGATAGATAGATAGATAGATAGATAGATAGATAGATAGACAGATAGATAGACAGATAGATAGATAGATAGATAGACAGATAGATAGACAGATAGATAGACAGATAGATGGATAGACAGACAGATAGATGGATAGATAGACAGATAGATAGATAGATAGACAGATAGATAGATAGATAGATAGAATACGATATATCGGTGTCAGATACGTACTCCGCTCTTTTTAATGATGATCTTGACACAGTAGTGAGAAACATCAAGTCAAGATCTCCACATGCAGGCTACCGAACAGTCAGGAGATGCCTTCAGGCTGAGGGCCGCCGCATCCAGTGGGCGAAAGTAAAGGCCTCACTGCATCGCGTTGACACTGCTGGCATGTTGTCGAGGTTGTCAAGTATGGGTTGTGTTGTTCGCCACGAGTACTCTGTTCCTGGCGGTTGTGCATGCAGCACATTGACACCAAGCTTATCAGGTAGTCAATCTTTTTATGCACATTATGCATGTAAACTGCTTGTACTTTGCTTAAACAGTTATAAAGTGTTGTTGTGCTTGTATTTTAAAATCAAACATTTATATATCATCGTTTCCATATTTTTTTAGTGGTTAGGGTTATTTGGTATTGAGATGCACTCATGATGGGTATGCTTGTTGTATGAATAACTGTTAGGAATAATATACAATAGGAATTTTAGTTATACATTAGTCATTCAGATGTAGGTGTTTTGTGAAATTGTCGGTCATTATAGAGAACCTCTAGATAAACTGATTTATTTCCAGTGGTGGTGAATAGAACACAAATCAACACAAATATAGCCCTTTCCAAAACTGCCAGTAAAAAAGATTTTCTGGATTTGTACGTATACTGTTGATAGAGGAAAACTAATTAAAAGTACATTGTTTTAAGCTGCTGAATTGTCTTACAACACTCCACATGTACGTACAGATGAAGCTACCGAGCCAGAATCATGCTGGCATGTCAACAGTTACCGTTTTATGTTTTTGCTCTCTACGATGTAGTTTGTAGAGACTTCAAAGCCCTCCTGGCTCCCGTCACCTTATTATGAACAATTCTGACTTTGTCAGTGCTTGTAGAACAGGACATTTTATATCAGTGTCACAATATTATTAAAGCAGAAAACATTGGAACACACATTTTAACTCAGAAGTTTTTTATTTTATATTTATTATAAAAATGGCTGTTCTTATATTTTATATAAAAATGCCTGTCTTAAGACATTTTAGCTTGTGAAAATTAAGATAATACAGAGCTCTTAAACTGGTAATGTGGTTCACTGCAATACTAATATTAATAACAATATTAATTTTCACAAGCTAAAATGTCTTAAGACATTTTGATATATGACATGTTGTCTAGGCTTAATATTCACTTTCTGCTTATCTTTACAGATACAGTATTGTAATATTTGGTGGTATTGATGGCTTCTCAGGGAAGTTAAGCCCTGAAGTCTTGTTGCTGAGAGTTTACAGTGCATGTAGTACCACTATCACATCTGAAATCAAGGCTTTTAAAGAATGTTTATTCTGCTTCTGTTGTAGTAACTGTCTCAACTGTCCAAAGAAGACTTTTTTTGTAGATTTTGGGAAGCATTGCTGTGAGGGTTTGGTTGCATTCAATGATTAGCAAGGTCAGGATCTTACATGATTACTGCCCCACATCATCCTCAAATCCCATCCAAAAGTATTGCATGGAGCACAATCATTCCAGAGTACACAGTTCCTCTGTCCACAGCACACTGCTGGGGGCCTTATACACCTCTAGCCCTGGCAGTAGGCATGGTGCCAGTAATTCAGTCAGTCAGTTAATCAGTCAGTTCCCTGATGGAACCTGTGAAGCTGTTCCTGATGGAACCTGCAAATCTGTGGCAGCAGTGCATACAAGTTAACTAGCTGAATGCATTCATTAGAACCAGTGATGCACTTTTCTTATTTTTCATGACAAATCTACTAAATCTCCAATGCAGTAACATTCATGACTTCAAATTTCATTACAATTCTGAAAAAACTTGATTGGAGTTACTTCTTCTGTTGGGGGAAAGGAGATACTGCAGACACACTGAAAATACAAAAATAAAAAGTGGGAAATGTACTTTTGGTTTAAAGTGTCCTTTATTCCGAGTGTCTCGAGCCTGCATTTGAGCATCATAGAGTTTATCATAGAGGAATGTTTGAGTACAGATCATGTATCTCAATGCTGCTTCAAACAACAGGGCTTCAACAGCAAATGCATTCTTCTTAGATGGTGTGAGGAAGTTCGGATGGCCTTACAAGTCAGTGAAACTTTTAGTGTCCTTGTAATGAACATTTTTGTAGCTCAGAATGCTTTAATCTGAAAAATGTTTAGTCGGTGCCACCAGTAAATACTCTGTACTCCCCTCCAGAGTGAGAGCAGATCAGGGCATGGAGAACGTGGACAGTGCTCAGGCGATGTTTGCTGTACGAGGAACCGAGTGTAGAAGCTTTATATCAATCAGAGGTATGAATGAGGAATGTGCCTGAGGAGATTAAAATGTTATGTTCTTTGTGCTCTTGAACATAAAATAAGCCATAAACCAGAAAAGTATGTTAGACAAATAAATATTCTATCCACTTAAACCACCGCGTGTGATGTGACGCAACGCACCCAACAAATATGTTGTTATTGAAAACAACAAACTTCATAAATTCAATTCATAAACTCACTGCCCCCTAGTGTATGTGGGCACCGGTTTATGTATGTGGGTTCCAGCGGATCCAACACATTCTCTCTCTGGCTGCCACCCAGGTGTTCATCCAGTCTCCTGTCGTTTCAGGGCTCGACTGTTGTTTGTTTGCAGGTGTTGCACTCGGGCTGTGTTTCTCCTTGTGTGTATTCTCTGCTGTCCAGGTGTCGGCGCCGTGTTTCTGGCTGTGTTTCTCCCTGTGTGTATTCTCTGCTGTCCAGGTGTCGGCGCCGTGTTTCTGGCTGTGTTTCTCCCTGTGTGTATTCTCTGCTGTCCAGGTGTCGGCGCCGTGTTTCTGGCTGTGTTTCTCCCTGTGTGTATTCTCTGCTGTCCAGGTGTCGGCGCCGTGTTTCTGGCTGTGTTTCTCCCTGTGTGTATTCTCTGCTGTCCAGGTGTCGGCGCCGTGTTTCTGGCTGTGTTTCTCCCTGTGTGTATTCTCTGCTGTCCAGGTGTCGGCGCCGTGTTTCTGGCTGTGTTTCTCCCTGTGTGTATTCTCTGCTGTCCAGGTGTCGGCGCCGTGTTTCTGGCTGTGTTTCTCCCTGTGTGTATTCTCTGCTGTCCAGGTGTCGGCGTTGTGTTTCTGGCTGTGTTTCTCCCTGTGTGTATTCTCTGTTGTCCAGGTGTCGGCGCCGTGTTTCTGGCTGTGTTTCTCCCTGTGTGTATTCTCT
>CM038718.1:694706-712206 GCA_021613375.1 Megaleporinus macrocephalus
AACACTTACACACACACACACACACACACACTCACAAACACTTACACACACACACACACACACACTCACACACACAAACACTTACACAGACACACACACTCACAAACACTTACACACTTACACAGACACACAGACACTCACACACTCACAAACACTTACACACTTACACAGACACACACACTCACAAACACTTACACACACACAGACACTCACACACTCACAAACACTTACACACTTACACAGACACACACACTCACCAACACTTACACACACACACACAGACACTCACACACTCACAAATAGTACAGTGTGAACTTCATCTTCAGCTAGTCTTCCTCAGGACAGCTGCTCTGCTTATTCTGTTATTGATGTGTTTGTTTGTTTGTTTGTTTGTTTGTTTGTTTAAGAAGGTTCACCTGACAGTCCGACCTCCTAAACTTCAGGAACAAACTGAGCAGAGGTCATGTTATGACACCGTTCCCATGGAAACAATCAGTTGACAGAAGCAGGGTGTGACCAACTGACCGAGCCGTTATCAGCGTAGACCTCACGATCAGCGAGAGCCAGCACCAGTTACTCCTCCTGCAGGAGATCCAGATTCAGAGAACAGAGGGGTCCGCTCACAGCGAGGGGTCCGCTCACAGCGAGGGGTCCGCTCACAGCGAGGGGTCAGCAAGTGGTCAGATCACAGGGAGACTGGAGGTGAGTTGAATGAAGGTAGGAACAGTGAACAGGTGTGTATTAGTGAGTGGTCTGTCTGAGTGCACTTCACAGGTGTGTTGAAGGAGGGTTATGGAGTGTTAAATGAGTGTTATGGAGTGTTAAAGGAGTGTTATGGAGTGTTAAAGGAGTGTTATGGAGTGTTAAAGGATTGTTAAATTAGTGTTATGGAGTGTTATGGAGTGTATCAGAGGTGGTCAGTGAGACGCTCAGTCCTGCTCTGATGATGACGTGACGTTGTGGGTGTGAATTGTTCTCTCTCGGGGAGCGAGGGTGTGGAGGGTGAGCGAGGGTGTGGAGGGTGAGCGAGGGTGTGGAGGAGATCTGGAGATCCAGAAGAAGGTGAGTTCAGACTCTCTGGTCACGCGGTGTTCTGATAGTCCTGCTTTCTGATTGGTCTCTCAGTTCAGCTTAATTTTAATATTAATAACAGACTGGAGCAGACCTCCACTGCTCTGCTGAAGCTAGACAGATGTTCTAAACAGTTGTTATTCTGGGATTAGGGGCTGTAGATTGTTACTCTGGGATTAGGGCTGTAGATTGTTATTCTGGGATTAGGGGCTGTAGATTGTTACTCTGGGATTAGGGGCTGTAGATTGTTACTCTGGGATTAGGGGCTGTAGATTGTTACTCTGGGATTAGGGGCTGTAGGTTGTTACTCTGGGATTAGGGGCTGTAGATTGTTTACTCTGGATTAGGGGTCGTAGGTTGTTATTCTGGGATTAGGGGCTGTAGGTTGTTATTCTGGGATTAGGGGCTGTAGATTGTTATTCTGGGATTAGGGCTGTAGATTGTTATTCTGGGATTAGGGGCTGTAGATTGTTACTCTGGGATTAGGGGCTGTAGGTTGTTACTCTGGGATTAGGGGCTGTAGGTTGTTACTCTGGGATTAGGGGCTGTAGATTGTTATTCTGGGATTAGGGGCTGTAGGGTGTTACTCTGGGATTAGGGGCCTGTAGATTGTTATTCTGGATTAGGGGCTGTAGGTTGTTATTCTGGGATTAGGGGCTGTAGGTTGTTATTCTGGGATTAGGGGCTGTAGATTGTTATTCTGGGATTAGGGGCTGTAGATTGTTATTCTGGGATTAGGGGCTGTAGGTTGTTATTCTGGGATTAGGGGCTGTAGGTTGTTACTCTGGGATTAGGGGCTGTAGATTGTTACTCTGGGATTAGGGGCTGTAGGTTGTTATTCTGGGATTAGGGGCTGTAGGTTGTTATTCTGGGATTAGGGGCTGTAGATTGTTACTCTGGGATTAGGGGCTGTAGGTTGTTATTCTGGGATTAGGGGCTGTAGATTGTTATTCTGTGATTAGGGGCTGTAGGTTGTTATTCTGGGATTAGGGGCTGTAGATTGTTACTCTGGGATTAGGGGCTGTAGATTGTTATTCTGGGATTAGGGGCTGTAGGTTGTTATTCTGGGATTAGGGGCTGTAGATTGTTATTCTGGGATTAGGGGCTGTAGGTTGTTATTCTGGGATTAGGGGCTGGAGATTGTTATTCTGGGATTAGGGGGCTGTAGATTGTTATTCTGGGATTAGGGGCTGTAGGTTGTTATTCTGGGATTAGAGGCTGTAGATTGTTATTCTGGGATTAGGGCTGTAGTTTGTTACTCTGGGATTAGGGCTGTAGATTGTTACTCTGGGATTAGGGGCTGTAGATTGTTATTCTGGGAATAGGGGCTGTAGATTGTTACTCTGGGATTAGGGCTGTAGATTGTTAGTCTGGGATTAGGGCTGTAGGTTGTTATTCTGGGATTAGGGCTGTCGATTGTTACTCTGGGATTAGGGCTGTAGATTGTTACTCTGGGATTAGGGGCTGTAGATTGTTATTCTGGGATTAGGGGCTGTAGGTTGTTATTCTGGGATTAGGGGCTGTAGATTGTTATTCTGGGATTAGGGGCTGTAGATTGTTATTCTGGGATTAGGGGCTGTAGATTGTTATTCTGGGATTAGGGGCTGTAGATTGTTATTCTGGGATTAGGGGCTGTAGGTTGTTATTCTGGGATTAGAGGCTGTAGATTGTTATTCTGGGATTAGGGCTGTAGTTTGTTACTCTGGGATTAGGGCTGTAGATTGTTATCTGGGATTAGGGGCTGTAGGTTGTTATTCTGGGATTAGGGCTGTAGATTGTTATCTGGGATTAGGGCTGTAGTTTTTACTCTGGGATTAGGGCTGTAGATTGTTACTCTGGGATTAGGGCTGTAGATTGTTATCTGGGATTAGGGCTGTAGATTGTTATTCTGGGATTAGGGCTGTAGATTGTTACTCTGGGATTAGGGCTGTAGATTGTTACTCTGGGATTAGGGGCGTAGATTGTTATCTGGGATTAGGGCTGTAGATTGTTATCTGGGATTAGGGGCTGTAGATTGTTATCTGGGATTAGGGCTGTAGGTTGTTATTCTGGGATTAGGGGCTGTAGATTGTTATTCTGGGATTAGGGGCTGTCGATTGTTACTCTGGGATTAGGGCTGTAGATTGTTACTCTGGGATTAGGGGCTGTAGATTGTTATTCTGGGATTAGGGCTGTAGGTTGTTATTCTGGGATTAGGGGCTGTAGATTGTTATTCTGGGATTAGGGGCTGTAGGTTGTTATTCTGGGATTAGGGCTGTAGATTGTTACTCTGGGATTAGGGGCTGTAGATTGTTACTCTGGGATTAGGGCTGTAGATTGTTACTCTGGGATTAGGGGCTGTAGATTGTTACTCTGGGATTAGGGGCTGTAGATTGTTACTCTGGGATTAGGGGCTAGAGTTATTCTGGGATTAGGGCTGTAGATTGTTACTCTGGGATTAGGGGCTGTAGATTGTTATTCTCTGGGATTAGGGGCTGTAGATTGTTACTCTGGGATTAGGGGCTGTAGGTTGTCTCTGGGATTAGGGGCTGTAGTTGTTATTCTGGGATGGGGCTGTAGATTGTTATCTGGGATTAGGGGCTGTAGATTGTTACTCTGGGATTAGGGGCTGTAGATTGTTATTCTGGGATTAGGGGCTGTAGTTGTTATTCTGGGATTAGGGGCTGTAGGTTGTTACTCTGGGATTAGGGGCTGTAGATTGTTATTCTGGGATTAGGGGCTGTAGATTGTTATTCTGGGATTAGGGGCTGTAGGTTGTTACTCTGGGATTAGGGGCTGTAGATTGTTATTCTGGGATTAGGGGGCTGTAGATTGTTATTCTGGATTATGGGCTGTAGGTTGTTACTCTGGGATTAGGGCTGTAGATTGTTACTCTGGGATTAGGGGCTGTAGGTGTTTACTCTGGGATTAGGGCTGTAGATTGTTACTCTGGGATTAGGGGCTGTAGGTTGTTATTCTGGGATTAGGGGCTGTAGATTGTTACTCTGGGATTAGGGGCTGTAGGTTGTTACTCTGGGATTAGGGCTGTAGATTGTTACTCTGGGATTAGGGGCTGTAGGTTGTTACTCTGGGATTAGGGCTGTAGATTGTTTCTCTGGGATTAGGGGCTGTAGGTTGTTTATTCTGGGATTAGGGGGCTGAGATTGTTACTCTGGGATTAGGGGCTGTAGGTTGTTACTCTGGGATTAGGGGCTGTAGAT
Organism: Megaleporinus macrocephalus; assembly: GCA_021613375.1. Classification (NCBI taxonomy): domain Eukaryota; kingdom Metazoa; phylum Chordata; class Actinopteri; order Characiformes; family Anostomidae; genus Megaleporinus; species Megaleporinus macrocephalus. The sequence goes on from CM038718.1 coordinate 698,978, forward strand.
TGTTATTCTGGGATTAGGGCTGTAGATTGTTACTCTGGGATTAGGGGCTGTAGATTGTTATTCTGGGATTAGGGGCTGTAGATTGTTATTCTGGGATTAGGGGCTGTAGGTTGTTACTCTGGGATTAGGGCTGTAGATTGTTATTCTGGGATTAGGGCTGTAGATTGTTATTCTGGGATTAGGGGCTGTAGGTTGTTACTCTGGGATTAGGGGCTGTAGATTGTTATTCTGGGATTAGGGGCTGTAGATTGTTATTCTGGGATTATGGGCTGTAGGTTGTTACTCTGGGATTAGGGGCTGTAGATTGTTACTCTGGGATTAGGGGCTGTAGGTTGTTACTCTGGGATTAGGGGCTGTAGATTGTTATTCTGGGATTAGGGGCTGTAGGTTGTTACTCTGGGATTAGGGGCTGTAGATTGTTATTCTGGGATTGGGGCTGTAGGTTGTTATTCTGGGATTAGGGGCTGTAGGTTGTTACTCTGGATTAGGGCTGTAGATTGTTATTCTGGGATTAGGGGCTGTAGGTTGTTACTCTGGGATTAGGGCTGTAGATTGTTACTCTGGGATTAGGGGCTGTAGGTTGTTATTCTGGGATTAGGGCTGTAGATTGTTACTCTGGGATTAGGGGCTGTAGGTTGTTATTCTGGGATTAGGGGCTGTAGATTGTTACTCTGGGATTAGGGGCTGTAGGTTGTTACTCTGGGATTAGGGGCTGTAGATTGTTATTCTGGGATTAGGGGCTGTAGATTGTTATTCTGGGATTATGGGCTGTAGGTTGTTACTCTGGGATTAGGGCTGTAGATTGTTACTCTGGGATTAGGGGCTGTAGGTTGTTACTCTGGGATTAGGGGCTGTAGATTGTTATTCTGGGATTAGGGGCTGTAGGTTGTTATTCTGGGATTAGGGGCTGTAGGTTGTTACTCTGGGATTAGGGCTGTAGATTGTTATTCTGGGATTAGGGGCTGTAGGTTGTTACTCTGGGATTAGGGCTGTAGATTGTTACTCTGGGATTAGGGGCTGTAGGTTGTTATTCTGGGATTAGGGGCTGTAGATTGTTACTCTGGGATTAGGGGCTGTAGGTTGTTACTCTGGGATTAGGGCTGTAGATGTTCTGCTGTATGGGAGCTGTGTGGAAGGCCGTGTGTGGGTGTGCTCTGATGTATTGTTGAGAGTGAAGGTGAGGTCAGTTCTCAGGTGCTGAGTGAATATTTGTGGTGGGGCGTGTACGCTGTTAGACTAAAACCAGAAGGATGTAGAAGAATCTGTTAGAGGCGACTGGTGGAGACAAGGTCGAGTTAGATAGACCAGTCTGGGGGTCCTGGGGGGCTGACATCCAGCACAGTTTGTGAGTTACCTGCTTGAACACACCTGATATCTGTTAAGAAGCAGGATTAGTCGTGAGTTTGAGCAGGACCCTTTACTGGACACTGACCTTCTGGGACATGAGTAACGGGGGTCAGTGGCTTCGGGCCTCTAGCTCTGTAGCTGACCAGTATTGATTTTGTATTTACGAACGATCAGCTGATTTATTTCTTCAGTTCGTCTACGAGTAAATCTCTCCAGCTTTTAAAGTGAAGCCAGTAACACAGTAGACTCACAGCTGCTGTTCAGGATTCTAACCAGCAGGTGTCAGTAATGTGCACAGGAGAGCTTCACTGCTTTCATCTGACATCTGATAGTAAGATTCAACTCTGACCACTGGCCAATCAGTGAGCTGCTCCTAGAGCTCGCCTCTGACCACTAGCCAATCAGTGAGCTGCTCCTAGAGCTCCCCTCCTACCACAGGCCAATCAGTGAGCTGCTCCTAGAGCTCGCCTCTGACCACTAGCCAATCAGTGAGCTGCTCCTAGAGCTCCCCTCCTACCACAGGCCAATCAGTGAGCTGCTCCTAGAGCTCGCCTCTGACCACTGGCCAATCAGTGAGCTGCTCCTAGAGCTCGTCTCTGACCACTGGCCAATCAGTGAGCTGCTCCTAGAGCTCGCCTCTGACCACTGGCCAATCAGTGAGCTGCTCCTAGAGCTCGCCTCTGACCACTGGCCAATCAGTGAGCTGTTCCTAGAGCTCGCCTCTGACCACTGGCCAATCAGTGAGCTGCTCCTAGAGCTCCCCTCCTACCACAGGCCAATCAGTGATCAGAAATACTGTAGGTTCATTTACGCTACAGGAGAACCACTGGCTGTACGTGTGGTCGGGGTCAGTTTCCTGTCTGGGGGGACCAACACTGACCACTGACCTTCTGCACTGATCTGTGATCAGACGTTTACTGCCAGCCTGTCGCTGCAGGACCACCAAACAACAGCATGACATCCTGACCTTCACAGACAGAAACCATATTTCAGGTCCGTCACATACATAACCTGTTCTGTTCTTCTTACAGTCTGAAGGTAACAGAACCTTTTCAGGTGCTATATAGAACCATCTACAACATATCCTCCATCAACCTGGACCACGTAGGACCTCCTGGTGCTCCTCAGTGTCTCGGCTTACAAACATCATAAGCACTGCGTTTGAAAATGTGAGAACTGAGGTCTTCTTTCGGCCCAGTTCGGAGGACGTGCTGATGTTCCTATGATCCTCTGCTTCTCAAACCCCTGCAGTACAGGAGCAGAACCTGTTTGGACGTAGAGCTAGTCTTTATGTTCATGCTCACATTTGTTCTGAAAGTTGGAACCACTTTGTGGCAGAACCAGCCGGATCCTGGTTTTATACGGACCCCCTGCTGGGTTGCGAGCGCTGCGGCGGGAAGCGTCAGTTTGTTGCGTGGGAGTTAAAGGGTTAATCTGAGCCCACCCTGGAGCTGCTGCTCCATCTGCTCCACTTAGACGAGACACAGATACGCCCACCGCGGGGGTCTGACCTACTCTACTGGAGGGAGGAAGTTGTTCAGCGTCCAGGGGTGAATGTCCAGGGGTGAATGTCCATAATGTCCAGGGGTGAATGTCCAGGGGTGAATGTCCATAATGTCCAGTAGTGAATGTCCAGGGGTGAATGTCCAGCGGTGAGTGTCCAGGGGTGAATGTCCAGCGGTGAATGTCCAGGGGTGAATGTCCAGGGGTGAATGTTCATAATGTCCAGTAGTGAATGTCCAGGGGTGAATGTCCAGCGGTGAGTGTCCAGCGGTGAATGTCCAGCGGTGAATGTCCAGGGGTGAATGTCCAGGGGTGAATGTCCATAATGTCCAGGGGTGAATGTCCAGGGGTGAATGTCCGGGGGTGAATGTCCAGGGGTGAATGTCCATAATGTCCAGGGGTGAATGTCCGGGGGTGAATGTCCAGGGGTGAATGTCCATAATGTCCAGGGGTGAATGTCCAGGGGTGAATGTCCGGGGGTGAATGTCCAGGGGTGAATGTCCATAATGTCCAGGGGTGAATGTCCGGGGGTGAATGTCCATAATGTCCAGGGGTGAATGTCCAGGGGTGAAACTCCTTACTTGGCTTCTTATCTGCTTCAGCTGATACAGGCTGCGTCACCAGCTCTGCAGTGGAGACGGATGGTTTATTTGTTACTGGTCCCAGAACAGAGTCCTGCAGGCGCCATACAAGGACCAACACTGTTTACATTCCTGAACATATAGAGGTCTAAGTGGCAGAACCCTCCTGACCTCAGCACTGACCTCAGCACTGACCCCAGCACTGACCCCAGCACTGACACCAGCACTGACCTCAGCACTGACCTCAGCACTGACTGCAGCACTGACCTCAGCACTGACCCCAGCACTGACCCCAGCACTGACACCAGCACTGACCTCAGCACTGACCTCAGCACTGACCTCAGCACTGACCTCAGCACTGACCGCAGCTTTATTGTATGGCTAAACTGAAGCCCAGTCTGAGGCTGGCGAGTCTAAAGCTGCAGTGAGGTCTCGGCGGAGGAAACAGATCACTCTGGAGTAGATTCAGTTCAGGTTCAGCGGTGATGAACTCACTCTGCTCCGGTGCTGCTGGTGAGGTATTTGAAGGTTGAACTGATGTGCTGTGATGCTTTAGTTGATGTTTACCACAGTGCGAAACACAGGGGGTCCTGGGGGGGTCAAGGATCGCCTAATTGACCTCCTGGACCCCCTAAATGTAAATTCCAGGGGGTCCCTGTGATCAGAGGAGGACGGGTCTCCCCTTGAGAGTCTCGGTTCCTCCCAAGGTTTCTTCTTGCCACCATAGTGACTGATCTTCAGATCCTCTGTACCATCAGATCACGTCACAGTCACCAGACCCCAACCCAGCTGAACACCTGCAGGAGACTTGTTCATTCTGTGCCAAGGAGCTTCTGAATATGTTCTTCTTGCTGGAGCTGCTGTTGCAGGAGCTGCTGTGCTGTTTGCTTTGCAGGCTGCAGGGGGCGATATGTAAACCACACTGAGGCTGTTCTGATCTTGTTTCTCTCAGACAGTCAGATCCTGAGCTGCAATGAGCTTCACCGCTCAGGCCGAGGAGAAGCAGGACTGGGAGGAGGAAGGTGGAGCCGTCTCTATTCCAATGGACCCTCCCCCACCAGACAACTCTGACCACGGCCCCCTCAGTGCTCCTGCCCCAGATGTCCCCCCTCCCCCTCCGCCCCTCCCAGGCTTGGGGCAGCGAAGGCGGAAGGTACGGAGTTTCTACTGGAAACCCATCCCAGAGGAGCGTGTCCATCAGCGCGGAGAACCCAACCTGTGGACGCTCGGACAGGCTGCTGGGAAACACACGTTCCACATCGACGTGAAGACCATCGAGGAGCTGTTTGGTCAACGGGATAACACACAATCACCCACGGCAACCAGCAGGAAGAGCAGCCTATCACACGGCTCCGTGCAGGAACCCAAAAAGGAGGTGGGTGCGTTTCAGTACCGTCACCCCACAACAACCAACATACTACAATACAAAACTAATACTACTGACACTCTCTGACTGTACTGAACTAATACTACCATCACTCTCTGACTGTACTGAACTAATACTACCATCACTCTCTGACTGTACTGAACTAATACTACCACCACTTTCTGACTGTACTGAACTAATAATACCACCACTTTCTGACTGTACTGAACTAATACTACCATCACTCTCTGACTGTACTGAACTAATACTACTGATACTCTCTGACTGTACTGAACTAATATTACCATCACTCTCTGACTGTACTACACTAAAACTACTGATACTCTCTGACTGTACTGAACTAATACTACCAATACTCTCTGACTGTACTGAACTAATACTACCATCACTCTCTGACTGTACTGAACTAATACTACCATCACTCTCTGACTGTACTGAACTAATACTACCATCACTCTCTGACTGTACTGAACTAATACTACCACCACTCTCTGACTGTACTGAACTAATACCACCATCACTCTCTGACTGTACTGAACTAATACTACCAATACTCTCTGACTGTACTACACTAAAACTACTGATACTCTCTGACTGTACTGAACTAATACTACCATCACTCTCTGACTGTACTGAACTAATACTACCACCACTCTCTGACTGTACTGAACTAATACTACCACCACTGTTTGCCTGTACTGAACTAATACTACCACCATTCTCTGACTGTACTACACTAAAACTACTGATACTCTCTGACTGTACTGAACTAATACTACCACCACTCTCTGACTGTACTGAACTAATACTACCAATACTCTCTGACTGTACTGAACTAATACTACCACCACTGTCTGACTGTACTGAACTAATACTACCACCACTGTTTGCCTGTACTGAACTAATACTACCACCACTCTCTGACTGTACTGAACTAATACTACCACCACTGTTTGCCTGTACTGAACTAATACTACCACCACTGTCTGACTGTACTGAACTAATACAACCACCACTGTCTGACTGTACTGAACTAATACTACCACCACTGTTTGCCTGTACTGAACTAATACTACCACCACTCTCTTACTGTACTGAACTAATACTACCACCACTCTCTGACTGTACTGAACTAATACAACCACCACTCTCTTACTGTACTGAACTAATACTACCACCACTCTCTGACTGTACTGAACTAATACTACCGATACTCTCTGACTGTACTGAACTAAGACTACCACCACTGTCTGACTGTACTGAACTAATACTACCACCACTCTCTGACTGTACTGAACTAATACAACCACCACTGTCTGACTGTACTGAACTAATACTATTACTACTCTCTTACTGTACTGAACTAATACTACCACCACTCTCTGACTGTACTACACTAATACTACTGATACTCTCTGACTGTACTGAACTAATACTACCACCACTCTCTGACTGTACTGAACTAATACAACCACCACCGTCTGACTGTACTGAACTAATACTATTACCACTCTCTTACTGTACTGAACTAATACTACCACCACTCTCTGACTGTTCTGAACTAATACTACTGATACTCTCTGACTGTACTGAACTAATACTACTACCACTCTCTGACTGTACTGAACTAATACTACCACCATTGTCTGACTGTACTGAACTAATACTATTACCACTCTCTTACTGTACTGAACTAATACTACCACCACTCTCTGACTGTACTGAGCTAATACTACCACCACTGTCTGACTGTACTGAACTAATACTACCACCACAATCTGCCTGTACTGAACTAATACTATTACCACTCTCTTACTGTACTGAACTAATACTACCACCACTCTCTGACTGTACTGAACTAATACTACTACCACTCTCTGACTGTACTACACTAATACTACCGATTCTCTCTGACTGTACTGAACTAATACTACCACCACTCTCTGATTGTACTACACTAATACTACCACCTCTCTCTGACTGTACTGAACTAATACTACCACCACTCTCTGACTGTACTGAACTAATACTATTACCACTCTCTTACTGTACTGAACTAATACTACTGATACTCTCTGACTGTACTGAACTAATACTACCACCACTCTCTGACTGTACTGAACTAATACTACCACCACTGTCTGACTGTACTGAACTAATACTACCACCACTCTCTGACTGTACTGAACTAATACAACCACCACTGTCTGACTGTACTGAACTAATACTATTACTACTCTCTTACTGTACTGAACTAATACTACCACCACTCTCTGACTGTACTACACTAATACTACTGATACTCTCTGACTGTACTGAACTAATACTACTACCACTCTCTGACTGTACTACACTAATACTACTGATTCTCTCTGACTGTACTGAACTAATACTACTGATACTCTCTGACTGTACTGAACTAATACTACCACCACTCTCTGACTGTACTGAACTAATACTACCACCACTCTCTGACTGTACTGAACTAATACTACCACCACTGTCTGACTGTACTGAACTAATACTACCACCACTGTCTGACTGTACTGAACTAATACTATTACCACTCTCTTACTGTACTGAACTAATACTACCACCACTCTCTGACTGTACTGAGCTAATACTACCACCACTGTCTGACTGTACTGAACTAATACTACCACCACAATCTGCCTGTACTGAACTAATACTATTACCACTCTCTTACTGTACTGAACTAATACTACCACCACTCTCTGACTGTACTGAACTAATACTACTACCACTCTCTGACTGTACTACACTAATACTACCGATTCTCTCTGACTGTACTGAACTAATACTACCACCACTCTCTGATTGTACTACACTAATACTACCACCTCTCTCTGACTGTACTGAACTAATACTACCACCACTCTCTGACTGTACTGAACTAATACTACTACCACTCTCTGACTGTACTACACTAATACTACCGATTCTCTCTGACTGTACTGAACTAATACTACTGATACTCTCTGACTGTACTGAACTAATACTACCAACACTCTCTGACTGTACTGAACTAATACTACCGATACTCTCTGACTGTACTGAACTAATACTACCACCACTGTCTGACTGTACTGAACTAATACTACCACCACAATCTGCCTTTACTAAACTAATACTATTACCACTGTCTGACTGTACTGAACTAATACTACCACCACAATCTGCCTGTACTGAACTAATACTATTACCACTCTCTTACTGTACTGAACTAATACTACCACCACTCTCTGACTGTACTGAACTAATACTACTACCACTCTCTGACTGTACTACACTAATACTACCGATTCTCTCTGACTGTACTGAACTAATACTACCACCACTCTCTGATTGTACTACACTAATACTACCACCTCTCTCTGACTGTACTGAACTAATACTACCACCACTCTCTGACTGTACTGAACTAATACTATTACCACTCTCTTACTGTACTGAACTAATACTACTGATACTCTCTGACTGTACTGAACTAATACTACCACCACTCTCTGACTGTACTGAACTAATACTACCACCACTGTCTGACTGTACTGAACTAATACTACCACCACTCTCTGACTGTACTGAACTAATACAACCACCACTGTCTGACTGTACTGAACTAATACTATTACTACTCTCTTACTGTACTGAACTAATACTACCACCACTCTCTGACTGTACTACACTAATACTACTGATACTCTCTGACTGTACTGAACTAATACTACTACCACTCTCTGACTGTACTACACTAATACTACTGATTCTCTCTGACTGTACTGAACTAATACTACTGATACTCTCTGACTGTACTGAACTAATACTACCACCACTCTCTGACTGTACTGAACTAATACTACCACCACTCTCTGACTGTACTGAACTAATACTACCACCACTGTCTGACTGTACTGAACTAATACTACCACCACTGTCTGACTGTACTGAACTAATACTATTACCACTCTCTTACTGTACTGAACTAATACTACCACCACTCTCTGACTGTACTGAGCTAATACTACCACCACTGTCTGACTGTACTGAACTAATACTACCACCACAATCTGCCTGTACTGAACTAATACTATTACCACTCTCTTACTGTACTGAACTAATACTACCACCACTCTCTGACTGTACTGAAACTAATACTACTACCACTCTCTGACTGTACTACACTAATACTACCGATTCTCTCTGACTGTACTGAACTAATACTACCACCACTCTCTGATTGTACTACACTAATACTACCACCTCTCTCTGACTGTACTGAACTAATACTACCACCACTCTCTGACTGTACTGAACTAATACTACTACCACTCTCTGACTGTACTACACTAATACTACCGATTCTCTCTGACTGTACTGAACTAATACTACTGATACTCTCTGACTGTACTGAACTAATACTACCAACACTCTCTGACTGTACTGAACTAATACTACCGATACTCTCTGACTGTACTGAACTAATACTACCACCACTGTCTGACTGTACTGAACTAATACTACCACCACAATCTGCCTTTACTAAACTAATACTATTACCACTCTCTTACTGTACTGAACTAATACTACCACCACTCTCTGACTGTACTGAACTAATACTACTACCACTCACTGACTGTACTACACTAATACTACCGATACTCTCTGACTGTACTGAACTAATACTACCACCACTCTCTGACTGTACTGAACTAATACTACTACCTCTCTCTGACTGTACTGAACTAATACTACCGATACTCTCTGACTGTACTGAACTAATACTACCACCTCTCTCTGACTGTACTGAACTAATACTACCGATACTCTCTGACTGTACTGAGCTAATCTTACCACCTATCTTTGACTGTACTGAACTAATACTACCACAACTCCATGACTGTTCTATACTAATACTACCACCGCTCTCCGACTGTACTGAACTAATACTACCACCGCTCTCTGACTGTACTGAACTAATACTACTGATACTCTCTGACTGTTCTACACTAATACTACCACTGCTCTCCGACTGTACTGAACTAATACTACCACCGCTCTCTGACTGTACTGAGCTAATCTTACCACCTATCTTTGACTGTACTACACTAATAATACCACAACTCCATGACTGTTCTATACTAATACTACCACAACTCCATGACTGTTCTATACTAATACTACCACAGCTCTCTGACTGTACTGAACTAATACTACCACCTCTCTCTGACTGTACTGAACTAATACTACTGATACTCTCTGACTGTACTGAACTAATACTACCACTGCTCTCTGACTGTACTGAACTAATACTACCACCGCTTTCTGACTGTACTAAACTAATACTACCACTGCTCTCTGACTGTACTGAACTAATACTACCACCGCTCTCTGACTGTACTGAACTAATACTACCGATACTCTCTGACTGTACTGAGCTAATCTTACCACCTATCTTTGACTGTACTGAACTAATACTACCACAACCTCATGACTGTTCTATACTAATGCTACCACCGCTCTCCGACTGTACTGAACTAATACTACCACCACTCTCTGACTGTACTGAACTAATACTACTGATACTCTCTGACTGTTCTACACTAATACTACCACCGCTCTCCGACTGTACTGAACTAATACTACCACCGCTCTCTGACTGTACTGAACTAATACTACCACCGCTCTCTGACTGTACTGAACTAATACTACAGATACTCTCTGACTGTACTGAACTAATAATACCACCACTTTCTGACTGTACTGAACTAATACTACCACCGCTCTCTGACTGTACTGAATTTAAACAACCAGTTTTACCAGACCAGAGCAACCACCCTAGAGTAACTACACCAAAGCAGCCACACCAGTGTAATCACACCAGAGCGACCAGACCAAATCAACCACACCAGAGCGACCAGAACAGAGCAATCACACCAGAGTAGCTACACCAGAGCAACCAGAACAGAACAGAGTTTGTCTGCTGCCCGTGTGTGGATCAGAAGCTGACCTGCTTTATCTCTCCTCAGATGACCATCCTGGACTCTAAGAGGAGCATGAACGTGGCCATCTTCCTCAAACGCTTCAAAAAGTGAGTGTAAAGTCAGGAGTGTGAGTGTGAGTGTGAGTGTGTGTGTGTGAGTGTGTTTGGAGGTACAGCTCTACTTTCAGCTGTATGATATTCTCTGAACAGGCTACTGTGTGAGTGCAGATCTGTGATCAGTTTGTTGAACAGCTGCAGTATCAGTTCTGGACCGTGTCTGAGAGGTCGGATCTCCTATGTACTGAAATCAGGGAGTGGAGGAGGAACCAGAGGAGAGCAGGACATGGTGGATGCTGGATAACACAAAGGGAGCGTAGATAGTTTGATAGGAAGGAGGTTATGACGCCGGAGAGAAGCAATCTACTGACGTGGACTAGTGAACAAACGAACAAACAGAAAGAATGTGGTGTCATCATCTGACCAAGCTTTGTTTCTTCTGGTGGAACAATAAGTGAGCATCCTGCTAGAGTGAAATGATTCATCTGTAAGAACGTTACGGGGGTCAGGCAGGGGGTCCGGTCAGTAAGGAAAAGATCCAGGGGGAAACAAATACACTTAATTATAATATATTTACTGGTTTCAGTACATCAGTAGCGTCACGTTCATCCTGTAAACACACAACAACGTCATGTAAACAGATTTGTCTTATATACACCATACGCGCCATGAGGTCACTTCCTCCTCGTTACTGAGGTCAGGTGTTTCAGCCACACCCACTTCTAACAGGTGTATATAATCAAGCACACAGTCCTGCAGCCTCCATAGACCAACACTGGGTCGTACTGACCAACACTGGGTCGTACTGACCAACACTGGGTCGTACTGACCAACACTGGATTGCACTGACCAACACTGGGTCGTACTGACCAACACTGGATTGTACTGACCAACACTGGGTCATACTGACCAACACTGGATTGTACTGACCAACACTGGGTCATACTGACCAACACTGGGTCGTACTGACCAACACTGGGTCGTACTGACCAACACTGGATCGTACTGACCAACACTGGGTCATACTGACCAACACTGGGTCGTACTGACCAACACTGGGTCATACTGACCAACACTGGGTCGTACTGACCAACACTGGGTCATACTGACCAACACTGGGTCGTACTGACCAACACTGGGTCATACTGACCAACACTGGATTGTACTGACCAACACTGGGTCGTACTGACCAACACTGGGTCGTACTGACCAACACTGGATTGTACTGACCAACACTGGGTCATACTGACCAACACTGGATCGTACTGACCAACACTGGGTCATACTGACCAACACTGGGTCGTACTGACCAACACTGGGTCGTACTGACCAACACTGGATTGTACTGACCAACACTGGGTCGTACTGACCAACACTGAGTCGTACTGACCAACACTGGGTCGTACACTGGTCAGTTTGTGAAATATCTGCCCTGCTAGAGCTGCTCGAGCTGCCATGGACAACTGTAAGTGCTGTTACTGAGAAATGGAGCAGCTCAGAGACGAAACAGTGGACCAAACCAGTACACGCCCCACCGCATATCAGTGTCCACATACCGGCCATGGGTGAACTCCTCCATCGCTGAGAGTAAGAGAGTGGTCCCCGGGTGTTTAGCTCAGTTTTTCTTGCCGGCCCACCGAGTGTTACACAAAAACCCACCCCCACCACAAACACAAACCCAAACACAGTGCGGGTTACTGATTCGCCCCTCGGTTCTGACTCGCCTGTTTATATCAGACCTGCTCCTCGTTCCTGCATCCTCAGGACCGTCTCCTCCAGGCAGTTCAGTTAGATCTTACCTGGGGGGTCCGAGGGGGACCAGTGGTGTCAGACAGTCAGTGTGATGCTGCCACTCTCAAGCTGGCGGACTGATATGAGCTCACTAACTGGCGGCTGGGTTCATGTTCTGGTGGAGGTCTGGAGGATCTTCTCAGCTTTCTGCTGTTTGTCTCCTTCAGTCGGTGTGTGTTTAATCCTCAGGTCCAACCAGTCCATCATACAGGACATTCTCCATGGAAACAGTGATGCGTTTGGGCCCGAGTCCCTCAGAGAACTGCTGAAGCTTCTTCCAGAGTCTGAGGAGGTGAGACCCTCTTACTGTCCTCCAGTGAAACACAGCCACACTGACCAGAACACAACCACACTGACCAGAACACAACCACACTGACCAGAACACAGCCACACTAACCAGAACACAACCACACTGACCAGAACACAGCCACACTGACCAGAACACAACCACACTGACCAGAACACAGCCACACTGACCAGAACACAGCCACACTGACCAGAACACAGCCACACTAACCAGAACACAACCACACTGACCAGAACACAGCCACACTGACCAGAA
>CM038718.1:722267-734767 GCA_021613375.1 Megaleporinus macrocephalus
CAGGCAGCTTTAAAGAAGGAGGGGCTTTTGGGCTTTCTCATGCCCCACCCTCTCAGCCCCCAGAGTCCTCTGGGGCAGTTTGGGAGACTCCGTCGCTCACGGCAACAGCTCAGTGATGGCAACACTGACCGCACTGTGTCTGATCCACCCACTGACGCTCCTTCTGCAGAGATGACCATTCAGGTGGAGACGCACACGCTGGTGCCAGCTCTACAAACCTTCAACTTTGACCCCTTACCTGGCCGCCACCATGGCGACAACCCTACTCAAGGCCACATCCTCCAAGCTGACCTCAGCGCGACAGAGGATAGGGTGAACTCTGAAACAGAGAGTAATGGACGCTGCAAGGAACCTGAGAACACAACAACCACAGCCAGGTCAGAGATGGACCTCAACCATAAACAACCAGGGAAGCCAGAACAGACCAGATCCTCTACCTCACCATCCTCTACCTCACCATCCTCTACCTCTCCAACCCTCACTGATCAATCAACATCAAAAACAATCAGAGATTCAATAGGGTCCAGCAATCAGGCATCACAACCCAAACACACACATCAGTCGTTAGAGTCCAGGAGTGAGGAACCTGGATCACCCATTACCACGAGCACTGGAGGAGCAGAGAAACCACGGAGACACTCTGCAGGTCCAGAAGATAACAGATCACCCAGCAAAACTCCTGGAGGAACACTTAAACCACTGAACACCTCCAAACCGGCCGCTGTCCTCCCAAAGTCTTCCACATCGTCTTCCTCTAACCGCTCATCATCCACAAACTCCCGCCCTCTTCAGCCGGTGCGGACCCTCACCCCCTCTGAGACTCAGAGCATGAGGAAGGTCATTCCTCTCAGCCGGAACCCACAGACCTCTAGATCCTTGGCAGTCCACGGCCCCTCCCACGGCCCCTCCCACACCCCCTCCCACACCCCACCACCTCACATGTCATGTGAGCAGAGGTCATCCATCAAGTCACCTGAGCAAAGGTCACCCATGCAGAGGTCATCCATCAAGTCACCTGAGCAAAGGTCACCCATGCAGAGGTCATCGGTCAAGTCACCTGAGCAAAGGTCACCCATGCAGAGGTCATCCATCAAGTCGCCTGAGCAAAGGTCACCCATGGAGAGGTCATCGGTCAAGTCACCTGAGCAAAGGTCACCCATGGAGAGGTCATCGGTCAAGTCACCTGAGCAAAGGTCACCCATGCAGAGGTCATCGGTCAAGTCAACTGAGCAAAGGTCACCCATGCAGAGGTCATCGGTCAAGTCACCTGAGCAAAGGTCACCCATGCAGAGGTCATTGGTTAAGTCACCTGAGCAAAGGTCACCCATGCAGAGGTCATCGGTCAAGTCACCTGAGCAAAGGTCACCCATGCAGAGGTCATCGGTCAAGTCACCTGAGCAAAGGTCACCCATGCAGAGGTCGTCTGTTCAGAAATCATCTCAGACGCAGAGGTCACCTGGGTTGAAGGCCGTGGTTCAGCAGAAACCTCCCCCAGAGGAGAAGATGTGCCGCTCCACACTGCGCGCTCTCGCTCAGGCTGGGGGGACCATAGCACCACCCACCCACCAAAACCCCATCCACGGCCACGCCCCCCATTTCGCTCAAGGCACTGTGGCCTCTGCAACTCGCTGTGCTGCTGTCACCCCTGGCGACCTGCCTGTTGAGCATGGCGCCATGACCAACACTTCGAAGGGACCTTCACTGAATCGCGCAACATCCCTCAGACTGGCACAAAGGAGAGTGACTTCACCACATGGAGTGACCTCACCACATGGAGTGACCTCACCACATGGAGTGACCTCACCACGTGGAGTGATGTTACAGAGCTTGCCCACAAGATCCAGAAGTGTTCGTTCCTCTTCAGGCCACATCCAAAAGAACCTCCACAGTGCCTCTCAGGACTCTCAGGACAAACCCCTCAGACCCGTCTGGAGGTGAAGGAGAGTTTATCGGGTCAGGCTGGGATCGTTCCAGGGGGTCTGTCCAACAGCACAGTCCACCACACCCACGCTGGAGACGCAACAGCACAGTCCTCCACACCGACGCTGGAGACGCAACAGCACAGTCCTCCACACCCACGCTGGAGACGCAACAGCACAGTCCTCCACACCGACGCTGGAGACGCAACACCACAGTCCTCCACACCGACGCTGGAGACACAACAGCACAGTCCACCACACCGACGCTGGAGACGCAACAGCACAGTCCTCCACACCGACGCTGGAAACGCAACAGCACAGTCCTCCACACCGACGCTGGAGACGCAACAGCACAGTCCACCACACCGACGCTGGAGACGCAACAGCACAGTCCTCCACACCGACGCTGGAGACACAACAGCACAGTCCACCGAACCGACGCTGGAGACGCAACAGCACAGTCCACCACACCCACGCTGGAGACGCAACAGCACAGTCCTCCACACCGACGCTGGAGACGCAACACCACAGTCCTCCACACCGACGCTGGAGACGCAACAGCACAGTCCTCCACACCGACGCTGGAGACGCAACAGCACAGTCCTCCACACCGACGCTGGAGACGCAACATCACAGTCCTCCACACCGACGCTGGAGACGCAACAGCACAGTCCACCACACCGACGCTGGAGACGCAACACCACAGTCCTCCACACCGACGCTGGAGACGCAACAGCACAGTCCTCCACACCCACGCTGGAGACACAACAGCACAGTCCACCACACCGACGCTGGAGACGCAACAGCACAGTCCTCCACACCGACGCTGGAAACGCAACAGCACAGTCCTCCACACCGACGCTGGAGACGCAACAGCACAGTCCACCACACCGACGCTGGAGACGCAACAGCACAGTCCTCCACACCGACGCTGGAGACACAACAGCACAGTCCACCGAACCGACGCTGGAGACGCAACAGCACAGTCCTCCACACCGACACTGGAGACGCAACACCACAGTCCTCCACACCGACGCTGGAGACGCAACAGCACAGTCCACCGAACCGACGCTGGAGACGCAACAGCACAGTCCTCCACACCGACGCTGGAGACGCAACAGCACAGTCCACCGAACCGACGCTGGAGATGCAACAGCACAGTCCTCCACACCGACGCTGGAGACGCAACAGCACAGTCCTCCACACCGACGCTGGAGACGCAACATCACAGTCCTCCACACCGACGCTGGAGACACAACAGCACAGCCCTCCACACCGACGCTGGAGACGCAACAGCACAGTCCTCCACACCGACGCTGGAGACACAACAGCACAGTCCTCCACACCGACGCTGGAGACGCAACAGCACAGTCCTCCACACCGACGCTGGAGACGCAACAGCACAGTCCACCACACCCACGCTGGAGACGCAACACCACAGTCCTCCACACCGACGCTGGAGACACAACAGCACAGTCCTCCACACCGACGCTGGAGACACAACAGCACAGTCCACCACACCGACGCTGGAGACGCAACAGCACAGTCCTCCACACCGACGCTGGAGACGCAACACCACAGTCCTCCACACTGACGCAGGAGACACAACAGCACAGTCCTCCACACCCACGCTGGAGACACAACAGCACAGTCCTCCACACCGACGCTGGAGACACAACAGCACAGTCCTCCACACCGACACTGGAGACGCAACAGCACAGTCCTCCACACCGACGCTGGAGACGCAACAGCACAGTCCACCACACCGACGCTGGAGACACAACAGCACAGTCCTCCACACCGACGCTGGAGACACAACAGCACAGTCCTCCACACCGACGCTGGAGACGCAACAGCACAGTCCACCACACCGACGCTGGAGACACAACAGCACAGTCCTCCACACCGACGCTGGAGACGCAACAGCACAGTCCACCACACCCACGCTGGAGACGCAACACCACTGTCCTCCACACCGACGCTGGAGACACTCTGTCCCTAAACCTCTCTAAGACGTCTCCACCACTGTGCAGGAATATATCAGACATGCACAGCCGGGACGGGGAGCCTGATTCTCACTGATCACACCGCTTCCAGAAAGTCTCTCCTGCTGACTGGACGCGAGAGTAAAAGACTAAAGCAGGACATTGGACGAGGAGGTGGCAGGAGATCCCGGGGTTTAGTGGTCTACACAGTGAAGACCTGCATAACAGTCCTGATCAAACTTCACCATGACGACTACGAGTATCAATATTCATATTAATAACAGAATTTATACTTTCACTGTCAAACGTTTCCTGTTTTATTAATCAAATAAAAATATTTCTTAATGATTCTATCAATTTATGTTTTAATTACTTTATTAATTTATTAAATGAATAAATAATTTAATAAAATAAATTAAATTGTCTCATTAAACCTAATTCTGGTCATTTAATAGTTATTGTGATTAAACTAAATATCATGATGTTTTGCAAATGTCCTAAAATTATCATCATCATTATTATTATTATTATTATTATTATTATTATTATTATTATTATTATTATTATTACAGTTATTATTATTATTATTATTATTATTACAGTTATTATTATTATTATTACAGTTATTATTATTATTGTTATTATTATTACTGTTGTTGTTGTTGTTGTTATCATTATTACATCATTAACCGTTTCTACAAGTCAGTATGACAGTAGCGGAGAATAACGCAGAGCTGCAGTAACGCTACAAGACTGAGTACTGATCCTAAGTACTAATCCTGAGTACTGATCCTAAGTACTAATCCTGAGTACTGATCCTGAGTACTGATCCTAAGTACTGATCCTAAGTACTAATCCTGAGTACTGATCCTGAGTACTGATCCTAGGTACTAATCCTGAGTACTGATCCTGAGTACTGATCCTAGGTACTAATCCTGAGTACTGATCCTGAGTACTGATCCTGAGTACTAATCCTGAGTACTAATCCTGAGTACTGATCCTGAGTACTGATCCTAGATACTGATCCTGAGTACTGATCCTGAGTACTGATCCTGAGTACTAATCCTGAGTACTAATCCTGAGTACTGATCCTGAGTACTGATCCTAGATACTGATCCTGAGTACTGATCCTAAGTACTGATCCTGAGTAATTTAATCAGCAACTTCACAACTGTGTTCTTCATATAATAAAAATTTACACCTGACACACTAGGAACCGGGGGTTTGATGATGGAACCGGGGGTTTGATGACGGAACCGGGGGTTTAATGATGGAACCGGGGGTTTAATGATGGAACCGGGGGTTTAATGATGGAACCGGGGGTTTGATGATGGAACCGGGGGTTTAATGACGGAACCGGGGGTTTAATGACGGAACCGGGGGTTTAATGACGGAACCGGGGGTTTGATGATGGAACCGGGGGTTTAATGACGAAACCGGGGGTTTGATGATGGAACCGGGGGTTTAATGACGAAACCGGGGGTTTGATGATGGAACCGGGGATTTAATGACGGAACCGGGGGTTTAATGACTGAACCGGGGGTTTAATGACTGAACCGGGGGTTTGATGACGGAACCGGGGGTTTAATGACGGAACCGGGGGTTTAATGACGGAACCGGGGGTTTAATGACTGAACCGGGGGTTTAATGACGGAACCGGGGGTTTAATGACGGAACCGGGGGTTTAATGACTGAACCGGGGGTTTAATGACGGAACCGGGGGTTTAATGACGGAACCGGGGGTTTGATGATGGAACCGGGGGTTTAATGAATGAGTAATAATTCTTTATAGTTTTGTAGTTTCTAATTTTATGATTGTGTTTAATAATGAACTATAACTTTAAACTCATATTGTTTATAAAGATGCACACGCTCACACAAGCTTACGGTTCCACCTGCTCACAGTGAGAACCCTAATTACTGAGATCAGTTAATAATGAGACTAATCAGACTAATCACTTAACAGACTAATCAGACTAATCAGATAACAGACTAAACAGACTAATCAGATAACTGACTAATCAGACTAATCAGATAACAGACTAATCAGACTAATCAGATAACAGACTAATCAGACTAATTAGATAACAGACTAAACAGACTAATCAGATAACTGACTAATCAGACTAATCAGATAACAGACTAATCAGACTAATCAGATAACAGACTAATCAGACTAATCAGACTAATCAGATAACAGACTAATCAGACTAATCAGATAACAGACTAAACAGACTAATCAGATAACTGACTAATCAGACTAATCAGATAACAGACTAAACAGACTAATCAGATAACTGACTAATCAGACTAATCAGATAACAGACTAATCAGACTAATCAGACTAATCAGATAACAGACTAATCAGACTAATTAGATAACAGAATAATCAGATAACAGACTAATCAGACTAATCACTTAACAGATTAATCAGATAACAGACTAATCAGACTAATCAGATAACAGACTTCGATTAGTATCTATAGATATACTGCTCCAATCTAAACACTCACACACTCACACTCATTCACAAACACACACACTTATTTAAACACAAACACTCACATACATACACACTCACTTACAAACACACACACACTCACACACACACTCACACACACTCACAAACACACACACTCACTTACAAACACACACACACTCACACACACACTCACACACACTCACAAACACACACACTCACTTACAAACACACACACACACATACACACTTAAACACAAAGACTCACATACATACACACTCACACACACTCACAAACACACACACACTTACACACACACACTCACTCACACACACACACACTTACACACACTCACTCACACACACTTACACACACATATACACACAAACACACACACTTACTTAAACACAAACACTCATATACATACACACTTACACACACACACTTACACTCACTCACTCACACACACACACACACAGACACTCACTCACAAACACACACACACACACTCACTCACACACACACACACAGACACTCACTCACAAACACACACACACTCACTCACACACACACACACACACAGACACTCACTCACAAACACACACACACACACACTCACTCACACACACACACGTTTTGTTTGTTGTTTGTTTAATGATGGCGTGTACGGTGAGGTTCAGACGAATCAGAGCTTCTCAGATACACGTATTTAAATAATTTTAATATTTAATTTTCAGTTCAGTACTTTATCACAGTACCGTCTCCTCTACGTCTCCAACACACTCGCTCTACAGACTGCACAGGCTCAGTCTGGGTTAGTCTGGGGTCAGTCTGGAGTCAGTCTGGGTTAGTCTGGGGTCGGTCTAGGTTAGTCTGGGGTCAGTCTGGGTTAGTCTGTGGTCAGTCTGGGTTAGTCTAGAGTCAGTCAGTGTTAGTCTGGAATCAGTCTGGAGTCAGTCTGGGTTAGTCTGGGGTCAGTCTGGGTTAGTCTGGGGTCAGTCTGGGTTAGTCTAGAGTCAGTCAGTGTTAGTCTGGAATCAGTCTGGAGTCAGTCTGGAATTAGTCTGGGGTCAATCTGAGGTCATAGGCTAGAGTCAGTCTGGGTTAATCTGGAGTCGGTTTGGGGTCAGTCAGAGGTCAGTCTGGGGTCAATCTGAGGTCATAGGCTAGAGTGAGTCTGGTTCAGTCTGGGCCATAACAATTTGCTGGATTCAGTAACTTCTGCTCAATGAAGCTGATTAATCTTCTAAACATCTTCAACCATCTTCAATCCATTAGTGTTCAAATGGTCAACATGATTCATGTCCAGTTAAGTCCAGTTAAGTCCAGTTATGTCCAGTTAAGTCCAGGTTCCTCCGGTGGGCCTAGGGTTAGGGTTAGCTCTGGGGTTAGTACCGAACACAGCGCAGTCTGCGACAGTTCAGGACGTCGCTGTTGTCGGGAGACACCAGGTCAACACGGAACCCTTCGGCCATCGCCAGCCTCAGCAGCTCGGCCATGAAGCCGCGAGTGTCGGAGATGGACGCGGCGCCTGCATTGTGGGTGGAGACGCTGCTGTTGCCGTTAGTGGAGACGGCGCCGTTGCCGAGGGTGGGGGCGGTGTTTTCGGACCGCTGAGTGACGCTCAGCTCCCGGAAGCCGTGCCTGACGTGTTGTTCCCATGGCAACTCTGCCGGACAGGGAACCCACTCCAGCCGCAGGTCCATCCCCTCCACCTCCGGTGCCATGGAAACAGCACCTGTACGGTAGAAGAAGCTGGAGCTCAGCAGCCGGACCACCGCGTTGGAGGTGCAGAAAACGTGGGCGGAGTGGACGCGGACGGTGCAGGAACGCAGCTCGTAGTTGTCCGGTTTGCGTTTGTAGTTGAAGTGCAGGACTCGCTCCTCGCTGTCCACCTCCACGCACAGCAGCGCCCCTCCCGAGCCCTGCCCACCCTGAGGCTCCGCCCCGCGGCGCTCCAGCTCCTCCAGCAGAGGCCGGATCTGGAAGAAGTCGGCCTCGCGGCGCAGCAGGGCGAGCTCGGTGAAGTCCCGCGGCAGGTCCAGGCTGTTGCAGCGCAGGAAATTCAGGATGTAGCGGAAGGTCTTCCCGTCGCGGTCGATGAAGAAGTTTCCTTTCCGGTCACGGAGCGGCGGGATCTGACCGGTGAACATGGCGCCCAGCATGGAGTCCCGGCAGCGTGTGAGCGTGTCCAGCGTGGTGGTGTAAAGCTCTCCTCCCACGTTCACACACACGGGATCACGCACGCCCTCACCGTCCAGCATCTCCACGCTCCCGGACACACTCCGACTGTAAACCTGCAGATCTCCTCACCCCGCGCTGACCACGGAGAGCGCGCGGTCAGCTGACCGGAGGAGAACAGAGGACTGTTTCTCAGTCAGACGAGCCGACAGCATGTTAATGAGCAGAGCTGAAAGAGCAGAGCGGCACTGCAGACGCCAGACTCACAACAAAACACAACCCTTCCACAACAACACAGCCTCACACTTTATTTACACATCAACATCAACACATCATTTGTGTGTAGTGTAGGGTGAGTGTGTGTGTGTGTATGTATGTGTGTGTGTTTGTATGTGTGTGTATGTGTGTGTGTATGTATGCGTGTGTGTGTGTGTTTATGTATGTGTGTGTGTGTGTGTGTGTGTGTATGTATATGTGTGTGTGTATGTATGTATGTGTGTGTGTATGTATGTGTGTGTGTATGTATGTGTGTGTGTTTGTATGTGTGTGTGTTTGTATGTGTCTGTATGTGTGTGTGTGTTTGAATGTGTGTATGTGTTTGTGTGTGTGTGTATGTATGTGTGTTGTATGTGTGTGTGTGTGTATATGTGTGTGTGTATGTATGCGTGTGTGTATGTGTGTGTGTATGTATGTGTGTGTGTTTGTATGTGTGTGTGTTTGTATGTGTCTGTATGTATGCGTGTGTGTATGTGTGTGTATGTATGTGTGTGTGTATGTATGTGTGTGTGTATGTATGTGTGTGTGTTTGTATGTGTGTGTGTTTGTATGTGTCTGTATGTGTATGTGTGTATGTATGTGTGTGTATGAATGTGTGTGTGTATATGTGAGTGTGTGTTAGTGTAGTGTGAGTGTGTGTTAGTGTAGTGTGAGTTGCTGTGAGTGTGTGTTAGTGTAGCGTGAGTGTGTGTGAGTGTGTGTTAGTGTAGTGTGAGTGTGTGTGAGTGGGTGTGAGTGTGTGTTAGTGTAGTGTGAGTGTGTGTTAGTGTAGTGTGAGTGTGTGTGAGTGTGTGTTAGTGTAGTGTGAGTGTGTGTGTTAGTGTAGTGTGAGTGTGTGTGAGTGTGTGTTAGTGTAGTGTGACTGTGTGTGTTAGTGTAGTGTGAGTGTGTGTGAGGGTGTGTTAGTGTAGTGTGAGTGTTAGTGTAGTGTGTGTGTTAGTGTAGTGTGAGTGTGTGTGAGTGTGTGTTAGTGTAGTGTGAGTGTGTGTTAGTGTAGTGTGAGTGTGTGTGAGTGTGTGTGAGTGTGTGTTAGTGTAGTGTGAGTGTGTGTGAGTGTGTGTTAGTGTAGTGTAAGTGTGTGTGAGTGTGTGTGTTAGTGTAGTGTGAGTGTGTGTGTGAGTGTGTGTTAGTGTAGTGTGAGTGTGTGTGAGTGTGTGTGAGTGTGTGTTAGTGTAGTGTGAGTGTGTGTGTGTTAGTGTAGTGTGAGTGTGTGTTAGTGTAGTGTGAGTGTGCGTTAGTGTAGTGTGAGTGTGTGTGTGTGAGTGTGTGTTAGTGTAGTGTGAGTGTGTGTGTGTTAGTGTAGTGTGAGTGTGTGTTAGTGTAGTGTGAGTGTGCGTTAGTGTAGTGTGTGTGTGTGTGTGTGTGTGTGTGTGAGTGTGTGTTAGTGTAGTGTGAGTGTGTGTGAGTGTGTGTTAGTGTAGTGTGAGTGTGTGTTAGTGTAGTGTGAGTCTGAGTCAATTGTTACACCAAGATTTTTGGTTCAGTAGCCAAAAATCTTGGTGTAACAATTGACTCAGATCTGACGTTTAATCAACACGTAGGTAATATTACAAGAACAGCGTTTCTTCACCTACGAAACATTTCAAAGTTAAGAAATGCGTTATCTGTGTCTGATGCTGAAAAGTTGATACATGCCTTTATAACCTCAAGGCTAGATTACTGTAATGCATTATTGTCAGGATGCTCCAGCAGGAACCTGAATAAACTTCAGTTAGTTCAGAACGCTGCAGCTAGAGTACTAACTAAAACCAGAACCTTCCATCATCAGTCCAGTTTAATCAGCTACACTGACTTCCTGTTAAATTCCGTATCGACTATAAAATTCTATTACTGACGTATAAAACCCTGCACGGTCTCACACCGGAGTACCTGCAAGATTTAATTTCCTATTATGAACCGCCACGTTCACTCAGATCACAGGATGCTGGTTTTCTAATAGTTCCTAAAATTCAGAAGACTACAATGGGGGGAAGAGCTTTTTCCTACAAAGCCCCCAAATTGTGGAATAATCTCCCAGTTAATGTTCGGGACTCTGACACAGTCTCAATATTTAAGTCTAGACTAAAAACATACTTGTTTAGTGTAGCTTTTTGTAATTAAGTTTCTCTTTTAGATAAAGGCAGGAGATCTGGGGGTTCTTGGACACAGAGGTTTATGGTAAACTGAGATGTTGGTGCTGTTGTTCCACCACTTCACGCGATCACACAGGTTTGTTGATGGTGGAGTGGGGGGACCCCAGTGTCTCAGGGTACTCTCATGTCCATGTTACCTTCTGGTTCTCTCCTTTTAGTTTAGGCTGTTATAGTTAGATCTGCCGGAGTCACCAACCACACTCTAAAATTCTGAAAATTCATATTCTCTACAGTCTTACTCCTGAGCCCAACTAACTCTTTCTCTTTACTCTTCCTGAGGAAATGACTGTCCTCCTGTCTGTTGAAGGCTGTTGAAGGACTGATCATCGGGCCATCACCCCACCATCACCAGCCAGCTCACCTGTCCATTTACTGCTACACCCTCAGTTACATCACTGTGCCATCCAGATGCACCAGCACTGAGATAGGATGGGACTGTTTCAGCTCACGCCCACTTTACATAAAGACTGTCATAGACTGCCTCAGCCAGAGACTGCCTCAGTCATACACTGCCTCTATCTGTGCAGCTTCTAAAGCTTTGCTATCCAGATTTCAAACAGAGACTCCTTTCTTTGGTATTTAGTTCAAACTGTAAATACTGTTTGACCAGAGGAGGATGGGTCTCCCCTTGTGAGTCTGGTTCCTCCCAAGGTTTCTTCCTCCAGTTGAGGGAGGTGTTCTTGCCACTGTTGCCTCTGGCTTGCTCACTGGGGGATATATGTTATAACTGTTTTCAAAACTCTGTAAAGCTGCTTTGAGACAACATCGTTGTAAAAAGCGCTATATAAATAAAATTGACTTGACTTGACTTGACTTGTAGTGTGAGTGTGTGTGAGTGGGTGTGAGTGTGTGTTAGTGTAGTGTGAGTGTGTGTTAGTGTAGTGTGAGTGTGTGTGAGTGTAGTGTGAGTGTGCGTTAGTGTAGTGTGAGTGTGTGTGTGTGAGTGTGTGTTAGTGTAGTGTGAGTGTGTGTGTGTTAGTGTAGTGTGAGTGTGTGTTAGTGTAGTGTGAGTGTGCGTTAGTGTAGTGTGTGTGTGTGTGTGTGTGTGTGTGAGTGTGTGTGTTAGTGTAGTGTGAGTGTGTGTGAGTGTGTGTGAGTGTGTGTTAGTGTAGTATGAGTGTGTGTGTGTTAGTGTAGTGTGAGTGTGTGTGAGTGTGTGTTAGTGTAGTGTGAGTGTGTGTTAGTGTAGTGTGAGTGTGTGTGAGTGTGTGTTAGTGTAGTGTGAGTGTGTGTGAGTGTGTGTTAGTGTAGTGTGAGTGTGTGTTAGTGTAGTGTGAGTGTGTGTGAGTGTGTGTTAGTGTAGTGTGAGTGTGTGTGTTAGTGTAGTGTGAGTGTGTGTGAGTGTGTGTGAGTGTGTGTTAGTGTAGTGTGAATGTGTGTGTGTTAGTGTAGTGTTAGTGTAGTGTGAGTGTGTGTAAGTGTAGTGTGAGTGTGTGTTAGTGTAGTGTGAGTGTGTGTTAGTGTAGTGTGAGTGTGTGTGTGAGTGTGTGTGTGAGTGTGTGTTAGTGTAGTGTCAGTGTGTGTGAG
>CM038718.1:744767-747267 GCA_021613375.1 Megaleporinus macrocephalus
CCCACCCACAGCTATATTCCCACCCACAGCTACATTCCTGACCACAGCTACATTCCCACCCACAGCTACGTTCCTGAACACAGCTACATTCCAGAACACAGCTACATTCCCACCCACAGCTATGTTCCTGAACACAGCTACATTCCCACCCACAGCTAAGTTCTTGAACACAGCTACATTCCAGAACACAGCTACATTCCAGAACACAGCTACATTTCCACCCACAGCTAAGTTCCTGAACACAGCTACATTCCCATCCACAGCTACGTTCCTGAACACAGCTACATTCCCACCCACAGCTACATTCCCACCCACAGCTACATTCCTGACCAATGCTACATTCCCACCCACAGCTACGTTCCTGAACACAGCTACATTCCCACCCACAGCTACGTTCCTGAACACAGCTACATTCCCACCCACAGCTACATTCCTGAACACAGCTACGTTCCCACCCACAGCTACATTCCTGACCAGAGCTACATTCCTGAACACAGCTACATTCCCACCCACAGCTACATTCCTGAACACAGCTACATTCCCACCCACAGCTACATTCCTGAACACAGCTACGTTCCCACCCACAGCTACATTCCTGACCACAGCTACATTCCTGAACACAGCTACGTTCCCACCCACAGCTACATTCCTGACCACAGCTACATTCCTGAACACAGCTACATTCCTGACCACAGCTACATTCCCACCCACAGCTACATTCCCACCCACAGCTACATTCCTGAACACAGCTACATTCCCACCCACAGCTACATTCCCACCCACAGCTACATTCCCACCCACAGCTACATTCCTGACCACAGCTACATTCCCACCCACAGCTACATTCCCACCCACAGCTACATTCCTGAACACAGCTACATTCCCACCCACAGCTACATTCCCACCCACAGCTACGTTCCTGACCACAGCTACATTCCTGACCAAAGCTACGTTCCTGAACACAGCTACATTCCCACCCACAGCTACATTCCCACCCACAGCTACATTCCTGAACACAGCTACATTCCCACCCACAGCTACATTCCCACCCACAGCTACATTCCCACCCACAGCTACATTCCTGACCACAGCTACATTCCCACCCACAGCTACATTCCTGACCACAGCTACATTCCCACCCACAGCTACATTCCCACCCACCGCTACATTCCTGAACACAGCTACGTTCCCACCCACAGCTACATTCCCACCCACAGCTACATTCCCACCCACCGCTACATTCCTGAACACAGCTACATTCCCACCCACCGCTACATTCCTGAACAAAGCTACGTTCCCACCCACAGCTACATTCCTGACCACAGCTACATTCCCACCCACAGCTACATTCCTGAACACAGCTACATTCCCACCCACAGTTACATTCCTGACCACAGCTACATTCCTGAACACAGCTACATTCCCACCCACAGCTACATTCCTGAACGCAGCTACATTCCCACCCACAGCTACATTCCCACCCACAGCTACATTCCTGAACACAGCTACATTCCCACCCACAGCTACCTTCCTGAACACAGCTACATTCCCACCCACAGCTACATTCCCACCCACAGCTACATTCCTGAACACAGCTACATTCCTGACCACAGCTACATTCCTGACCACAGCTACATTCCCGCCCACAGCTACGTTCCTGAACACAGCTACGTTCCTGAACACAGCTACATTCCCACCCACAGCTACATTGCTGAACACAGCTACATTCCCACCCACAGCTACGTTCCTGAACACAGCTACATTCCCATCCACAGCTACGTTCCTGAACACAGCTACATTCCCACCCACAGCTATATTCCCACCCACAGATACATTCCTGACCACAGCTACATTCCCACCCACAGCTACGTTCCTGAACACAGCTACATTCCCACCCACAGCTACGTTCCTGAACACAGCTGCATTCCCACCCACAGCTACATTCCTGAACACAGCTACATTCCAGAACACAGCTACATTCCCACCCACAGCTACGTTCCTGAACACAGCTACATTCCCATCCACAGCTACGTTCCTGAACACAGCTACATTCCCACCCACAGCTATATTCCCACCCACAGCTACATTCCTGACCACAGCTACATTCCCACCCACAGCTACGTTCCTGAACACAGCTACATTCCCACCCACATTTACATTCCCACCCACAGCTACATTCCCACCCACAGCTATATTCCCACCCACCGCTACATTCCTGAACACAGCTACGTTCCTGAACACAGCTACATTCCTGACCACAGCTACATTCCTGAACACAGCTACATTCCTGACCACAGCTACATTCCCACCCACAACTACATTCCCACCCACAGCTACATTCCTGAACACAGCTACATTCCCACCCACAGCTACATTCCTGACCACAGCTACATTCCCACCCACAGCTACATTCCCACTCACAGCTACATTCCTACTCACAGCTACATTCCTGACCACAGTTACATTCCTGACCACAGCTACATTCCCACCCACAGCTAAA
>CM038718.1:754767-771618 GCA_021613375.1 Megaleporinus macrocephalus
CTGTTAGGCATTAGGGCTGTTAATCTTGGTAGGGTTAGGCTTTAGGGATGTTACTCCTGGTAGTGTTGGGCTTTAGGGCTGTTAATCCTGGTAGTGTTAGGCTTTAAGGCTGTTAATCTCTGTAGTGTTAGGCTTTAGGGCTGTTTCTCTTTGTAGTTTTAGGCTTTAGGGCTGTTAATCTTGGTAGGTTCAGGCTTTAGGGCTGTTAATCTTAGTAGGATTATGCTTTAGATCTGTTACTCCTGGTAGGGTTAGGCTTTAGGGCTGTTGCTCTTTGTAGTTTTAGGCTTTAGGGCTGTTGCTCTTTGTAGTTTTAGGCTTTATGGCTGTTGCTCTTTGTAGTTTTGGCTTTAGGGCTGTTATCTTGATACTGTTAGGCTCTAGGGCTGTTAATCTAGGTAGTGTTAGGCTTTATGGCTTTTAATCTTGGTAGTTTTAGGCTTTAGGGAAGATAATCTTGGTAGGGTTAGGTTTAAGGGCTGTTAATCCTAGTAGTGTTAGGCTTTAGGGCTGTTTGTCTTGGTAGTGTTAGGCATTAGGGCTCTTACTCTTGGTAGGTTCAGGCTTTAGGGCTGTTAATCTTAGTAGGATTATGCTTTAGATCTGTTACTCCTGGTAGTGTTAGGCTTTAGGGCTGTTGCTCTTTGTAATTTTAGGCTTTAGGGCTGTTGCTCTTTGTAGTTTTAGGCTTTATGGCTGTTGCTCTTTGTAGTTTTGGCTTTAGGGCTGTTATCTTGATAGTGTTAGGCTCTAGGGCTGTTAATCTAGGTAGTGTTAGGCTTTAGGGCTTTTAATCTTGGTAGTTTTAGGCTTTAGGGAAGTTAATCTTGGTAGGGTTAGGTTTAAGGACTGTTAATCCTAGTAGTGTTAGGCTTTAGGGCTGTTTGTCTTGGTAGTGTTAGGCATTAGGGCTCTTACTCTTGGTAGGTTCAGGCTTTAGGGCTGTTAATCTTAGTAGGGTTATGCTTTAGATCTGTTACTCCTGGTAGTGTTAGGCTTTAGGGCTGTTGCTCTTTGTAGTTTTAGGCTTTATGGCTGTTGCTCTTTGTAGTTTTGGCTTTAGGGCTGTTATCTTGATAGTGTTAGGCTCTAGGGCTGTTAATCTAGGTAGTGTAAGGCTTTAGGGCTTTTAATCCTGGTAGTTTTAGGCTTTAGGTCTGTTAATCTTGATAGTGTTAGGCTTTAGGGCTGTTGTTCTTTGTATTGTTAAAGTCAAGTCAAAAGTCAAAGTGTCAAACTTTCTTGTCATTCAGACTTTACAACTGAGTGCATAGCTGAACGAGATTGCGTTTCTCCAAACTCCAATGTGCAGATATATAAAAACACAAGACATACAACTAACATGACAAATAAATAACAACATGACAGTGCAGCGGAGAATTTAGAAAGTTAGGCTTTAGGGCTGTTGCTCTTGGTAGTGTTAGGCTTTAGGGCTGTTAATCTTGGTAGTGTTAGGCTTTAAGGCTGTTGCTCTTTTTAGTTTTAGGCTTTAGGGCTGTTAATCTTGGTAGTGTTAGGCTCTAGGGCTGTTAATCTAGGTAGTGTTAGGCTTTAGGGCTGTTAATCTTGGTAGTGTTAGGCTCTAGGGCTGTTAATCTAGGTAGTGTTAGGCTTTAGGGCTGTTGCTCTTTGTAGTTTTAGGCTTTAGGGCTGTTAATCTTGGTAGTGTTAGGCTCTAGGGCTGTTAATCTTGGTAGTGTTAGGCTTTAGGGCTGTTAATCTTGGTAGTGTTAGGCTCTAGGGCTGTTAATCTAGGTAGTGTTAGGCTTTAGGGCTGTTGCACTTTGTAGTTTTAGGCTTTAGGGCTGTTAATCTTGGTAGTGTTAGGCTTTAGGGCTGTTACTCCTGGTAGTGTTAGGCTTTAGGGCTGTTACTCCTGGTAGTGTTAGACTTTAGGGCTGTTACTCCTGGTAGTGTTAGGCTTTAGAGCTGTTACTCCTGGTAGTGTTAGGCTTTAGAGCTGTTACTCCTGGTAGTGTTAGACTTTAGAGCTGTTACTCCTGGTAGTGTTAGTCTTTAGGGCTGTTAATCTTTTTTTTGTTAATATCTGTTTATTGAGAAGCATAGTATGAATAATGCACAACATGCTGCATCCTAGTACCGTTATTTCAGATTTTAAATTACAAAAACAAAGACAGGACAACAACAATCAACAACAACACACATCCAACCCCAACCCCCACTCCCCACCGCTGCAAGCATCCAACCAAACCCCCTCAATTGTCTTTCAAGTAGGAAATAAATGGGCCCCATAGTTTTTCAAAAATGGCCAGATTGTTTTCAAAATATATTGTATTCTCTTTAGATGTAGCATACATGTTAGTTCAGCTAACCATATATTAAACGTGGGTGCTTCCTGTTTTTTCCAGAAGAACAAAACAACTTTTTTTGCCACAATAAGTGCGTGATCAAGTAGGGTAACCTGGGCACTACTCAGCACCCTCGGTCCAAAAAACACCCCAAATATAATCAACACTGGGTCAGGGTTCAAATCAACCTTCAGAAAATTAGACATGCCTTTAAATATATCTTTCCAGCACTTCTCTAATTTGGGACATACAGCATAGCTATGCAACAGTGTGGCTTCTGCTACTTCACATGTATTAGACATCGGAGAGAACTCAGGGAAGAAAGTGTGTACCTTCGATCTACAGTAACCCATGTAGGATTTTAAATTGAATTAGACGGTGTCGCGCGTTAATGGAACGTGTATGTATAGCCTCAAGACTCTCTTCCCAAGTTTCCCTAGACAGTTGGACCCCCAATTTTTCTTCCCAAGCTGCCTTTATTACTTCAGATGATGGAAGGCTGTGTGTTAACAAATAGTCATAACAGTGACTTAATTGTGTATCTGAACTAGTGTTCATTTCCAGTAGTGTGTCCAATTTATTTGGGTTTGTTGAACTGAAATTAGTAATGTGTCTTCACACATAATCCCTGATTTGGAGATATCTAAAGAAATTGGCATTTGGAAGACCAAATTTTCCCTGCAGTTGCTCAAAAGATGCAAAGACCCCATTGACATACAAATCTCCAATTTTTTGGATCCCTAGATTATTCCAGCATTCAAAAGCTTTATCTAAAGTTGATGGGTTATTTAAAATAGGTGTTAGCAAAGATAATTCACTAATACTAAAGTAATGTTTAATCTGCTTCCAAATACGGATTGTATTCGTAATGATAGGATTGAAACTATAATAAGATTTGTGAATTGAAGTGGGAGATAGGACAATTGATCCAATACTATATGGCTGACAATCTTCTCTTTCCATTTCCAACCAATCACACATCCCTGCATTATCATTGATCCAAAATTTTATAAAATGAATATTTACTGCCCAGTACTAAAGCATGAAATTTGGAAGGGCAAGGCCTCCGGATTTTGTGTTTTTACAAAGATGGGCCATCTTTATTCTATGAGTCTTGTAGTTCCATATAAAATTTAATATGGTAGAGTTTAGGTTTTTCCAAAATGATTTAGGGATAAATACTGGTAATCGTTGGAGAAGATATAGTATTTGAGGTAAGAAAAACATTTTAATGGCGTTCACTCTGACCAGGAGTGATATATAGGTAAATTCATCAGACACCCTTTTAAAAGGTAGACTTTGGAGGAAACTACAGTCCCCGAAGACATTAGATCACTCTTTCCCCAGTTAATTTTATATCCTGAGAAGGTACTAAATAAGTCAATTAACTTGAGTAGCACTGGCAAAGACTCTGCAGGACGTGTTATATACAGAAGTATATCACCACCATATAAGGAAATTTTATTTGTAGTGTAAAATGTAGTATAACCGTAGATATCTGGGTGTAATCGAATAGTCTCTGGTAAAGGTTCAACAGCCAATGCAAACAACATTGGACTGAGTACACAGCCTTGTCTGGTTCCTGTGGAGAAATGGTTGAATTAGTGAGTGTTCTAGCTGTAGGGTTGCAGTTTAGTAGTTTAATCCATGAAATAAATATCTCTCCCAGTTTAAATTTCTTCAGCACTGAAAACAGATAGCACCACTCAATGCAATCAAATGCCATGTCAAGTGACATTCCTACCAGATCTTCTCCAGGTAGACGCTTAGAGTATATAATACCATAAAGTCGTCTAAGGTTAAACGCTGAGGCCCTATTGGGTATAAATCCTGTTTGATCAGGGTGTATTAAGCGATCCATAAACGGGCTGAGTCTTCTAGAAAGGGATTTGGCTAAAAAAATTTTGATCCGAATTCAACAGAGAGATGGGTTTATATGATCCCACTTCCTCTGGGTCTTTGCCCTTTTTGGGTATTACAATAACAACAGCTTCATTTAGTGTAGATGGCAGAGTATCAGTAAATGAATGATTATACATCTTACATAAATATGGGGCCAGCAGGTTACTGAATTTCTTATAAAATTCATTACCGAAGCCATCTAGACCAGGTGAATTACCAGCTTTGAGAGTTTTGATAGATTCCACAATTTCTTCACTTGTTATCTCTGCATTCATCTGTTTACGATCCTTCCGGCTCAGGGTAGGAAGTTTACAACCATCCAGGAAGTCCTGCACCGGAGACAGAGATGACTTGTTTTCGGACGTATACAAAGCCTCATAGTACTCCAAAAATCTTTGGTTTATATCAGCATGTGATACGAGCATTTCCCCTGAATCTGATTTCATTTTATGTATGACATGATCATTTTCTAATTTTCGTAATTGACTAGCTAACAATTTATGTGGTCTATCACCAAATTCAAGATGTTTTTGTTTAACGTACAAAAATGCCTTACCTATTTTGGCTGAAGTTAATTTATTAAGTTTATATTTCAGTCTGAGTTTTTCCTCAGATGGATTTTCTGCATTCTCCTTATCCAGTTTATACATTCGCTCTTCCAGAACTTTCTGTTATATCAAATCACTTTTCCTACAGAATGCTTGATAAGAGATGATACAACCTCTCAAGTAGGCTTTAAACGCTTCCCATAGAATCTTAGGAGAGATGTTGGGAGTATCATTAGTCTCAACATAAAAAGCAATCTGCGTTTGAAGATATTCACACATTTTTTTTCATCTAAGAGTATCTGCAGATTCATTCTCCACATTCGTTGTGGCCTATTAGTTTTGCACATTTTCAATGAGAATGTGACAGGGCAGTGATCAGAAATAGTAATTGCATGGTACTTGAAATTATTTATATGGGGTATCAGCCTTCCATCAACCAAAAAATAATCAACTTGAGTATACTTATGCACTGACGAGTGATATGAATACTCTCTAGCTACAGGGTTTAGTAGTCTCCAGACATCCGGGACATTCATATTCTTAATAAAAGTTTTCAGCACTGTGCATGCAGCTGAATCAGGAACTCTACGACTTGAAGATTTATCCATTAATTGGTCCAACACAAAATTAAAGTCACCTCCAATTATCAAATTTGTGCTGGACATATCTGGAATTTGACTTAAAGCATTTCTGAAAAACTGAGGGTCATCGTGATTAGGTCCGTAAACGCTAAGAAGACTAAAAGATGTGGAGTGTATTTCCCCAGTCACCAAAACCGATCTACCATCTTTAGAGGAAACAGTAGTCTTATGTCTGAAAGGAATAACTTTTCTAATTAGAATAGCCGTTAGTTTTAAACCCCTAGTTTTAACAGGGAAGGTAGAGTGAAATACATGTCCTATCCATTCAGACTTGAGTTTAAGATAAGAATCGTTTTTTAAATGAGTTTCCTGTAAAAATATTATGTCTGCTGACAGATTTTTCAACTTTGAAAGTACTCCCCTCTTTACTGGGTCATTAAGTCCCCTGACATTCCAGGAAGCAAACTGAAGCTCTAGCTTTTCACTATCCTTGGGACCCGCCATTTTTCCATTTACTCACAAAGTATAGGTTCAGCCGATACATGCAGCAGCCCATCCCACACCCTCCTGTAATCCCATACATAGAAACGTAAACAGACAACATGTCTAGCTGACAGTCTAACAAGGCCACAACGCGACTATCTAAACCTACAAAAGTTAGTATCCCTCTAACTATAATCCCCAAAATCTTAAAAGTAAGTGTAGCTGGGCAGTTAACGGATTAACTTAATAAGCACAGCTGTAATCAAAAACAAATCTGCATACATAAATATAAGTGCAGGGTATGTCCGTGTAATTCTATTAAACCTAAAATAAAGAACCCTCTGCAACATGCATGAAATAATGTATAAAAATCACCTGTAATAGGCACATCAAACCTGGAGCATTTCCCTTCCACTTCTGTCTAATACACAGCGTTACAAGTAAAGTTAATTTACAAAACTGACAGTAACCCTTTAGTAAGAGTAACACGAGGCTTGAAGCCTTAACTTTAACTTTCTTCTTCAGTTCCGAAATGATGCTTGGCATATTGGAGGGCTTCCGATGGGTCGGTAAATACTGATTCCGTGCCGTTGTACGTCACCCGGAGTCTCGCCGGGTAGAGGAGTCCGAAACGCACTCCCGGTTTATCCCGAAGGATGGCTCTGACAGGGGTGGAGGCTGCTCGCCTCTTTACCACTTCAGTTGGAAAATCCCTGAAGATCTGTACCCGTTGGCCTTGAAAGTTCAGATTCTTAGCCAGTGCAGCTTTACGCTCGTTGCAGTAGTGCACTCTCAGAATGGTGTGTCTTGGTGGGGCACCATCCACGGGGCGCGTGCGAAGTGCTCTGTGTGCCCGGTCGATGAGCGGTTTCCCTTCGAGCCCCAGTACCTCCTTTAGTAAATTCGCCGCAACCTGGCTGGTCTTTTGGCCGTGCTCTTTCTCTTCCTTAACGCCGGAAATTCTTCAATTCTGTCTTTTAGAACGCCCTTCCAAGTCCATGCACTTCTCCGTAAGTTGTTCCACTTGGACACGGAGACGTTTTACCGTTGACTCTATCTCAGTGCCCGTGTTCGTCGTCCGCGAGGCAGAGTCCGTTAGACTGGTTAGCGTTTTATCATCAGTGTTAGGCTAGCACATTTTCTCTCAGTGCTGACATTCACCTCTGCGTGTGTTCAGTGCCTCAGAGATTCTCTCATCAATTTTACTGCAAATTTCTGTTTTACTGGATCGCATTTCTGAACGGAGTGATTCAGTGGCCGCTAATACAACATTAGCGCGAGCCCGCGGTTGCAGCACGGCCTGTTTCTTCGGATTACCTCTCGTTACCGGCACTCTGTGTATTTTACTTGTTCAAGTAAAAAAACTTCACTTCTAAAGTGCGTTATTACTCTGTTTGCTAAACCGACTTGTGCTTTTTATGGGTTTAATTAGTGAAATCTGCCGGAGCTACCTCAACATCTCTCAACAGCGCCCCCTCCGGCTGTTACTCCTGGTAGTGTTAGACTTTAGGGCTGTTAATCCTGGTAGTGTTAGACTTTAGGGCTGTTAATCCTGGTAGTGTTAGACTTTAGGGCTGTTAATCCTGGTAGTGTTAGGCTTTAGGGATGTTAATCTGGGTAGTGTTAGGCTTTAGGGATGTTAATCTGGGTAGTGTTAGGCTTTAGGGCTGTTAATCTTGGTAGTGTTAGGCTTTAGGGGTGTTAATCTGGGTAGTGTTAGACTTTAGGGCTGTTAATCTTGGTAGTGTTAGGCTTTAGGGGTGTTAATCTGGGTAGTGTTAGGCTTTAGGGCTGTTAATCTTGTGTAATTGTAATTATGTTGTATAGTTGTGTGTTGTTGTACCATGTTTGTCTACTTGTTGCATTCTAGCGGTGATTGACAGCAGAGTGCGAGTCAGGTTGTTGATATCTCTCTCCACAGCGGACAACTTCCTGTCCACCTGCACTTCTACAACACACACACACACACACACACACACACACACACACAAACAGTGTTAAGGTGAATGAATAGAGGTGTGTGTGTGTGTGTGTGTGTGTGTGTGTGTGTGTGTGTGTACGTTACTTACTGGTAACAGAGATGGAGATGATGAGGATCAGAAGAAGAACAGCTGAAACACCCAACACACCCAAACACCAGCGAGACTGCCCACCAGGTGGCGCTGCAGTAAACCTGGACATAGCGTCTGTTTCACACGAGTAAAACAAGAAACATGTTATATAATCAGTCCGTATAACCTGAACATTCTATAGCTGTCTAACCACTACAGAGCAACTTTAATCTAGAACAGACCTTTATTCTAGAACACAAGTTTAATCTAGAACACACCTTTAATGTAGAACACACCTTTAATCTAGAACACACCTTTAATCTAGAACACAAATTTAATCTAGATCACAACTTTAATCTAGAACACACCTTTAATCTAGAACACACCTTTAATGTAGAACACACCTTTAATCTAGAACACAAATTTAATATAAATCACAACTTTAATCTAGAACACAACTTTAATCTAAAACACACCTTTAATCTAGAACACACGTTTAATCTAGATTACAACTTTTATCTAGAACACAAGTTTAATCTAGAACACAAAATGAATCTAGATTACAACTTTAATCTAGATCACAAATTTAATCTAGAACACACCTTTACTCTAGAACACAACTTTAATCTAGAACACACCTTTAATCTAGAACATACCTTTAAACTAGAACACAATTTAATCGAGAACACACCTTTAGTCTAGAACACAAGTTTAATCTAGATTACAACTTTTATCTAGAGCACAAATTTAATCTAGAACACAAGTTGAATCTAGATAACAACTTTAATCTAGAACACACCTTTAATGTAGATCACAACTTTAATCTAGAACACACATTTAATCTAAAACACACCTTTAATCTAGAACACACGTTTAACCCTAACCCTAACCCTAACCCTAACCTAACCCTAACCCTAACCCTAACCCTAACCCTTTACCTAACCTTAACCTAACCCTAACCTTAACCTAACCCTAACCTTAACCTAACCCTAACCCTAACCTTAACCTAACCCTAACCCTAACCTTAACCTAACCCTAACCTTAAGCAACCCTAACCTTAACCTAACCCTTAACCTAACCCTTAACCTAAACCTAACCCTAACCTTAACCTAACCCTACCTTAAGCAACCCTAACCTTA
Organism: Megaleporinus macrocephalus; assembly: GCA_021613375.1. NCBI lineage: Eukaryota > Metazoa > Chordata > Actinopteri > Characiformes > Anostomidae > Megaleporinus > Megaleporinus macrocephalus. The sequence continues at coordinate 763,781 of CM038718.1, forward strand.
ACCTAACCCTTAACCTAACCCTTAACCCTAACCTTAACCTAACCCTAACCTTAACCTAACCCTAACCTTAAGCAACCCTAACCTTAACCTAACCCTTAACCTAACCTTAACCTAACCCTTAACCTAAACCTAACCCTAACCTTAACCTAACCCTTAACCTAACCTTAACCTAACCCTAACCTTAACCTAACCCTAACCTTAACCTAACCCTACCTTAAGCAACCCTAACCTTAACCTAACCCTTAACCTAACCTAACCTAACCCTAACCTTAACCTAACCCTAACCTTAACCTAACCCTACCTTAAGCAACCCTAACCTTAACCTAACCTTAACCTAACCCTAACCTTAAACCCAACCCTAAAACTTAACCAGGACACTAAAACCTAACCCTAAATCTAACCTAACCTTAAACCCAACCCTAAACTTAACCAGGACACGAAAGCTAACCCTAAACTTAACTAGGACTCTAAAACCTAATCTTAACCTTAAAACTCAACCAGGACCCAACCCTAACCCTAAACTTCCCCGGGAGGAAGTCAGAAAGTACAGTGCAGGACACCAGTGAACCCAACACAGAAAGAAAACCAAACAGAGATGGAGGATCCATTACAAAAAAGATTCCCCGAAAAAAAACCAATAGGAGGAGCCTATAGGTCAAATACAAGACACTAATAAACCTAAGTTAGATGAAAAACCCAATCGGAGGCCTGCTTTCCATCACATAGAAGAAATTCTGAAAAAAACACTTCAGGAAGAGAAGCTTAGGACACCTAAAAATCATCCAATCAGGAACTTGCCCTTTATCGTGAAAAAAACCCGAGTAGGAGGAACCTTAAAGTCCAACAGGACAATCAGAAGCCTGCTTCATATCACTTATAAATAAGAAGAACCTGGGAGTCTAATACTACACATTAAAACACATGCAGCCAGATCACTGAGAGCACCTTTAATCATCCTATACTAAGATTAAAGAGCAATAATGACTCAATTCCACTCAGGCAGTCCAAGTACTAGGATTATGAAGACATCTGAACCTGCTGGAACACATAAAACAAGCTGTTTTCACGATAGATAACCGATATACAAAACCGATCATTAATATGCTAATTTATTCGTCTAACAATGCACTGGGGCACACACGCTGCTGCACCTTTTACAACTTTAAACATTAATATCTCCGCAACGGTTTTAGATAGAAACACACGGTTTTTTGCGTTATAAAGCTCATGTTCTCCCGGACAAGATGACACGCATGATTAAACTTGAACGGAATCTACCGTCACCCTAAAACCGCGACTAAAACAATAACCCAACCAGTTAAAGGGGCATTAGGACCAGGCGGGGAGAGCGCGTTAGTAGAAGCCTGATAGCTCTGAAAACCCGTTAAAGGGTGGAGAGTCTATCCGCTAATGTTGCACAACCCCTAGGGGAACCAAAGCGGTAGAAGCTTGGTATCTTTCCGAAAATAATTTCAGGTAACTGGAATTTGTACGAAAGGTATCCGCCGGCTTGGAACCCCGCCCAGGACTGACTGGGAGGTGACGTAATGCACGGTACCTACCTTCCCGGGTCTTGGAGTCAGTCCCCTGGCAACAGGGGGCTGGGGCACGGACTCTGGTTGAGGAGGATCAGGGAGGCAGCGATCCGTTCGCGGCTGGCTCTGGTCTTCTGAACGCCAGTCTCTGGAGCTCTGGTATGCAATTACCAGAGTAGGCCGCTCACGAGCAATAAGCCACCTGGGATACCTAGCGGTGTTAACGAACAGGTGTCTTGGGCATGGAATCTGGTTTTTCGAGGGCTCCTGGGAGGCAGCGATCCGTTCGCGGCTGGCCCTGGTGCTTTAGAGAACTAAGAAACCACACCCTGAAAACAGGGTAGGCCCCAAGATGAGACCCATCTACAAACCTGGCCTGGTTGAACTGGGAAACCTAGCGGTGTTAACAATAGTCATCTGGGCAGGTAGTAAGTATCCAGCCCCCCTGGGTCCACTAGGACAGCACGCAGGGACGGTGGTCTGGGGCAAACGGACCTTAATTGGGTGCCCAGTCTTCTATCGGTGACTAGCACCAACCACACACACAAACACCTAAAATAATGTTTTTGGAGTAACATAGCATTAGAGCTTAAAACAAATACAATCGATCAACTAATGTCTCTAAAAAATGCCTAAAAAACCGAATAATATATGAACTAACCTCCAATTGGACATGGGATACAAGCCAAGGCTTGATCAACCTTGGCTGGCCGCCTCAGAGGAGGGTGTATAGTGATTAAAGGCCGAAACACCCGATGATTCTGTGGTACACTACTGATGATGTATCCCAAAATTTTCTAAGTAAACAAAATCAACTTAAAACATTCAACCAGACCTAAATCACACACCATCTACTTCAGCCTTAAAAAGGTTCAGAATCAGTTTAGGACACACTCTTCATTCTCTTAAAACCCTAAAGTAAGGGAGATTGAATGGATAAAGCAATAGAGACTGTCTTAGGTCCTCCATTCCTTTAGATTATTAGTTCTAATTACAATCCAAAATTCCAAAACTTAACCAAACCTTAAATCTAACCCTAAAACTCAAAAATGATTCTAAATCCAACCCCCAACTACCTTAAACCTAATACTATCCTTTAAACCACACCTGAGTGCCCTGCTAACCCCGGTGGTGCACTCCTTATCTCTCTTCACCTGTAGGTCCTGTTTCCTATTACTTAGCTCCTGCAAATACCTCTTAATTAATTAAGCAATTCCACACCCTTGCGTTCTCCTAACCATGTTAGCGTGAGGGAGATCAAATGGGTGAACAGTAGAGGCCGGATTAGGCCTTGAGGGTGTCCTGCTAAGCCCGGTGGTGCACTCCTCATCTCTCTTCACCTGTTGGTTCTTCTTCCATTTATTAATTATTAATAATAATGAACTAATAATTATTAATCAACCCATTCCACACCCTTTCGTTCTCCTAATCGTGTAAGTGTGAGGGAGATCGGATGGGTGAATAACAAAGGCCAAGCTAGGTCTTGAGGGTGTCCTGCTCAGTCTAGTGGCGCACTCCTCGTTTCACCTGTTGGTTCTTCTTCTGTTTATTGACTTAGGACGCAGAACACTCTAGAGGCAGAAGGGCCTAACGTACGGTAGTAATGCTTAACAAGCGCCGGCCCGTGCTCTTCCTTGATCTTCCTATTCAAACTACGCGGTCGGAAGATCGTTGTGGGGGAAGTCATTGTAATTTCTACCTAACCTAACCCTAACCCTAACCCTAACCTTAACCTAACCCTTACCTTAACCTAACCCTAACCCTAACCTAACCCTAACCTAACCCTAACCCTAACCCTAGATTACAACTTTTATCTACAACACAAATTTAATCTAGAACACAAGTTGAATCTAGATAACAACTTTAATCTAGAACACAACTTTAATCTAGATCACAAATTGAATCTAGAACACACATTTAATCTAGATTACAACTTTAATCTAGATCACAAGTTTAATCTAGACCTAGAAATGAAGCACACGTCTGTACAGACAGTTGGTGTGTGTGTACGCGCTGAGGTTCCTCAGCGTTGCGGTCAGTCAGTGTTTAGAACCTTTTCTCCAGAACACTCTGGTGTCCGTGGTGTCGAAGTCATCCTGGTACTCCTGGGTGGAGCTATCCGTCGCTGCCGAGTCCTTCATCCTGCAGCCTTAAAGAACACAGAGGAGCACAGTGAGGAGCAGCGTCCCGGGACCTACCACTTCACACCCACAGCGCCCCCTCAGGGTCACAGTGCTCAGTACACACTCACAGCTGCTGGACACCGAACGCACGGGGGTCTGGAGTCACTGGGACACGACTGTAAAGAAGCGGGAGCGGACCCTGAGCGTCTGCTGGAGCTCCGAGACAGAATTCCTGTTGGAGCCGGATTGCTTTTACCCAGGAGCTGCTGGGATTCTGGTCCGGTATGACTCTGCGGACGCTCTGGAGTGAAGGAGCTTCTGGAAATGCGGACCTGCAGTCCAGTTCAGACGGACCTCACTCTGAAACTAGCCGCTAACACGGAGCTCAGAGCTTCTGCAGTCGGGAGAACCGGATCTGTCCGGTCAGGCGGGACGCGGAGGTTCTCCAGCGCGGTGCTCCGGTATGTTTGAGTATTGAAGCTGAGATGAACACAAATTACACACGTACCGTGTCCCGTATGAACCGGCCAATCAAATCCACCAGCAGCTCCAGTAGAGCTGAAGACTCTGTACAGAACTAGAACTCACCTGTCCAGGAGAACCTTCGGCCAGAACCTCTGCTGATGGACTGTCCAGTGAGAGAGAGAGTCTGGACTTTGAGCTCGACTGTGTTTACTCTGTTAAACAAACTGCTGGACGTGGTCAGAGTTCAGCGTCTCTGAATGAGAATCTCATAATCGCCCAAACGAACCTGTACGCTCCCGCACCTGCTCAGGTGTGAACACTACACTCTACCTGTACTAATGAGGGCGGAGCGTAGAGAATTCCAGAGTCCGGTTTCACTCAGCGCTGTTTGGAAAACTGTTCTATATGGAATTCTGTAACAGACGGATATCACCCGCTTGTTTTCCAGCACTTCCTGGACGCTGTGTTTATAGTGTGGACTGGTTTTAGTGCACGCTGACATCATACGTAAATTCCGTATCCACGGCACACTCTCACACCGGAGCACCCGCACACTCTCACACCGGAGCACCCGCACACTCTCACACCGGAGCACCCGCACACTCTCACACCGGAGCACCCGCACACTCTCACACCGGAGTACCCGCACACTCTCACACCGGAGCACCCGCACACTCTCACACCGGAGTACCCGCACACTCTCACACCGGAGTACCCGCACACTCTGTTCAGTAATGCAGTAACAGAGTGACTCTGTTCAGTTATGCAGTAACAGAGTGACTGTTCAGTAATGCAGTAACAGAGTGACTCTGTTCAGTAATGCAGTAACAGAGTGACTCTGTTCAGTAATGCAGTAACAGAGTGACTGTTCAGTAATGCAGTAACAGAGTGACTGTTCAGTAATGCAGTAACAGAGTGACTCTGTTCAGTAATGCAGTAACAGAGTGACTGTTCAGTAATGCAGTAACAGAGTGACTCTGTTCAGTAATGCAGTAACAGAGTGACTGTTCAGTAATGCAGTAACAGAGTGACTCTGTTCAGTAATGCAGTAACAGAGTGACTCTGTTCAGTAATGCAGTAACAGAGTGACTCTGTTCAGTAATGCAGTAACAGAGTGACTGTTCTGTAATGCAGTAACAGAGTGACTGTGTTCAGTAATGCAGTAACAGAGTGACTGTTCAGTAATGCAGTAACAGAGTGACTGTTCAGTAATGCAGTAACAGAGTGACTGTTCAGTAATGCAGTAACAGAGTGACTCTATTCAGTAATGCAGTAACAGTGATTGTTCAGTAATGCAGTAACAGAGTGACTCTATTCAGTAATGCAGTAACAGAGTGACTCTGTTCAGTAATGCAGTAACAGAGTGACTGTTCAGTAATGCAGTAACAGTGATTGTTCAGTAATGCAGTAACAGAGTGACTGTTCAGTAATGCAGTAACAGAGTGACTCTATTCAGTAATGCAGTAACAGTGATTGTTCAGTAATGCAGTAACAGAGTGACTCTGTTCAGTAATGCAGTAACAGAGTGACTCTGTTCAGTAATGCAGTAACAGAGTGACTGTTCAGTAATGCAGTAACAGAGTGACTGTGTTCAGTAATGCAGTAACAGAGTGACTGTTCTGTAATGCAGTAACAGAGTGACTGTTCAGTAATGCAGTAACAGAGTGACTGTTCAGTAATGCAGTAACAGAGTGACTCTATTCAGTAATGCAGTAACAGTGATTGTTCAGTAATGCAGTAACAGAGTGACTGTTCAGTAATGCTGTAACAGAGTGACTGTTCAGTAATGCAGTAACAGAGTGACTGTTCAGTAATGCAGTAACAGAGTGACTGTTCAGTAATGCAGTAACAGAGTGACTGTGTTCAGTAATGCAGTAACAGAGTGACTGTTCAGTAATGCAGTAACAGAGTGACTCTATTCAGTAATGCAGTAACAGAGTGACTGTTCAGTAATGCAGTAACAGAGTGACTGTTCAGTAATGCTGTAACAGAGACTCTGTTCAGTAATGCAGTAACAGAGTGACTCTGTTCAGTTATGCAGTAACAGAGTGACTGTTCAGTAATGCTGTAACAGTGACTCTATTCAGTAATGCAGTAACAGAGTGATTGTTCAGTAATGCAGTAACAGAGTGACTGTTCAGTAATGCTGTAACAGAGACTCTGTTCAGTAATGCAGTAACAGAGTGACTGTTCAGTAATGCTGTAACAGAGTGACTGTTCAGTAATGCTGTAACAGAGTGACTGTTCAGTAATGCAGTAACAGAGTGACTCTGTTCAGTAATGCAGTAACAGAGTGACTCTGTTCAGTAATGCAGTAACAGTGACTCTGTTCAGTTATGCAGTAACAGAGTGACTGTTCAGTAATGCAGTAACAGAGTGACTGTTCAGTAATGCAGTAACAGTGACTCTGTTCAGTAATGCAGTAACAGAGTGACTCTGTTCAGTAATGCAGTAACAGAGTGACTTCAGTAATGCAGTAACAGAGTGACTCTGTTCAGTAATGCAGTAACAGAGTGACTCTGTTCAGTAATGCAGTAACAGAGTGACTCTGTTCAGTAATGCAGTAACAGAGTGACTGTTCAGTAATGCAGTAACAGTGACTCTGTTCAGTAATGCAGTAACAGAGTGACTGTTCAGTAATGCAGTAACAGAGTGACTCTGTTCAGTAATGCAGTAACAGAGTGACTCTGTTCAGTAATGCAGTAACAGAGTGACTGTTCAGTAATGCAGTAACAGAGTGACTCTGTTCAGTAATGCAGTAACAGAGTGACTGTTCAGTAATGCAGTAACAGTGACTCTGTTCAGTAATGCAGTAACAGAGTGACTGTTCAGTAATGCAGTAACAGAGTGACTGTTCAGTAATGCAGTAACAGAGTGACTCTGTTCAGTAATGCAGTAACAGAGTGACTCTGTTCAGTAATGCAGTAACAGAGTGACTCTGTTCAGTAATGCAGTAACAGAGTGACTGTTCAGTAATGCAGTAACAGAGTGACTCTGTTCAGTAATGCAGTAACAGTGACTCTGTTCAGTAATGCAGTAACAGAGTGACTCTGTTCAGTAATGCAGTAACAGAGTGACTCTGTTCAGTAATGCAGTAACAGAGTGACTCTGTTCAGTAATGCAGTAACAGAGTGACTGTTCAGTAATGCAGTAACAGAGTGACTCTGTTCAGTAATGCAGTAACAGAGTGACTGTTCAGTAATGCAGTAACAGTGACTGTTCAGTAATGCAGTAACAGAGTGACTGTTCAGTAATGCAGTAACAGAGTGACTCTGTTCAGTAATGCAGTAACAGAGTGACTGTTCAGTAATGCAGTAACAGAGTGACTCTGTTCAGTAATGCAGTAACAGAGTGACTGTTCAGTAATGCAGTAACAGAGTGATTGTTCAGTAATGCAGTAACAGAGTGACTGTTCAGTAATGCAGTAACAGAGTGACTGTTCAGTAATGCAGTAACAGAGTGACTCTGTTCAGTAATGCAGTAACAGAGTGACTCTTTTCAGAGTGACCCTGTTTAGAGTGACTCTGTTTAGAGTGACTCTTTTCAGAGTGACTCTGTTTAGAGTGACTCTGTTTAGAGTGACTCTGTTTAGAGTGACTCTTTTCAGAGTGACTCTGTTTAGAGGTACAACGAGACTGTGGAGCTGCTGAAACGTGGCACCGCTGTTTTCCGGAACGTTCTTCGACCCCGGGGGCGGGGCTTAAAAAAGTAAACC
>CM038718.1:775118-777618 GCA_021613375.1 Megaleporinus macrocephalus
ACCCCTAACTCTAACCTCTAACCCTAACCCTAACCCCTAACCCTAACCCCTAACTCTAACCTCTAACTCTAACCTCTAACTCTAACCTCTAACTCTAACCCCTAACCCTAACCCTAACCCTAACCCTAACTCTAACCTCTAACTCTAACTCTAACTCTAACCCTAACTCTAACTCTAACCCCTAACCCTAACCCTAACCCTAACTCTAACCCTAACTCTAACCTCTAACTCTAACTCTAACCTCTAACTCGAACTCTAACCCTAACTCTAACTCTAACCCTAACCCTAGAAACAGAGCATTCCAGCTTCTCAGTGGTTTGCTGGCCTGATGCAGGACAGTCTGAGCTTCTGACCCACACTGAGATGTTCTCCAAGACAGGGTTACGGGGTTACGGGGGTACCGGGTTACGGGGTTACTGGGTTACGAGGGTTACAGGGTTACGGGGGTACGGGGGTACGGGGGTACTGGGTTACGAGGGTTACAGGGTTACGGGGGTACCGGGTTACGGGGGTTACAGGGTTACGGGGGTACGGGGTACCGGGGTTTGTTTCTAACATGTTCCGGTGTGTCTGTGTCCTGACCTCTCGTAGGACTGGAGAGAGAAGTATGTTCATGAGAACTACTCGAAGATCTTTGAGGACGGCGAGGACGTGGTGGAGCAGCCGTGTCCCGATGTCTACTGGTTTCCTGCCTTTTCAGACAGGATGTGTGATGAGCTGGTGGAGACGATGGAGGATTTCGGCCAGTGGTCCGGAGGAAGACACAAGGTCTGGTGATTTGAAGGCGGAGCTCAGGTTCTCCATGTTGTCCTTACGGTGAGGTACAGAGTGACGGGTGGATTAGTGGGTGGAGTTATGGGTGGAGTTATGATGGTCTCTGCTCCTCAGGATGAGCGGTTAACTGGGTGGAGTTAGTGGGTGGAGTTATGGGTGGAGTTCTGATGGTCTCTGTTTGCTCCTCAGGATGAGCGGTTAGTGGGTGGAGTTATGGGTGGAGTTATGATGGTCTCTGTTTGCTCCTCAGGATGAGCGGTTAACTGGGTGGAGTTAGTGGGTGGAGTTATGGGTGGAGTTCTGATGGTCTCTGTTTGCTCCTCAGGATGAGCGGTTAGCTGGGTGGAGTTAGTGGGTGGAGTTATGGGTGGAGTTCTGATGGTCTCTGTTTGCTCCTCAGGATGAGCGGTTAGCTGGGTGGAGTTAGTGGGTGGAGTTATGGGTGGAGTTCTGATGGTCTCTGTTTGCTCCTCAGGATGAGCGGTTAGCCGGCGGCTATGAGAACGTCCCTACAGTCGATATTCATATGAATCAGATTCAGTTCGAGAAGGAGTGGCTTAAATTCCTCAAAGACTACATCGTCCCGGTAACGGAGAAACTTTACCCAGGATACTACCCAAAGGTAATACTCACACTCACTCACTCTTACTCTCTTACACACTCACACTCACTCACTCTCTCTCACTCTCACTCTCTTACACACTCACACTCTCACACACTGGCACTCACTCTCACACACACTCTCTTACACACACACACACACACTTCTGAACTAAGCATGTACAGACTGTGTTTCAGTGATATTCAGAAATCTCAAACACAGATCAGCACACAAACGTGTATGTGTGTGTTTATTTATATATATATTTATATACAGGGGTGGACAATGAAACTGAAACACCTGTCATGTTATTGTGGGAGGTTTCATGGCTAAACTGGACCAGTCTGGTGACCAATCTTCATTAATTACACATTTCACCAGTAAGATCAGAGTGTGAAGTTCAGTTAGCAGGTAAGAGCACAGTTTAGCTCCAAATACTGCAATAACACAACATTATGGGACGTACCAGAGTTCAAAAGAGGACAAACTGTTGGTGCACGTCTTGCTGGTGCATCTGTGACCAAGACAGCAAGTCTTTGTGATGTATCAAGAGCCGCGGTATCCAGGGTAACGTCAGCAGACCACCAAGAAGGACCAACCACATCCAACAGGATTAACTGTGGACGCGAGAGGAAGCTGTCTGAAAGGGATGTTGGGTTCTAACCCGGATTGTACCCAAAAAACAGAAACACCTCAGCTCTCCTGTTTCACCAGAACTGTCCGTCAGGAGCTCCACAGGGTCAGTATACACGGCCGGGCTGCTGTAGCCAAACCTTTGGTCACTCGTGCCAATGCCAAACATCGGTTTCAATGGAGCAAGGAGATCAAATCTTGGGCTGTGGACAATGGGAACCATGTATTGTTCTCTGATGATCCACCTTTACTGTTTTCCCCACATCCGGGAGAGTTACGGTGTGGAGAAGCCCCAAAGAAGCAGACCACCCAGACTGTTGCATGCCCAGAGTGAAGCATGGGGGTGGATCAGTGATGGTTTGGTTTTGGCCCAATACTTGTGCTAGATGGGTGCGTCACTGCCAAGGACTACCGAACCATTCTGGAGGACCATGAGCATCCAATGGTTCAAACATTGTATCCCGAAGGCGGCGCCGTGTATCAGAACTGTAT
>CM038718.1:780118-787618 GCA_021613375.1 Megaleporinus macrocephalus
CAGAATATATAACCACATTCATCAGAATATATAACCACAATCATCAGAATATATAACTACATTCATCAGAATATATAACCACATTCATCAGAACATATAACCACATTCATCAGAACATATAACTACATTCATCAGAATATATAACCACAATCATCAGAATATATAACCACATTCATCAGAACATATAACCACATTCATCAGAACATATAACTACATTCATCAGAATATATAACCACAATCATCAGAATATATAACTACATTCATCAGAATATATAACTACATTCATCAGAATATATAACCACATTCATCAGAACATATAACTACATTCATCAGAATATATAACCACATTCATCAGAATATAACTACATTCATCAGAATATATAACCACATTCATCAGAAAATATAACCACATTCATCAGAACATATAACCACATTCATCAGAATATATAACCACAATCATCAGAATATATAACTACATTCATCAGAACATATAACCACATTCATCAGAACATATAACTACATTCATCAGAATATATAACCACAATCATCAGAATATATAACTACATTCATCAGAATATATAACCACATTCATCAGAACATATAACTACATTCATCAGAATATATAACCACATTCATCAGAATATATAACCACATTCATCAGAATATAACTACATTCATCAGAATATATAACCACATTCATCAGAACATTTAACCACATTCATCAGAATATATAACTACATTCATCAGAATATATAACCACATTCATCAGAATATATAACCACATTCATCAGAACATTTAACCACATTCATCAGAACATATAACTACATTCATCAGAATATATAACTACAATCATCAGAATACATAACCACATTCATCAGAACATATAACTACATTCATCAGAACATATAACCACATTCATCAGAATATATAACTACATTCATCAGAATATATAACCACATTCATCAGAACATATAACTACATTCATCAGAACATATAACCACATTCATCAGAATATATAACTACATTCATCAGAATATATAACCACATTCATCAGAACATTTAACCACATTCATCAGAATATATAACTACATTCATCAGAATATATAACTACATTCATCAGAATATATAACTACATTCATCAGAACATTTAACCACATTCATCAGAACATTTAACCACATTCATCAGAATATATAACTACATTCATCAGAATATATAACCACATTCATCAGAACATTTAACCGTATTCATCAGAATATATAACCACAATTATCAGAATATATAACTACATTAATTAGAATATATAACCACATTCATCAGAACATATAACCACATTCATCAGAACATATAACTACATTCATCAGAACATATAACCACATTCATCAGAACATATAACCACATTCATCAGAACATTTAACCACATTCATCAGAACATTTAACCACATTCATCAGAATATATAACTACATTCATCAGAATATATAACCACATTCATCAGAACATTTAACCGTATTCATCAGAATATATAACCACAATTATCAGAATATATAACTACATTAATTAGAATATATAACCACATTCATCAGAACATATAACCACATTCATCAGAACATATAACTACATTCATCAGAACATATAACCACATTCATCAGAACATATAACCACATTCATCAGAATATATAACCACATTCATCAGAATATATAACTACAATCATCAGAATACATAACCACATTCATCAGATTATATAACTACATTCATCAGAATATATAACCACATTCATCAGAATATATAACTACAATTATCAGAATATATAACTACATTCATCAGAATATATAACTACATTCATCAGAATATATAACCACAATCATCAGAATATATAACTACATTCATCAGAATATATAACCACAATCATCAGAATATATAACTACATTCATCAGAATATATAACCACATTCATCAGAATATATAACCACATTCATCAGAACATATAACCACATTCATCAGAATATATAACTACATTCATCAGAATATATAACCACATTCATCAGAACATATAACTACATTCATCAGAACATATAACCACATTCATCAGAACATATAACTACATTCATCAGAATATAAACCCACATTCATCAGAATATATAACCACATTCATCAGAATAAATAACCACATTCATCAGAACATATAACTACATTCATCAGAACATATAACCACAATCATCAGAATATATAACCACATTCATCAGAATATATAACCACATTCATCAGAATATATAACTACATTCATTAGAATATATAACCACATTCATCAGAATATATAACTACATTCATCAGAATATATATCTACATTCATCAGAATATATAACTACAATCATCAGAATATATAACTACATTCATCAGAATATATAACTACATTCATCAGAATATATAACCACATTCATCAGAATATATAACTACATTCATCAGAATATATAACTACATTCATTAGAATATATAACCACATTCATCAGAATATATAACCACATTCATCAGAATATATAACCACATTCATCAGAATATATAACCACATTCATCAGAATATATAACCACATTCATCAGAACATATAACTACATTCATCAGAACATATAACCACATTCATCAGAATATATAACCACATTCATCAGAATATATAACCACATTCATCAGAACATATAACTACATTCATCAGAATATATAACCACAATCATCAGAATATATAACTACATTCATCAGAATATATAACCACATTCATCAGAACATATAACCACATTCATCAGAATATATAACCACATTCATCAGAACATATAACCACCTTCATCAGAACATATAACCACATTCATCAGAATATATAACTACAATTATCAGAATATATAACCACATTAATTAGAACATATAACTACATTCATCAGAACATATAACCACATTCATCAGAACATATAACCACATTCATCAGAAGATATAACAACATTCATCAGAACATATAACCACATTCATCAGAATATATAACCACATTCATCAGAATATATAACCACCTTCATCAGAACATATAACCACATTCATCAGAACATATAACCACAATCATCAGAATATATAACTACAATTATCAGAATATATAACCACAATCATCAGAATATATAACTACAATTATCAGAATATATAACCACATTCATCAGATTGTACTTGATAGTACTTGTTTGACGCATGTATGTAAAAAATCCAAATCCAGGCCAGAGTCTGTTCCACTGATGATTTGTGGTTTATTTTAGACAAACAAACAAACAAACAAACAATCAATCAATCAAACAAAACAAACAAACAATCAAACAATAGTCCCTTTGTTCTACACACTGCTCAGGTGCACCACATGGTCAGAGATTATTGAAGCTGGTATCAGCGCCCCCTTTAGGACTGGAAGATCACTGTCTTTAATTTCCAGTGTGTGTGTGTATGTGTGAGGGTGTGTGTGTGTATATAGGTGTGTGATTTTGTCTGTGAGTGTGTGTGTGTGTGTGTGTGTATATAGGTGTGTGATTTTGTCTGTGAGTGTGTGTGTGTGTGTGTGTGTATGTGTGTGTGTATTTCGATGCCTCTAGTGTGTGTGTGTGTATTTCACTGCCCCCTAGTGTGTGTGTGTGTGTATGTGTGTGTGTATGTATGCGTGTGTGTGTGTGTGTGTGTGTTTGTGTGAGTGTGTATCTGTGTGTGTATGTATATATGTGTCTGTCTGTGTGTGTGTATATGTGTGAGGGTGTCTGTATATATATGTGTGTATGTGTATGTGTGTGTGTGTGTGTGTGTGTGTGTATGTGTGAGGGTGTGTGTGTGTGTATATAGGTGTGTGATTGTGTCTGTGTGTGTGTGTGTGTGTGTGTGTATTTCGATGCCCCCTAGTGTGTGTATGTGTATTTCACTGCCCCCTAGTGTGTGTGTATGTGTGTGTGTGTGTGTGTGTGTGTGTGTGTGTGTGTGTGTGTGTATGAATACTGTGCAGTAAAACAGATCAGGAGGCTCTGACCTCTGCTTTACTGACTGCTGTCCAATCAGACGCATTAGAAACTTCAGCAAGCTTCTATTCCCGACTCAGCAAAGAGTGAAGTCCACGCTGCACTCCACATACCAGGTGTTCACAGCTCGAGCTCCTGCTTTACTCCAGTAATCTCCTCGTCCTTTAAAGCTAGGAGTAAAGCTTGGCCCATTGCCAGATGTACGGAGGAGAGAGAGCACTGGCTTACAATCAGAAAACTGGCAAATTAATGATTATTTATTTATTTATTTATTTATTATTATTGTCATCACCATCATCACCATCATCATCATCATTATTATTATTGTTATCATTATTATCATTATCATTATTATAATAATTATTATTATGTATTTATAGTTTTTTATTAATATCACCACCATTATCGTCATTATTATCATTATTGTTATAATAATAATAATAAAAATAATAATAATGATAATTATAATTATTATTATTATTACTATTATTACCATCATAATTATTATTATCATTATTATTATTATTATCATTATTATATTTATTATATTATTATTGTATGGATGTTGTCTCAAAGCAGCTTTACAGAAAATCTGGGTCCAACTCCCATCTCACTTCAGTAGTTATACTGTGCTGAAGGTCTGATCTCACTTCAGTAGTTATACTGTGCTGAAGGTCTGATCTCACTTCAGTAGTTATACTGTGCTGAAGGTCTGATTTCACTTCAATAGTTATACTGTGCTGAAGGTCTAATCTCACTTCAGTAGTTATACTATGCTGAAGGTCTAATCTCACTTCAGTAGTTATACTATGCTGAAGGTCTAATCTCACTTCAGTAGTTATACTGTGCTGAAGGTCTGATCTCACTTCAGTAGTTATACTGTGCTGAAGGTCTGATCTCACTTTAGTAGTTATACTGTGCTGAAGGTCTGATCTCACTTCAGTAGTTATACTGTGTTGAAGGTCTGTTCTACCTTTAGTAGTTATGCTGTAGATTGGTGGTATCTGTCAGTACTGTAGATTGATGTTGTCTGTCAGTACTGTAGATTGGTGGTATCTGTCAGTACTGTACGCTGGTGGTATCTGTCAGTACTGTAGATTGATGGCATCCGTCAGTACTGTAGATTGGTGGTATCTGTCAGTACTGTAGATTGGTGGTATCTGTCAGTACTGTAGGCTGGTGGTATCTGTCAGTACTGTAGATTGATGGCGTCCGTCAGTACTGTAGATTGATGGCATCTGTCAGTACTGTAGATTGATGGCATCCGTCAGTACTGTAGATTGATGGCATCCGTCAGTACTGTAGATTGATGGCATCTGTCAGTACTGTAGATTGATGGCATCTGTCAGTACTGTAGATTGGTGGCATCTGTCAGTACTGTAGATTGATGGCATCTGTCATTACTGTAGATTGGTGGTATCTGTCAGTACTGTAGATTGGTGGTATCTGTCAGTACTGTAGGCTGGTGGTATCTGTCAGTACTGTAGATTGATGGCATCCGTCAGTACTGTAGATTGATGGCATCTGTCAGTACTGTAGATTGATGGCATCTGTCAGTACTGTAGGTTGGTGGTATCTGTCAGTACTGTAGATTGATGGTATCTGTCAGTACTGTAGATTACTGGTATCTGTCAGTACTGTAGATTGGTGGTACCTGTCAGTACTGTAGATTGCTGATATCTGTCAGTACTGTAGATTGGTGGTACCTGTCAGTACTGTAGAGAGATGGCATCTGTCAGTACTGTAGATTGGTGGTATCTGTCAGTACTGTAGAGAGATGGTATCTGTCAGTACTGTAGATTGGTGGTATCTGTCAGTACTGTAGATTGATGGCATCTGTCAGTACTGTAGATTGGTGGTATCTGTCAGTACTGTAGATAGATGACATCTGTCAGTACTGTAGATTGGTGGTATCTGTCAGTACTGTAGATAGATGACATCTGTCAGTACTGTAGATTGGTGGTATCTGTCAGTACTGTACGCTGGTGGTATCTGTCACTACTGTAGATTGGTGGTGTCTGTCAGTACTGTAGATTGGTGGTATCTGTCAGTACTGTAGATTGATGGTATCTGTCAGTACTGTAGATTGGTGTTGTCTGTCAGTACTGTAGAGTGGTGGTGTCTGTCAGTACTGTAGAGTGGTGGTATCTGTCAGTACTGTAGGCTGGTGGTGTCTGTCAGTACTGTAGATTGGTGGTATCTGTCAGTACTGTAGATTGGTGGTATCTGTCAGTACTGTAGATTGATGGTATCTGTCAGTACTGTAGATTGGTGTTGTCTGTCAGTACTGTAGAGTGGTGGTATCTGTCAGTACTGTAGATTGGTGGTATCTGTCAGTACTGTAGATAGATGACATCTGTCAGTACTGTAGATTGGTGTTATCTGTCAGTACTGTAGATTGGTGGTGTCTGTCAGTACTGTAGATTGGTGTTGTCTGTCAGTACTGTAGAGTGGTGGTGTCTGTCAGTACTGTAGAGTGGTGGTATCTGTCAGTACTGTAGATTGGTGGTGTCTGTCAGTACTGTATGCTGGTGGTATCTGTCAGTACTGTAGGCTGGTGGTATCTGTCAGTACTGTACGCTGGTGGTATCTGTCAGTACTGTAGGCTGGTGGTGTCTGTCAGTACTGTAGGCGGGTGGTATCTGTCAGTACTGTACGCTGGTGATATCTGTCAGTACTGTAGATTGGTGGTGTCTGTCAGTACTGTATGCTGGTGGTATCTGTCAGTACTGTAGGCTGGTGGTATCTGTCAGTACTGTACGCTGGTGGTATCTGTCAGTACTGTAGGCTGGTGGTGTCTGTCAGTACTGTAGATTGGTGGTATCTGTCAGTACTGTACGCTGGTGGTATCTGTCAGTACTGTAGGCTGGTGGTGTCTGTCAGTACTGTAGGCGGGTGGTATCTGTCAGTACTGTAGGCTGGTGGTGTCTGTCAGTACTGTAGGCGGGTGGTATCTGTCAGTACTGTAGGCTGGTGGTGTCTGTCAGTACTGTAGGCTGGTGGTATCTGTCAGTACTGTAGGCTGGTGGTATCTGTCAGTACTGTACGCTGGTGGTATCTGTCAGTACTGTAGGCTGGTGGTGTCTGTCAGTACTGTAGGCTGGTGGTGTCTGTCAGTACTGTAGGCTGGTGGTATCTGTCAGTACTGTACGCTGGTGGTATCTGTCAGTACTGTAGGCTGGTGGTGTCTGTCAGTACTGTAGGCGGGTGGTATCTGTCAGTACTGTAGGCTGGTGGTGTCTGTCAGTACTGTAGGCTGGTGGTGTCTGTCAGTACTGTAGGCTGGTGGTATCTGTCAGTACTGTAGGCTGGTGGTGTCTGTCAGTACTGTAGGCTGGTGGTATCTGTCAGTACTGTACGCTGGTGGTATCTGTCAGTACTGTAGGCTGGTGGTGTCTGTCAGTACTGTAGGCGGGTGGTATCTGGAGGTCAGTAGTTTGGTTATTGGTTAGATTAGAGATTATTTAAATCCTGGTTGTG
>CM038718.1:800118-813349 GCA_021613375.1 Megaleporinus macrocephalus
ATAACTGTAGATCAGACACACAGAGGAGTGAAGGTCAGTACAACTGTAGATCAGACACACAGAGGACTGAGGGTCAGTATGACTGTAGATCAGATATAGAGGAGTGAGTGCAGTAGATATAAAGAAAGGAGGAGGAGGAGAGGAGTGCACCGCTGGGTGATAGTAGTGATCAGTAACAGTGTTAAAGAGTTAGAGGAGTGAGTACAGTAGATATAAAGAAAGGAGGAGGAGGAGAGGAGTGCACCGCTGGGTGATAGTAGTGATCAGTAACAGTGTTGAAGAGTTAGAGGAGTGAGTACAGTAGATATAAATAAAGGAGGAGGAGGAGAGGAGTGCACCGCTGGGTGATAGTAGTGATCAGTAACAGTGTTGAAGAGTTAGAGGAGTGAGTACAGTAGATATAAATAAAGGAGGAGGAGGAGATGAGTGCACCGCTGGGTGATAGTAGTGATCAGTAAGAGTGTTGAAGAGTTAGAGGAGCTCACGCTTTAGTGATAGTCATGTTGATGATCTTGGCCTGGAGGCGGGAACAGCGCAGTCTGTGATAAACATCCTGCATCTGATTGGCTGGATCCACTCTGGAGACATAATAAGATTAGAGTGCATCAGGTACAGACAGGTTCTGTGTGTTTATGGTGTTTAAGGTGTGATCTGTTTAAGATGTGATCTGTTTAAGATGTGATCTGTTTAAGGTGTGATCTGTTTATGGTGTGATCTGTTTAAGATGTGATCTGTTTAAGATGTGATCTGTTTATGGTGTGATCTGTTTAAGGTGTGATCTGTTTAAGATGTGATCTGTTTAAGATGTGATCTGTTTATGGTGTGATCTGTTTAAGATGTGATCTGTTTAAGATGTGATCTGTTTATGGTGTGATCTGTTTAAGGTGTGATCTGTTTAAGATGTGATCTGTTTAAGATGTGATCTGTTTAAGGTGTGATCTGTTTAAGATGTGATCTGTTTAAGGTGTGATCTGTTTATGGTGTGATCTGTTTATGGTGTGATCTGTTTAAGATGTGATCTGTTTATGGTGTGATCTGTTTAAGGTGTGATCTGTTTATGGTGTGATCTGTTTAAGATGTGATCTGTTTAAGATGTGATCTGTTTATGGTGTGATCTGTTTAAGATGTGATCTGTTTATGGTGTGATCTGTTTAAGATATGATCTGTTTATGGTGTGATCTGTTTATGGTGTGATCTGTTTAAGATATGATCTGTTTAAGATATGATCTGTTTAAGATGTGATCTGTTTATGGTGTGATCTGTTTAAGATGTGATCTGTTTATGGTGTGATCTGTTTATGGTGTGATCTGTTTAAGATGTGATCTGTTGAAGATGTGATCTGTTTAAGGTGTGATCTGTTTATGGTGTGATCTGTTTAAGATGTGATCTGTTTATGGTGTGATCTGTTTAAGATGTGATCTGTTGAAGATGTGATCTGTTTAAGGTGTGATCTGTTTATGGTGTGATCTGTTTAAGATGTGATCTGTTTATGGTGTGATCTGTTTAAGGTGTGATCTGTTTATGGTGTGATCTGTTTAAGATGTGATCTGTTTATGGTGTGATCTGTTTAAGGTGTGATCTGTTTATGGTGTGATCTGTTTAAGATGTGATCTGTTTATGGTGTGATCTGTTTAAGGTGTGATCTGTTTAAGGTGTGATCTGTTTATGGTGTGATCTGTTTAAGATGTGATCTGTTTATGGTGTGATCTGTTTAAGATGTGATCTGTTTATGGTGTGATCTGTTTATGGTGTGATCTGTTTAAGATGTGATCTGTTTAAGATGTGATCTGTTTAAGGTGTGATCTGTTTATGGTGTGATCTGTTTAAGATGTGATCTGTTTAAGATGTGATCTGTTTAAGGTGTGATCTGTTTAAGGTGTGATCTGTTTAAAGTGTGATCTGTTTATGGTGTGATCTGTTTAAGATGTGATCTGTTTAAGGTGTGATCTGTTTAAGGTGTGATCTGTTTAAGATGTGATCTGTTTAAGGTGTGATCTGTTAATGGTGTGATCTGTTTAAGATGTGATCTGTTTAAGATGTGATCTGTTTATGGTGTGATCTGTTTATGGTGTATCTATCTCTCTCTGTATCTCTCTCTGTATCTCTCTCTGTATCTCTCTCTCTGTATCTCTCTCTGTATCTCTCTCTCTGTCTCTCTCTTTGTGTATCTCTCTCTGTATCTCTCTTTGTGTATCTCTCTGTATCTCTCTCTCTGTATCTCTCTCTGTATCTCTCTCTGTATCTCTCTCTCTGTATCTCTCTTTGTGTATCTCTCTCTATCTCTCTTTGTGTATCTCTCTGTATCTCTCTCTCTGTATCTCTCTCTCTGTATCTCTCTCTCTGTATCTCTCTCTGTATCTCTCTTTGTGTATCTCTCTCTGTATCTCTCTCTCTGTATCTCTCTCTGTATCTCTCTCTGTATCTCTCTCTGTATCTCTCTCTCTGTATCTCTCTCTGTATCTCTCTCTGTATCTCTCTCTCTGTATCTCTCTTTGTGTATCTCTCTCTGTATCTCTCTTTCTGTATCTCTCTCTCTGTATCTCTCTCTCTGTATCTCTCTCTCTGTATCTCTCTCTCTCTGTATCTCTCTCTGTATCTCTCTCTCTCTGTATCTCTGTCTCTCTGTATCTCTCTGTATCTCTCTCTGTATCTCTCTGTATCTCTCTTTGTGTATCTCTCTCTGTATCTCTCTTTGTATATCTCTCTCTGTATCTCTCTCTCTGTATCTCTCTCTCTGTGTCTCTCTCTCTGTATCTCTCTCTGTATCTCTCTTTGTGTATCTCTCTCTGTATCTCTCTCTCTGTATCTCTCTTTGTGTATCTCTCTCTGTATCTCTCTCTCTGTATCTCTCTCTGTTTCTCTCTATCTCTCTTTGTGTATCTCTCTCTGTATCTCTCTCTGTATCTCTCTTTGTATCTCTCTCTGTATCTCTCTCTCTGTATCTCTCTCTGTTTCTCTCTCTCTGTTTCTCTCTCTCTGTATCTCTCTTTGTGTATCTCTCTCTGTATCTCTCTTTGTATCTCTCTCTGTTTCTCTCTCTCTGTATCTCTCTCTCTGTATCTCTCTCTATCTCTCTCTCTGTATCTCTCTCTCTGTATCTCTCTCTGTATCTCTCTCTGTATTTCTCTCTGTATCTCTCTCTGTATCTCTCTCTCTGTATCTCTCTTTGTGTATCTCTCTCTGTATCTCTCTCTCTGTATCTCTCTTTGTGTATCTCTCTCTGTATCTCTCTCTGTATCTCTCTCTGTATTTCTCTCTGTATCTCTCTCTGTATCTCTCTCTCTGTATCTCTCTTTGTGTATCTCTCTCTGTATCTCTCTCTCTGTATCTCTCTTTGTGTATCTCTCTCTGTATCTCTCTCTGTATCTCTCTCTGTATTTCTCTCTGTATCTCTCTTTGTGTATCTCTCTCTGTATCTCTCTCTCTGTATCTCTCTTTGTGTATCTCTCTCTGTATCTCTCTCTGTATCTCTCTCTGTATTTCTCTCTGTATCTCTCTGTATCTCTCTCTGTATCTCTCTCTGTATCTCTCTCTCTGTATCTCTCTCTCTTTATCTCTGTATCTCTCTCTGTATCTCTCTCTGTATCTCTCTCTGTATCTCTCTGTATCTCTCTCTGTATCTCTCTGTATCTCTCTCTGTATCTCTCTGTATCTCTCTCTGTATCTCTCTCTGTATCTCTCTGTATCTCTCTGTATCTCTCTGTGTATCTCTCTGTATCTCTCTCTGTATCTCTCTGTATCTCTCTGTATCTCTCTCTCTGATAATAAAATGGAGGCTGCCAAACCGATATAGAAATAGAAAACAACATGCAGTACCCAAAAATCGCCATGAGGAGGCACTCTAATAATTAAAGGTGTTATTAAGATTAAGTTGAAGTTGTCAAAACTTTAAGGTCACGATTTATTTAAGGTGGCAGGGAGTTTAGGGAGTTTGTTCATGAACATCCCGTTCTAGTTAGCGCTGTCATTCTCTTTCTATCCGGGGTCGGCCAGAGGAGGATGAGTTCCTCCCTTGAGCATAGGTTTCTCTCAAGGTTTCTTCCTCTTACCGAGGTAGTTTCTTCTGCCAGTGTCACCTTTGGCTTGCTCTAGGGGGGCTTGGACCTGGAGACCCTCTCTCACATGTTTATGCATGAACTCTTTTTTTATCCTTCATTTTCCTCTTCACTTTCGTAAACTGCTTTTCTGTAAAGCTGCTTTGAGATAACACTGATTGTAAAAAGTGCTATCCGAATAAATATTGATTGATGGATTGATTATGGTTTGGGTTAGTTTATTTAAACACTCGTACAGAAGGTCTACACGGACTATTAATAAACTATCAGTAAACTATTGTTATCAGTAGTGTTAGGTTTAGGATTTGGTTTGGGTTTTAAAATGAAATCAATGTTTGAGAAACATTAAAAGTCTGAATATCTCTGTATTGTCTATAAAATTACACATGAACAATTCTGCTATTTTATTAGCCATAAATAATTAGCCATACATTTTTCTGATAAATTGTTTGTCAGTGCATGTTTTACTTTATTATATTCCTTAGAAAAATAAATGTATATGTAAAGCATCTGTCAGAGCAAGCGCCCTAGTTAGCTTAGCCAAACACAAGGCTCTCTAGCTAAACTGTTTTAGTTTCTGTTTTGATCTCCATGTACTTTTCCCTCTTAACCTACTGAACTTTTTAAAGCCTCCTATTAGCTCTCCAGCTGGACAAGCCGAGCCGCAGCCTTGTCATCTATCCCCATCTCATCTGCGACAGACCCACAACCCTTGTCCTGGGTGACTCTATCATCAGAAGCGTTAAGCTGCTGTTCACACTGTCTCTGGTGCAGAAGTCTCTGACATTACACAGCTGCTTCCAGGTCTTTTAAAGAAACACCAGTCAGTGGAGAACATGTAGTTCATGCAGGAAGTAAAGACATCAAAAATCAGAGCACAGATCTATTGAAAAAGGACTTCACATGCCTGCTGTCCTCCACACAAGACTGTAGTAGATCTGATTTTATCTCTGGACCAATTTCTTTGCTGGGAAGATGTTCAGGACATTTTAGCTGCATTTTAAAATCTTCATATCTGGTTTCAAAAAACCTGCCTCTGCGGAGGCTTGACTTTTATTGATCATTTTAACCTCTTCTGGAACCGCCCCCCTTCTATACCACAGGCTAAACTTCAGACAGAAATAAATGTACTTCTGCTGTTAGAAAAGCCAAATCAGACTATTCTCTCAGTCTCGTCACCAACTCTACAAACCCTCAACACTTCTGGAAAACAGTAATTCCCTTCAAAGTAATTCCCGTCATTGTCCAGCTAGAGCTCTAGTTGATGATCAGCTGATCTCTGACCAGCAGGAGCTCTGACCAGTGTTACCTTTCTCCTGACCCTGGATCCTGGCAGTAGACTGGGGTCAGTGGAACTTTATTTTCTGCCGAAGTTCCCCGGGGTAGCACTACCTGCTCTAGAGTAAAACTTTTAGCATAACTCGCTTACGGTAGTGAGTCAGTCTGAGACCACTGGAAAGTCCAAGCACGGCGCCATTTATTCACCGCTTCATTGGGAGCAACCGGTACGACTGCAGTAGAAAAGAGGACAGCCGTGAAGTGACTGAGGCTAACTTGTAGTAAGCTGTAGTAAACAGATTTTTAGTTTCCCTCGCCGACCCAAGCTAGCAGAGCAAATGAACATACACACACTCCCGAGAAGAAGAAAAACTACACATTAGCATGCACACTCCCGCACTTCTTAAGACCCTTATGTTGTAACATCACCCCCACTCTGTATGGTGTATAACACATACCACCAATCCAGCACTTTCACAATATCTTTTTTTTTACACTTCACACATGTACATTTCACACTTTTACACTTCATGTAAATTATCTTCCCCATTAGACCCTTTTAGTTCAGGTACTTTCTCAAACTCTTGAAGGAGAATCGTTCGTGAAGCAATAAAGAGTTCACTCATTGCATTTCAGTACTGTTCGCTTGCATTCCTTATTTTCTGAGGGAAAGGGGGAGTGAGTCCTGCGTTGAATTTGAGGGTTGTGGGAGAGGGGTTTGTAAATCCTTGTAGTTACTCAAACAGTTCTTCCTTTTAGCTTAGTCTGACTTGAAAGTCCACATGTGCCTCTCTTTCTTTTAAACCTAAAAAAAACATATGCAACTTATACGCTAGGCAATTCCTTCCTTATCTAAACAGCTCTCCCAAACAAACGTGCACAAAACCTTTAGATTTTAACAAAAAACTAACTGCATCTCTTAGAAATGTTAAACAGTGCAACATAAGCAATGTACAGTGCTAATATGCGCTTGGAACGCTCTTTTTTTAACAACACATCAACAAAATAGAACAGTGACTATTACAGTTTCTCTTTCTCTCTTTTTTTAGGTTCAGTTTTGTTGTACTGCCCCGTCCCGTACCTCTTTGGGGCTTTTCTGTTTCACCTTATAGGCGTTTGGTTTGCAGGTGACTCAGTAACTGTCTATTTCTTTGATTGTACTGCGCTACCCCCGCTATCATGAACTGCAACGGTATCATATGGTGATATTGGGATATTCAAGGAAGGGGTGCACACCCTTTGAGGAAGTGGGGAGTCAACAGGCCTTTGAGGTGTATCTGGAGAAAGGTCTGCTGGTTCTTTTGCGAAGAGAAGAGAGAGATCATAGTCATAATCAGAGCCTACCTCCAGCGTAGGTGGTGGAGCTTCCACTGGGTTCCATGTCCTGGCCTGCTACAAGACCCAGCTGTTGTCCAGTGGTGTGCGGGAGTAGTAAGGCTTCAGTACTTTGCACTTTGTCTTAGGGCTCTTTTGGATGTGATATTCTAGATCGTCAAGCTGACCCAGGCAAACCAGCCACGAGATTGATTGGTTTCGTTAATTCTCGTCCCAAAACCATCATGTTGGGCGTGAAACCAGTGGAGCTGTGTCTTGTGGCTCGGAAGGCCATCACTGCATACGGGGTCATGATATTCCAATCCCAACATTCGGCTGTACTGGCCAATATTTTCTACAAAGTGGCATTGAAACGTTCCACTTGCCCATCGGACTGTGGTCTAAAAGGAGTGGTACGCGTCATCTCTATTCCCAGCAGATCACACATTCTCTGAAACACTTCGGACTCAAAATTACTCCCCTGGTCACTGTGCAGAGTGTAAGGAGCTCCATAGCGGCACACCCCCTTCGGCACTGAGCACATCAACCACCGTCACTGCCTGTTCATCTGGTAGGGGATAAGCTTCAGCCCGTTTTGTAAAGTAGTCCTCTACAACTTTTCAGTTTCCTTCACTGGGCCCATCCGATCAATGGTTATTCTCTCCAGAGGGCCTTCAACACAAGCTGTTCCCATTGGTGCTTGTGGTGTTTTTGGAGGTCGGGCCTTAGCTGCACAATTGGTTAGAGTCATTTTGACCCCGAAATGGCCTCCAATGGGTCCATCAGGCATCTGTCTCATCGTATCTGGCTGGTACACACGTGGGAATAACACCCGTGTGTAGAACACAGTATTCTCAGTGCAGTAGAACCGCAGAATTTTTTTCTCTGATTTACAATCTGTTCTATTGGCTCCAGTATGCTTTAGTGGCAGGGCTACAAGACGACACTTCCCCCCAGTGCGGACGCTCGTTCCTCTCCTTGAACCACGGGTCGGTCTGTTGCGCCTCACACAGTTGTTCTGCAGTCCAACCTGGTTCTACCTCACATGCTCCAGAGAATCAAATTGTCTCCACCTCATTAAAGGTTAAAGGCAGCTATCCATTTCAACTTCTCTGGATGACATAGTCTTGGCTTGCTCCTCTACCGCCACTGTCGCAAACAGTTTGCGAAACAAACTGGAGAAGTTTCCTTCATGCTGTTACTTAGATCACATTGCACTTCCTGGTGTTGGAAACAGCTGTGGGCTAATGATGCGTCAGGTATCTTGCAGGGACAAGAATGAGTGGTGAAGTCGACAATTGCTTGGAGTTCCCGCCGGGTATGGCAATAATACTGCTCTGCTTGAGACAGTCTGTGGCTTCTGTAGGCCAACACATGTTCTTCACCAGCCTGCACTTTGGACAGGACAGCTCAGATTCCAAAGTCGCTGGCATCCGTATCCAGGATAAGGTTGCCAGTATCTAGTGGATAGTCTAAGATGGGTGCGGAAGTAAGCCACTGTTTAAATTCCACAAATGCCTGTTACGGGCACTCCTGCACCTTTTTCTGTGGATCAGTGAAAATGCCATGTTCGGAAATAACATGTCCAAGGTACACCACCCGCCGCCGGAACAGACAACACTGGCTGGCTTCAGCTTGAGGTTCGCCTGACGAAGGCTGCTGAACACCAACATGTCATCTTAGTATACAAGACAGGTCTCCCGCTGCACACCAGCCAAAACACGGTTCATAAGGCGTTGGAATGTTGCAGGTGCATTACATAAGAGCATGACATTCCACTCAAAGAGCCCTTTACAACTGCAAAAGGCTGCAGATCTACGAGCCCTGGCGGTCAGTTCCAACTGCCAGTAGCCAGTAGGCGTTTGACTGGTTTCATCTGTGACGGGCAGCTCCTTTTCATGTGTCCTGCTCCTGAACAGTCATGGCACCTGATTTCATCCCAATTTTATATTTTCCCCTCTTTCACCTTTAAACTTGCGTTGAGCTGATTCAAGTTTACGATTCGGATAGCTCCGTTCTGCCACCACTTCTGACACGCTGTTTTGGTCACCGTCTTCTTCGAGCACAGTGCCATCACATACCATCGCTGTTCTGGTTCTATGTTCTGGTATGCGCTGTGATTTTGTGGACGTGAGTTGGGTGACACTCGCTGCTGTTCGCCTGGTGGCCTCATATCTGTAAGCCATTTCATAAGTTTTAGCCAGACCCTCACCACTCCACCACCCACTACACTCACAGTGCTCAGTCTCACAGTCAGAGAAGACCCTCACCACTCCACCACCCACTACACTCACAGAGCTCAGTCTCACAGTCAGAGCAGACCCTCACCACTCCACCACCCACTACACTCACAGTGCTCAGTCTCACAGTCAGAGAAGACCCTCACCACTCCACCACCCACTACACTCACAGTGCTCAGTCTCACAGTCAGAGAAGACCCTCACCACTCCACCACCCACTACACTCACAGTGCTCAGTCTCACGTCAGAGCGACCCTCACCACTCCACCACCCACTAACACTCACAGTGCTCAGTCTCACAGTCAGAGAAGACCCTCACCACTCCACCACCCACTACACTCACAGTGCTCAGTCTCACAGTCAGAGAAGACCCTCACCACTCCACCACCCACTACACTCACAGTGCTCAGTCTCACAGTCAGAGAAGACCCTCACCACTCCACCACCCACTACACTCACAGTGCTCAGTCTCACAGTCAGAGCAGACCCTCACCACTCCACCACCCCAACACTCACAGTGCTCAGTCTCACAGTCAGAGCAGACCCTCACCACTCCACCACCCCCTACACTCACAGTGCTCAGTCTCACAGTCAGAGCAGACCCTCACCACTCCACGACCCCCAACACTCACAGTGCTCAGATCTCACAGTCAGAGCAGACCCTCACCACTCACGACCCCCAACACTCACAGTGCTCATCTCACAGTCAGAGCAGACCCTCACCACTCCACCGACCCCCAACACTCACAGTGCTCAGTCTCACAGTCAGAGCAGACCCTCACCACTCCACGACCCCCTACACTCACAGTGCTCAGTCTCACAGTCAGAGCAGACCCCCACCACTCCACCACCCCCAACACTCACAGTGCTCAGTCTCACAGTCAGAGCAGACCCTCACCACTCCACGACCCCAACACTCACAGTGCTCAGTCTCACAATCAGAGCAGACCCCCACCACTCCACCACCCCCAACACTCACAGTGCTCAGTCTCACAGTCAGAGCGGACCCCCACCACTCCACCACCCCCAACACTCACAGTGCTCAGTCTCACAGTCAGAGCGGACCCTCACCACTCCACGACCCCCAACACTCACAGTGCTCAGTCTCACAGTCAAAGCAGACCCTCACCACTCCACCACCCACTACACTCACAGTGCTCAGTCTCACAGTCAGAGCGGACCCCCACCACTCCACCACCCCCAACACTCACAGTGCTCAGTCTCACATTCAGAGCGGACCCTCACCACTCCACGACCCCCAACACTCACAGTGCTCAGTCTCACAGTCAAAGCAGACCCTCACCACTCCACGACCCCCAACACTCACAGTGCTCAGTCTCACAGTCAAAGCAGACCCTCACCACTCCACGACCCCCAACACTCACAGTGCTCAGTCTCACAGTCAGAGCAGACCCTCACCAATCCACGACCCCCAACACTCACAGTGCTCAGTCTAACAGTCAGAGCAGACCCTCACCACTCCACCACCCCCAACACTCACAGTGCTCAGTCTCACAGTCAGAGCAGACCCTCACCACTCCACGACCCCCAACACTCACAGTGCTCAGTCTAACAGTCAGAGCGGACCCTCACCACTCCACGACCCCCAACACTCACAGTGCTCAGTCTCACAGTCAGAGCGGACCCTCACCACTCCACGACCCCCAACACTCACAGTGCTCAGTCTCACAGTCAGAGCAGACCCTCACCACTCCACGACCCCCAACACTCACAGTGCTCAGTCTCACAGTCAGCACAGACCCTCACCACTCCACGACCCCCAACACTCACAGTGCTCAGTCTCACAGTCAGAGCAGACCCTCACCACTCCACGACCCCAACACTCACAGTGCTCAGTCTCACAGTCAGAGCGGACCCTCACCACTCCACCACCCACTACACTCACAGTGCTCAGTCTCACAGTCAGAGCGGACCCCCACCACTCCACCACCCCCAACACTCACAGTGCTCAGTCTCACAGTCAGAGCGGACCCTCACCACTCCACCACCCACTACACTCACAGTGCTCAGTCTCACAGTCAGAGCAGACCCTCACCACTCCACCACCCACTACACTCACAGTGCTCAGTCTCACAGTCAGAGCAGACCCTCACCACTCCACCACCCCCAACACTCACAGAGCTCAGTCTCACAGTCAGAGCAGACCCTCACCACTCCACGACCCCCAACACTCACAGTGCTCAATCTCACAGTCAGAGCAGACCCTCACCACTCCACCACCCCCAACACTCACAGAGCTCAGTCTCACAGTCAGAGCAGACCCTCACCACTCCACGACCCCAACACTCACAGTGCTCAGTCTCACAGTCAGAGCAGACCCTCACCACTCCACGACCCCCAACACTCACAGTGCTCAGTCTCACAGTCAGAGCAGACCCTCACCACTCCACGACCCACTACACTCACAGTGCTCAGTCTCACAGTCAGAGCAGGCCCCTCACCACTCCACCACCCACTACACTCACAGTGCTCAGTCTCACAGTCAGAGCAGACCCTCACCACTCCACGACCCCAACACTCACAGTGCTCAGTCTCACAGTCAGAGCGGACCCCCACCACTCCACCACCCCCAACACTCACAGTGCTCAGTCTCACAGTCAGAGCAGACCCTCACCACTCCACCACCCCCAACACTCACAGTGCTCAGTCTCACAGTCAGAGCAGACCCTCACCACTCCACGACCCCCAACACTCACAGTGCTCAGTCTAACAGTCAGAGCGACCCTCACCACTCAACGACCCCCAACACTCACAGTGCTCAGTCTCACAGTCAGCAGCGGACCCTCACCACTCCACGACCCCCAACACTCACAGTGCTCAGTCTCACAGTCAGAGCAGACCCTCACCACTCCACGACCCCCAACACTCACAGTGCTCAGTCTCACAGTCAGAGCAGACCCTCACCACTCCACGACCCCCAACACTCACAGTGCTCAGTCTCACAGTCAGAGCAGACCCTCACCACTCCACGACCCACAACACTCACAGTGCTCAGTCTCACAGTCAGAGCAGACCCTCACCACTCCACGACCCACTACACTCACAGTGCTCAGTCTCACAGTCAGAGCAGACCCTCACCACTCCACGACCCCAACACTCACAGTGCTCAGTCTCACAGTCAGAGCAGACCCTCACCACTCCACGACCCCAACACTCACAGTGCTCAGTCTCACAGTCAGAGCAGACCCTCACCACTCCACGACCCCCCAACACTCACAGTGCTCAGTCTCACAGTCAGAGCAGACCCCTCACCACTCCACGACCCCCAACACTCACAGTGCTCAGTCTCACAGTCAGAGCAGACCCTCACCACTCCACCGACCCCCCTACACTCACAGTGCTCAGTCTCACAGTCAGAGCGGACCCCTCACCACTCCACCACCCCCAACACTCACAGGCTCAGTCTCACAGTCAGAGCGGACCCTCACCACTCCACCACCCCCTAACACTCACAGTGCTCAGTCTCACAGTCAGAGCAGACCCTCACCACTATCCACGACCCCAACACTCACAGTGTCAGTCTCACAGTCAGAGGTCCCTCACCACTCCACGACCCCCAACACTACAGTGCTCAGTCTCACAGTCAAGGCAGACCCTCACCACTCCTCACCCCAACACTCACAGTGCTCAGTTCCTCATCAGACGAGGACCCTCAATTCCACGACCCCCAACACTCACAGTGCTCAGTCTCACAGTCAGAGCAGACCCTCACCACTCCACCACCCCCAACACTCACAGTGCTCAGTCTCACAGTCAGAGCAGACCCTCACCACTCCACGACCCCCAACACTCACAGTGCTCAGTCTCACAGTCAGAGCAGACCTCACCACTCCACCACCACTACACTCACAGTGCTCAGTCTCACAGTCAGAGCAGACCCTCACCACTCCACGACCCCCAACACTCACAGTGCTCAGTCTCACAGTCAGAGCAGACCCTCACCACTCCACGACCCCCAACACTCACAGTGCTCAGTCTCACAGTCAGAGCGTAGACCCTCACCACTCCACGACCCCCACACCTCACAGTGCTCAGTCTCACAGTCAGAGCAGGACCTCACCACTCCACGACCCCCAACACTCACAGTGCTCAGTCCTCACAGTCAGAGCAGTACCCTCACCACGTCCACGACCCCATACACTCACAGTGCTCAGGCTCACAGTCAAGGGGCGGCAAGACCCCCCCCCCTCACCACTCCGACGACCCCCAACCCTACAGTGCTACAGTCCTCACAGTCCCAGCGCAGGACCCTCAACCACTCCCACGACCCCCTACACTCTCAGTGCTCTGTCTCACAGTCAGCAGACCCTCACACTCCACGAC
>CM038718.1:814348-816848 GCA_021613375.1 Megaleporinus macrocephalus
CGCACCATCACTGATTATAAAGGAGGTATGAGTTGTGATAGGGGGGTCGGGGGGGTCACCCTCCTCACTTGCAGATGAGCTTAATGCACATTATGCTCGCTTTGAGGCAAACAACACCTCCCCTGCCGAAAATCTCCCAATACATCAGGAGAGCTGCACACTGACCATCTCTCTGTCTGAGGTGGTGAAATCCTTCAGGGCAGTTAACCCACGCAAAGCACCAGGTCCTGATGGTGTACACAGTCGTGTACTTAAAGCATGTGCCAACCAGCTGGCTGAGGTTTTCACTGACATCTTTAACCTCTCCCTAAGACTGTCAGTGGTTCCTACGTGCTTTAAAGAAACCATCATTGTTCCAGTTCCCAAGAAACCTTCTGTCACCTGTCTGAATGACTACCGCCCTGTTGCACTGACATCAACAGCTATGAAGTGCTTTGAGCGGCTGGTCAAAGCTCACATCTGTTCTATGCTTCCTGCCAACATGGACACTCACCAGTTTGCATACCGCTCCAACAGATCCACAGACGACGCCATTGCACTAACTGTACACACTGCTCTCACACACTTGGACAGAAAGAACACGTATGTGAGATGCTGTTCATAGATTACAGCTCAGCATTCAACACAATCATCCCAGCCAAACTCATCCCGAAGCTCAAAGACTTGGGCTTGAACTCTCATCCCTGCAACTGGATACTGGACTTCCTGACGAGCAGACAGCAGGTGGTGAGGGTGGGTGACAGCATCTCTTCCACTCTGACTCTGAGCACGGGGGCCCCCCAGGGATGTGTACTCAGCCCCCTCCTGTATTCCCTGTACACTAATGAATGTGTAGCCAAACACTCCTCCAACCTCATCTTCAAATTCGCTGATGACACTACCATCCTAGGCCTCATCACAGACGGAGATGAAACAGCCTATAGAGACGAGGTCAGCGCTCTGTCAGAGTGGAGCCACGACAACAATCTCCGTCTAAACATCAGCAAAACGAAGGAGATGATTGTGGACTACAGGAAGCAGCAGAAGGGTGGTCACTCTCCCCTTTACATCAACGGGGCTGAAGTGGAGAGAGTCAGCAGTGTTAAGTTCCTCGGCGTTCACCTCTCTGATGACCTCACCTGGTCCCTCCACACTAACACGATTGTGAGATGTGCCCGTCAGCGTCTCTTCTTCCTGCGCAGGCTCAGGAAGTTTGGACTGCCTCCTGATCTCCTCACCAGCTTCTATAGATGCACTATAGAGAGCATCCTAACGGGCTGCATCACTGTCTGGTACGGCAGCTGCACTGCCTGCGACCGCAAGGCCCTAAAAGGAGTGGTGAGGACAGCAGAATACATCATAGGCAACAAACTACCTGCCTTACAGGTCATCTATCAGTCCCGCTGCCTGAGGAAAATCCAGAAGATCAGGTCAGACAGCGGTCACCCAGCACACGGCCTGTTCACTATACTGCCATCAGGCAGGAGATTCCGCAGCATCCAGGCCAAAACAACCCGCCTACTGAACAGCTTCTACCCTCAGGCTGTCAGGCTCCTGAACAAACTGTGAGGCTGAAAGACCCCAATACCGTTCACTCCACCACTGCACATTGTTACACTTTATATTATTTATTCTGATATCGCTGCTATGGACAATATCACTAAGTCACTTTAATGAATATATCTACTTAGAACCTGCCTATGCAACATTTTTCACAGATGACCCTCCTGTATATCCTTTGTATATATCTTGTGTTTTGTATAGTCCTTTATATATTTCAGTATAACTATATGTATATTTTTAGCTTATTTTTACTTTAATATTGTCTATTTATTGTGTGTTTGCACTGTTTTACATTATAATGCTGCCCTGCTGTAGAGTTTATCTGAGTCTCACCCCAAACATTTCAATGCATGTTATGTCCTGACATGATGTGCAAATGACAAATAAACTTGAAACTTGAAACTTGAAGGTGTGATTATTGTGTGGTTGCTATGTTACAGGTGTAAAGGTGTGATTATTGTGTGGTTGCTATGTTACAGGTGTAAAGGTGTGATTATTGTGTTGCTATGTTACAGGTGTAAAGGTGTGATTATTGTGTTGCTATGTTACAGGTGTAGAGGTGTGATTATTGTGTGGTTGCTATGTTACAGGTGAAAAGGTGTGATTATTGTGTTGCTATGTTACAGGTGTAAAGGTGTGATTATTGTATTGTTGCTATGTTACAAGTGTAAAGGTGTGATTCTTGTGTTGTTGCTATGTTAAAGGTGTAAAGGTGTGATTATTGTGTGGTTGCGATGTTACAGGTGTAAAGGTGTGATTATTGTATCGCTGCTATATTACAGGTGTAAAGGTGTGATTATTGTGTTGCTATGTTACAGGTGTAAAGGTGTGATTATTGTGTGGTTGCTATGTTACAGGTGAAAAAGTGTGAATATTGTGTTGCTATGTTAAAGGTGTAAAGGTGTGATTATTGTGTGGTTGCTATATTACAGGTGCAAAGGTGTGATTATTGTGTGGT
>CM038718.1:819348-824348 GCA_021613375.1 Megaleporinus macrocephalus
AGTCTAATCTCAGTCTAGTCTCAGTCTAATCTCAGTCTAATCTCAGTTAAGTCTCAGTCAAATCTCAGTCTAGTCTAAGTCAAATCCCAGTCTAATCTCAGTTAAGTCTCAGTCAAATCTCGGTCTAATCTCAGCCCACTCTCAGTATAATCTCAGTCTAATCTCAGTCCACTCTCAGTCTAGTTTTAATTCTGTCTCAGTTAAGTCTCAGTATAGTCTCTGTGCAGTGTAACTCTAGTCTCAGTGCAGTGTAACTCTAGTCTCAGTGCAGTCTTATTCTAGTCTCAGTCCAGTCTTAGTCTAGTCTCAATCCAGTTTTAGTCTGTTTCAGTCTAGTCTCAATTCAGTCTTAGTCTAGCTTTAGTGCACTGTCAGTCTAATCTCTGTCCTATGCCAGTCTAGTTTCAGTCCAGTCTTAGTCTCAGTCCAGTGTCAGTCTAGTTTCAGTCCAGTGTCAGTTTAGTCTCAGTCCAGTCTTAGTCTAGTTTCTGTCCAGTCTCAGTCTAGTCATCAACAATGAAGAATTCACATTGAAATAGTACTAAAGTAACGAGAGTGTAGTTACTCTGAGCGGTCAGTGGTGTAAACGCTCGTTTACATTAAAGTGAATAAAATAATAACTACTAATCATCTTCATACCCACCTATCAGTCACTGATCCCACCGGTGGGAGTGTGTGGCTGCATCAGGTCCAGGTGGAGACTGTGATCCAGAAAGATAATATTAATGTTGGAAATGAAAATCAGATGCTTGTGTGCTTCAGAAATGAGAGAATGTTTAAACGGTTCAGAATGTTCTGTTTTAGAATGTTCTAATATTTCAGAATGTTCTGTTTTAGAATGTTCTAATGTTTCAGAATGTTCTGTTTTAGAATGTTCTAATGTTTCAGAATGTTCTGTTTTAGAATGTTCTAATGTTTCAGAATGTTCTGATTCAGAGTGTTCAGATTCAAAAGGTTTCAATGTTTCAGAATGTTCTAATGTTTCAGAATTTTCTGTTTCAGAATGTTCTAATGTTTCAGATGTTCTAATGTTTCAGAATGTTCTGATTCAAAATGTTCTAATGTTTCAGAATTTTCTGTTTCAGAATGTTCTAATCTTTCAGAAAGTTCTATTTCGGAATGTTCTTATTAGGATGTTCTAATGTTTCGGAATGTTGTAATGTTTCAGAATGTTCTAATGTTTCAGAATGTTATCTGTTGGAATGTCCTAAAGATTTAGAACGTTCTGTCAGAATGTTTGAATTCAGAATGTTCTAATATTTCAGAATGTTCTGATTCAAAATGTTCTAATGTTTCAGAATGTTCTGTTTTAGAATGTCTCAACGTTTTGGAATATTCAGTTTCAGAATGTTCTAAAGTTTCAAAATGTTCTAAAGTTTCAAAATGTTCTGATTCAGAATGTTGTAATGTTGCAGAATGTTTTGTTCCAGAATGTTCAGTTTCAGAATGTTCTAATGTTTCAGAATGTTCTAATGTTTCAGAATGTTCTGTGTCAGAATGTGCTGAAGATTCAGAATGTTTTGTCAGAATGTTCTGTCAGAATGTTCTGATTTAGAATGTTCTGTTTCAGAATTTTCTGTTTTAGAATGTTTACATGTATCAGAATGTTCTAATGTTTCAGGATTTTCTGTTTTAGAATGCTCTAAGGTTTAAGCATGTTCTGTTTCAGAATGTTCTGTTTCAGAATGTTCTAATGTTTCAGAATGTTTCAGAATGTTCTGATTCAGAATGTTCTAATTTTTCAGAACGTAATTTTGTTTTAATATTTTAATAATAAGTTTGAACTTTTTGACCAAACAGGAAGACTTTCTAAAGTTAAAATTTCTTGTTTCTTGTTTCTTCTAGAACAGAGAATCCCAGAATGCACTGCTTTCCTGCAGCAGCTCCAACTCTCAGTGCTTACATAATGGAACACATCATTAGCCACACCCCCACCGTCAATCACAGCATTAGCCCCGCTTCATGCTTTTTCAGTAACAGATAAGCCCCACCCTCATGCTTTTAATCACACATATACCCCCAGCTGTCCTGATCACCAAGAGGGGGTGGAGTGTTTGGGCTGGAGTTTATTAAGGGTGTTTGTGACCTTGCAGTCAGTGCTGCCCCCTGGTGTCCATCATCAAAACATTATTACCATCAAAATATTTGTTAAACATTTGTGTTTCAATGATTTGACCAAGTTATACAGTAATTTCATTAAGAAAGAATGTGTTTGTGTTTGTGTGTGTGTGTGTGTGTGTGTGTAGTGGTGTGTGTATGCATTTGTTTGTGTGTGAATGTGTGGGTTAGTGTTAGTTTAGGTTAGAGTTAGGGTTAGGTTAAATTAGATTAGGGCTAGTGTTAAGATTAGGGTTAATCTTAGTGTTAAGGTTAAGGTTAGGTTAGATTAGGGTTAGGTTAGGCTAGGCTAGGGTTAGGGTTTGGTTAGGGTTATGTTTAGGGTCAGTTTAGGTTCTGGTTAGGTAGGGCTAGTGTTAGGATTAGGTTAATGTTAGGGTTAGGATTAGGGATTGAGTTAGTGCTGGTGTTAGGTTTAGGTTAGGGTTAAATTAGGGTTAGGGTTAGGTTTAGATTATGGTTAGGTTAGGTTAAGGTTAGGTCAAGTTAGGGTTAGGGTATGTGAGATGTGATGGTTGTGTGCAGAACTTGTATAATTAATCTGATCTGTTATTTTAATGGAATGTTTGAAGATCAAACTTACTTCATTAAAAAACTTTTTTTATCAAGTAATTAACCTGAAATACCACTGAATGCAGGTAACTCGTTTACAGCCCTAAACTGATGTATATGCAGTAAAAGGTACTGATACTGAAACCTTCAGAACTACTGGCCGATGCTGATACTGACCCTAACTGACCTGTATGTCCTGATATTTATACTATTACATTTGAAGTTTTTGATCAAATGTGTTTCACAAATAAAACACTCTGTTTGACTGAACTGTATTTGCTGGTTAGATTATGCAAAGTAGATGAATGTATTTGTGTTTATTTACTGAATATATTCAGTGTTTCCTGTTATATAATTAGTAATAAGAATCATGTTTAACAGCGTATAGGTATCTCGTTGACTTAACACATCAATACATATTAACACATCTTTATATGAGCATCTATGAACTTATCTGTTTATAATCACATAAATAAATATATGTATGAATATAAACATATCTTTATATAATCCAGTCTCTGTCTAAACACATCTGTATACAAACTCATTTTTAATTAAACTAATATTTAAATAAATACATCTTTAAGTAAACACATCAGTATATAAAAACAACTTTACATAAACCCATCTTCATATAAACACATTTTAAATTACCAAATCTGTACATGAAGACATTTTTAAATAAAGAAATGTTTTTATTAACAATACACATATATATAAAACATATTTATAAAAACACGTCTTTGTAAAGGCATCTATAAACATATCTGTATCCATCCATCCATCCATTATCTGCCACTACACCACCGTACTAACCACTACACCACCGTACTAACCACTACACCACCGTACTAACCACTACACCACCTTACTGACCACTACACCACCATACTAACCACTACACCACCATACTAACCAATACACCACCATACTAACCACTACACCACCATACTAACCACTACACCACCGTACTAACCACTACACCACCATACTAACCACTACACCACCATACTAACCACTACACCACCGTACTAACCACTACACCACCATACTAACCACTACACCACCATACTAACCACTACACCACCATACTAACCACTACACCACCATACTGACCACTACACCACCGTACTGACCACTACACCACCATACTGACCACTACACCACCATACTGACCACTACACCACCATACTGACCACTACACCACCATACTAACCACTACACCACCATACTAACCAATACACCACCATACTAACCACTACACCACCGTACTAACCACTACACCACCGTACTAACCACTACACCACCATACTAACCACTACACCCCCATACTAACCACTACACCACCATACTGACCACTACACCACCGTACTAACCACTACACCACCATACTAACCACTACACCACCATACTAACCACTACACCACCATACTAACCAATACACCACCATACTAACCAATACACCACCGTACTAACCACTACACCACCATACTAACCACTACACCACCATACTAACCACTACACCACCGTACTAACCACTACACCACCGTACTAACCACTACACCACCATACTAACCACTACACCACCGTACTAACACTACACCACCGTACTAACACTACACCACCATACTGACCACTACACCACCATACTGACCACTACACCACAATACTAACCACTACACCACCGTACTAACCACTACACCACCGTACTAACCACTACACCATCATACTAACCACTACACCACCATACTGACCACTACACCACAATACTAACCACTACACCACCGTACTAACCATTACACCACAATACTAACCACTACACCACCATACTGACCACTACACCACCATACTAACCACTACACCACCATACTAACCACTACACCACCGTACTAACCACTACACCAGGAGTTCTCAACCTTTTCTACCTTATAGCCCACCTGTTTACAACTTGAAAGCGTCAAGGCCCCCAAGAAAACAAAACTCAACTTTTGTGTAAAACTGTTTTTAACTTTTATTTCTCAAGTGCTGACACTGAAACCTTGTGAAATGTGATTTGATTTGTTTGACGACACCACTGTGCCTCCCAGTCATTGAAGCTGCACCATCCGTGCAGACCCCCAAACATTTGCTCCACTCAAGACCATTTTCACAGAAGTGCCTGTCGATACAATGAGAGCGTTCCTCTGCTGTTGTTCTGGTAGGCAGCTCACCACAAACAAAACATGTCATGAAAGGTACCGTCCCAAATGTACCTCACAAAAAGCAGTAAAGATGCGTTGCTAACATCAGTCGACTCGTCAAGCTGCACAGCATAACGTGGACTTTCTTTA